>CP053172.1:7714574-8252206 GCA_014607495.2 Carposina sasakii | reverse complement strand
TCTTCAGTTATCTCTTTCATCCATCCACCCCGCTTCTCCAGACATCTTGCATCAGTTTCTTCCCTTTTTATCAGTACTGGAGAGACTATCCCATGGGGTCGAATGTTGACATGATCGCGCTGGTGATTTCTCTCTTCGTCGGAGTTCTGGCCTCGTTAATAACATCTTCTGGAGTGTTCCGCAGACTCGTTCTAACCCAATGCATCTTCTTTGATGAACCAACGAAGTCCCAGAGTCTTCTCTTCATGACCCAGCGTGATTTCAGTCTTCATTTCTTCGGTCTTCATGTCAGCAAGACTTCTGGATGGTTTGAAGCCCAAACCGCGCAGTTCAAACCCAGCCTTCAGATGAACGGTATCCACTTCTTTGGCAATCTTCTTTGCTGCTTCAATCGTGGCGAACTCTGCAAGTAGTCATCCATATAATGATTTCGCACGATCGCTCTTGCTGCCTCAGGATACTCTTCTTTATGTTCTGCTGCATTCCGATTCTTAATATAGATAGCCGTACTGGGAGAGGAGCCGCACCGAGATGACTGACTTCATTCTGTATTTCTTCGGAGATCCTCTTGTCCTTGCCCCTCCACAGGAAATCTCAAGCTATCTCGATCTTCATCTCGTATTCTTATTTGCAGGAACATTTCCTTGATGTCTGCTACTACTCTGTCGATGTGACTCTGCCGAAAACTCAAGAACTCCAAACAGTGACTGCAACAAGTCTGGTCCCGGCAGCAGTGCATCGTTGAGACTCTTTCCTTGGACCTTGGCGGCAGCATCAAAGACAATCCTCATCTTCTTCTTCGTCGGATGCGTTACGGCGAAGTGCGGGAGATACCATTCTCTATCTGATGTACATTCTTCTGGTGCTTCTTCCGCGTAGTCATTCTCGAGAAGATGATTGATTTGCCGCTCATATTCTTTCTTCATGTCGATGTCCTTGTCTAGCTTCTTCTCAATATTCTTCAATCTGTTTCTCAGCAGATTTGTAGCTAGCAGGCATCCTTTCATCTTCTGTCTTCCATAGAGTCCTGTTTCGAAGCGACCTCCTTCAATGCGACGACTTGTCTTCTCCAGTGTCTGCAGGGCCTTGGCTTCAATATCCATACTCGGCGACGAGGCTGTATCCCCAGCGACTCAATACTGAAATGCTCCTTGATAATCTTCTCCTTGTGGTCATCTTCTTCTCCAGCCAGCTGCGCACAGTTGATGAAGTCACTGGCTTCGCTCCCTCCATCGGTGCCATGCAGTACCCAACCTAACTCAGTGAGGGAGGCGATGGTTGGTTCTTCTTTCCCCTCCTGATGGCTCTTGACACGATGAGGTGCCAGTTGTCTTGCCCAATCAACAACTGTGGTGGATCTTCATTGTAGTGCAGCTGGTCTGCCATCTTCTTCAGATGTGAGCATTCTTCTATCCTAGACTTCTTGACGTATTGAGCGCGAGGTCCATCTTGTCAATTGTTCGAACCTCGTTCAATCTCTTCTTGCCCTCTTGATGAACTCCTCGTATCTCCATAGACAGCCTTTGAGAGTTCTTCTTCATAATAGTCTTCCCGCCGACAGTGGATATCGCCAAAGTCTCTTCCGGTCCTGACGCTCCAATCTTCTCTGCCACTGCTGAGTCTAACAGTGATACGGTAGACCCTTCATCCAGTAGCGCCAGGACCTTCTCCGAACCCCTGGGACCATACAACTCCACAGGAATTATCTTCAGGAAGGCTCTTGCTGTACTCGCAGTGTTGACCGGCAGCATGACGTGATTGGAGACCTCTTGGACGTCTTCTTCTTCTTCTTTCTCCGGCTGCTGCTGTCTCTTCTCTCTGTATTGTGCAGCAGTTGATGATGAAGACGCTTGCAGATCTTGCATGGAGGTCTCTTGCAGGTTTCCTTCCGATGAGGACTATGCAGACACTTGAAGCATAGCCTGGACTTCTTCACAATATCCCATCTCTCTTGCACCGAAGACTCCTTGAAGCGTCGACATTCATACAGCCGGTGCTCCCCTCGGCAAGCTGGACACTCCATCTTCTCAGCCCGCGTTGGTTCTACTCGTTGCTCCGGCGGCCTTGGCTTCTCCGTAGTCTGATGCGTGAAGTGTTGCTTCAGGCCAAATCTTCTCGGCGTTTCAGGTGCTGCATATGCTCCACATCTATCAGCTTCTTGGTCTAGGAACCTGGACATCAACACCAGGTCCGGCTCTTCACTGTCTTCATGTTCAGCGGCGAAGTCGTACCATCTAAACTTCATGATAGGACCCATCTTCTCTTCGATGGCCTTCTTCATCTCTGGCGAATACAGGAAATGTATCTTCTTCAGATTCTTGATCGTCGCAACCCCATTACTGACGATGCTGGCGAATAAGCATACATCCCTCGCAGTATCCATGATCTTCGGTAATGCCTTCATTCTTTCCAGTTCGTGCATCACCAAAGCATCTGGTCTTCCAAATCTTCTACGCAACGCATCGATGATTTCTTCAGGTGCAGAATCAGAATACAAAATATTCTTGATCGCCTCTCTTGCTGCCCCCTTCAGCGCTCTTCTCAGCCGCGCCATATTCTGAGTGCTTGAGAAGAGTGGTGCAGTATCTTCATATACTCTCTTGAAGGCCAGCCATTCCGCGCTGTTTCCCTCGAAGGCAGGTAACTCGTGCATATAACTGGGTGGCGATGCTGGACTTCTCACTGGACTGGACTCCATCGCCATCTTGATAGCTCCAGCCAACTCGCTGACTCGGTACCCTGAAGACTCGTGCGGCCTCGCGTCGATGGCTGGAAGAGCTTCCTTCATCGGCTCCCCCTCCTTTTCTTCAACGTCCATCGTCGCTCGGACCCATTCTTGCACGTGCGCCGTTCTGTCTTCAGGCTCCTCGTCTTCTGATCTGGACTCGTCCTCTTCATCTTCATATTGGATACGAGCCAGTCTTGCTTCTGCCAATTTTGCTTCAGCCTCTATCTTCATTAACTTCAGACGTGCCAGTTCCTCACGCGCCTCAAGCTCCTTCTTCCGGGAGCGCTTCGACTTGGCGAGCGAGGGTGCCTTCACTGGAACCAAGGTGAGTGCTGAAGAGCTCTTCTTCTTCGGGTGTTCTTCTGTACCAGCGGCACTGGCCATCGTGCCAGAGCCTGTCGTCTTCGTCCCGGCGGAATCCATAGTCGACGTTCCTGTGGTGCCCGAAGTCGCTTCAGAAGAAGTCGTTCCCGAAGTCATCTCTGATGATGTTCTATCCTCTTCTTGTGCCGAAGACCTTCCGTGTTGCGATCTGGTGACCGGCATCTTCTGCGCTGATATCTTCTCTTGTCCGAAGGATCCGGCTCGAAGGACCATCTGTTGCGGCCAGCTCCCGTTTCAGCGGGTCCGGCCGGGGAAAGGATCCCCGGGGTGACGAACGCGGTGGGCCCGGGCGTAACTCCAAACCCGCGCTGGTCGCGTCCGCCTCGCGCACCCTTCACCCGTGTGCGCAGCTCCGATAACAGCCGCGTCGTCGTCGCGTACTAAATACGCGCCGTCACCCTATTGTATGTTGTTGTCAAACCCCTGTATGTTGTTGTCGTACGCGGGAGTGAGAGAGACAAAACACACTTTTTCTTCCAAACTGCGGGCAAGAGGTCAGTCTTCAGGCAGTCTTCAGTAGCTTCTCTTGTTCCTATTTTGCTTCCTTTTCACTTTTCTTCTTATTTTTCTTCTTAGGAACTCGCCTCGGATTGAACACACAAAATCCGTGCGACTTACAAATATGTCGACGGTTCACCCTTACCGTCTGGAACACGGTAGAAATTCTCTACGATTTCTTCTAACATTTTATCTAGTTTGTCCCTTGACTGACCTCTTTTGCGCCCTATATTTATTTCAAAATAAACATTACATACATGTGTTATACATTGTTAAAAAGGTCTTAATTAGCTCTATCTAATTATATAAGAATCTTATTTTTAAGTTTAAACAATAAAAAGTTGTCAAAGGAGAAAAGTCAAAAATCTTACCAATTTTACCGACTTGCTAAGTTTAGCCCTTAATAAAAACTAATTTATACAATCTATATACATGAATTATATATCACTAGAAAGGGCATAAACTGAACTCTAATAAGAAATAATCAGATTCATTCTAGTTGGAATATTCTCGAAGCTACTGTGAGCACAAGTTCAAAATCTTAATAAACTATAAAATCGCAAATATCTACTAAAGTAATTATTCAATCTACTTAAAAATACTCTTAATGTGCCCAGAATAGCTACCTACACCTAATAAAACTCAAAGGGATAAGAAATAAGTCAGACACAAAACAACCCTACCTAGTACAAACTTAATGTTAGCGCTATACCTAACATGTATTGCAAACTCTTTATTCAAATATCAACCTTATCTATATGTACATAACATCGAATCATTCAGTTTGGGTAGGTTTCATGTCTTCGTCGCCGACAGTGCCACTTCTGACCAATTTTGAGGGTATAGTATAGTTGAGATGTACAAGTTCGGTTAGTAGTGACAGGTGGTCAGCCCATCGCCTACAAAACACCAAGACCCTCTTGTCCCTCTACTGACTTGTACAGTATGCCCGAAATATGTATGAATAATATGAAAGAAATAATTTCGATTTCCACTCGGGTGAAGAATTTTTTCCATTTCTTTATTAATAATTTTAAAATATATAATATCTCGACTAAGATAAATTTATAAAAACACTTCTCCATTAATATAATCCGTTAGGATATGGTTGATCGTTTCATCTTTAAACATTGTGCTGAGGGATTCAGCTTTGTTTACCGAGACTTGGCTAGTGTATAGCTATCGGGATGAATAACGTTGCCAATATGTAATTTAGAAAAGAGATGGTAAAATTCGTCATCCGAGTAATTGACCCGGTAGCTCAGTGGTTAGAGCGGCTGGCATGGTTTGCAGTGGTCGTGGGTTCGATTCCCACTCGGGTGAAGAATTTTTTCCATTTCTTTATTAATAATTTTATAATTTCTTTGATGCCGAAACACGCTCACTTCGCTCGGCTCGTGTGTTTTTATTTTAACGATCCTAACATAACCTAATCTGATTGATTAAGCAAACCTAGCGTCCCGAAACAAATGTTTATTTTAATTTAGCCGGCACAATAGCACCACCCTATGCCCGCCCTTGGGTATCGTAAAAAGCAATTGAGAGTTTCCAGGAGGTGGGCAGCAGCGCACCGAAAATCACACTGCGGTTACCAACCCGCCTGCCTAGCCTAGTGAATATAGGCAAAAACATCCCTTATGTAGTGTTATGACGTGGCCTATGACCGGCCAGTAGACTGCAATAGGCTGGTGTCTATTAAGAATGGCAGCCAGAGTCGACCACAATCTAGTTCAAGCAGTGATTGGGTCTAACTGTTGTCTGGTGATCAGAGGATAATAACATATCCTCTTTCTACTTCTTTCGTGGTAATGACCCACTCTGGGGTACTATGACAAGTTAATACCGTTCGCACTTCGCTTTACTTAAGGGAGTATAATTTTCCGAGTATACAGGGTGTTTTTTCGTCGCCACCATTAACGAAGGGTACGTACTCTATACATCAAAAAAAGTAAGTTTATGCCAAAAAAAATGCTGGGAAACGATGTAAAATTTTTTGAACATTTTTTTTAAATTACTTAATCGGGCGAAATTTGTAGTGTCCAGTGTTTATGCTAGTTTTTTCATAGACATATAATTATTATTTCTCGTGAAAAAATCTTGCTACGCGCGTCAATGTGCATTTATGCAGAAAAACGCAGTCTATTTACTCAACTTTGGACCCCTAATATTTTGGAAACCAGACACTTCCCAGGTATGCTTCCATGGAGAAAAATGATCGTTATGATGAGGAGATTCCGTAGTTTTCGGGAACGTTGACGACCAAAAATCATCCTGTATATAGGTCTCGATTTCTAAGGTCTTATGAGCACTAAGAAACACAAAAAAATTTTAATTCACATGAAGTGATTTTTATTTATTCGAAGGTGATTTTTGAATACCAAAATAATAATTTTATTGGGGTGGCCTCTGATCATCCAGGCGTTGGAGACTTAAAAGTCGCTTATGGTGTGTAATATCACCTTGGTGATCATAGTGGAATAGACCATATTCTGGTCGCAAGACGTTGTAATGTTCCTGACATGAAATCTCTTTTGGAAATAATGGGTGTACGCCTTTTTACAACTTCTTTTCGATAGACTTTTTGTTAAGTTGATTGTGTAAAATAATTGTAAGAATAGACAACTGTTTCCTTCCCCCTATTTCCTGCTATTACCGAGCAGTTGCACTACAATAGAACACTCAGCGACTGAATAGACTAGACATTTGATATCGTTTTCCATAGGTCTGAAGTAGGCTAAGTAATGAATGTAAAAAAAACTATGATACCTACTTAAATGGTTTAGACGTGTGCCTTCTAGTCTTCTGGTTTCAGTCATATGATGAATGGTATTATGATTAATTTCATATATATGTACTGACTTACATAATCAAAAGGTTTCTCTAGTTTAATATTTAGTAGTTGACGCCGAATAATAATAATAAAACACTTTATTGTACACGCAAAAAAATTTTGGTACATGGGCGAACTTAATGCAAAATAGCAGTTTCTACCAGTTAACCCAATTACTGGAGAAAAGCTTAGGGCCGTAGGTACAATAAAAACGAATAACATTGATAAAAAATAAAATAACTTAAGAACTACTTACACCGACAAAGACAAATCACAATATACACTACTTATGTCTCATTTTGTAGCGTCGTGTGGTATTTCTGCACCCTTGACTTAAAAACCGCTGCCGAAGAAGACTCTCGTATCTCCAGCGGAAGCTTATTCTAGAGACGAACAGCCGTGGCTAAGAAGGAGTTTGAGAACAGCGCCGCATTTCGCTCAGGCACCCGAAGGGTTTTATTGCGTGAGGCGCGGAGAAGACGTTCATCTGAATTGAAGAATTCAAGACGTTCGTGAAAAGAGCCTACATCTTCGTCCGCCTAGCTTTTAGAAATCGGATGCTTAATTTTCATACAAAGAGCACCCCCTCCAAGTTTCAGTTCTCTACGGCTCAGCTCACTAACTCAAGGGTCTCATGCAACGAGCTAGCAACTAGTCACTGATCATTTACATCTGTCCCAACGTTGCTAAACCTGGCTGCAGGATCTCCTTCATGATCCTGCAGTTCTGGCTACCTCTTTTTGGGAACACAGCCGTGTGATATATGTTTTAAAAACAGCGCCATCTACAATTGTACCTCGTTCGAATTTTACACTGTATGTAGGTACACCTCCTCTACCTCTACCTTGTTATATTATCTCCTAGAGTGTTCTGTGAATATTATACTCTGTGGCTCCGGCCTGAAGCATCTCGTTTTTGGGTCAACAAAAGGTCTCTCGCATCAACTTGCATGTCATTAAAAAAATCGTCTGCATTACTTCCGCAAAAATTTGAAATGTAAGGGCTCTTGACTTGACCTTTAGGGAGAGTTAGGTAGAGCCTGAAAGTACCTACCGCTTAGGTATGCCTCATTAATAAACTTTGAGACATAGGTACTATACCTATACTAGGCGCTTCGTACGTGAATAAACCTAAATTAAATATAAGACTAATCTTTTATTCAGTACCTACTGCTATGTTTTAGATACCATGGGTCACTCTCAATACATGTGAGGGTCTCTTTAATTCATTTCAATGAATATAGGTAATAAACGATAAAAATAAAAAATACTAATATAGACCGGCTTTACCAGTATACTGTCTAATTTAAATATCTGACATCTTACCATCCGACCAATTGCAACATAGCACACGCACGGAGTCCCCGCCAACCATTTGCTTACCTGCAACAGGACGTGGAACGCGGAGTCCCTGACAACCATTTGCTAACTTAGGATACATATAGACCGGCTTTGCCATCTAATATAAAAATCTGTCATCATCCCCTCCGGGCTCCGAGTCAGTCCCCGCTAATCATTTGCTATCTTGTAATATGGTACTGAACGCGTAGTCCCCGCCAACCATTTGCTAGCCCGCAACATGATGCGGAACGCGTAGTCCCCGCCAACCACTTGCTTACCTGCAACAGGGCGTGGGACGCGGAGTCCTCGCCAACCATTTGCCAAAATACACCTCCAAGCATAAACTGATATTTCTTTTCTAAGTATGTACACAATGTTTATCGATGTTGTACACTGATACATGACGGTGTGTGAGTTATGTCGCCCTAGTATTATTGTCCACTAGAGTCCACAGAGTGAGCAGGGTGGATTTTCGTCAACAGTGCGACCCAGTTCGTATATTACAGAACTACTACATTATCATCTCAATGGAAAATATGCCATTATTGCCGCGTTGGCACAGTACGCCTGTCACAATAAACCATCAATTAAAAAACGCTCTTCAATAATCCACACGAATAAATCCCAGTATCTCGGTGTACCCATTTTCCACAGAACGCCATCTATCAGCAGTGAGCGTAAACCGACTCGCACACCAAAGGATGCTCCACTATTTTAATACATGAACACGCAAAGGACGAACTCAGTGAACATCCTTTGCAAATAGGCTTTGATCATAAAATTAACACACATGGTTTACCGAAGGGTACCATTCGACCAAAGTTAATATTATGGACGAGATAAGTATATGGGGACTCGAGATTCTCATACCTAATACTTACCTATCGTCTAGAGCAGTGGTTCCCAAAGTGGTCCAGATGGAGCCCCAGGGGTCCACAGGAGATGTGCGTCTACGTTGACGTGAAAAAATGTTAGATTACAATGAATCGTATGTGGTGTAGGGGGTCCACCAGAACCAGTTAACTTTTAAAAGGGGTCTATGAGAAAAAAGTTTGGGAATCCCTGCTCTAGAGTTACTAGGTCAATTTCAGAGAACACTATAATACTCTCTTTCAATCATATTATATCCTGTCCTTCCTAGATGATATTGTAAAAAAAGATGTTTGTTAGTCTTTCACATAAAAACTACAAGAAGCTTAAACATTAGAACAATGCATAGGTAGCCGAAATTTATTGGCTTTATAAAGCAACGAAGACGCGGTTTTCTCAGGCGATGTGGTAGCTTTAGTACAGGCATTTTAATATTTGGCAGAGATATTTGAAATTACTGAACGGGACCTTGTGTAATAAAGTTTGGACACCTTCCGAGATGACGTTAAAAAATCTATTAGAATATCGATAATATTCTGAACAACCTGCGTCTGTTATCAGTTTTTTTTTTTTTTTCAAATGTCTAGGTTTGAAGGAATATTGGGCCTGATCTTTTACTATCTCCACACTGCAGGTATATCCTTTATGATCCTGCAGCTACCCCATTTTGGAAACACAGCCGTACGTACTTATGTATCTTCTTCTTCAGCATATTGCAGTCCACTGCTGAACGTAGGCTTCCCCCAGTACACGCCACAAGGCTACTGCCACAGGGGGTTTTGCCCATAGTCACCACGCTGGGCAGGCGGGTTGATGACCGAAAATGGACTATGTTGTCAGTACGGGAGGCACTGCCGCCCACCTCCCGGAAACCCTTAATCGCCTCGTATGATACCCACGGGCAGGCAGGAGTGGTACAAACTCTACTCTGCCGTACCACGCGATAATCCACAACGTGTACATTATAATTATTACAGCATCGAATTATTTCCGCGTACACTTCAGTGACCAACATCAATAGCATGTTTGAAATGTGTTTATGACATTAGCTCATCATCTTCCTGCCCTTATCCCATTATTTATGGGGTCGGTGCAACATGATTTTATTCGAAATATACATTGCCAAAGTTTTGGCATTTGTATTTACGGCCGGCTGCCTGCCTGACACCAACCCTTCACGGGTATAGCTAAGTGACATAGAAAAATCCGTACATTAAATAAATTCAGTGGTACAGGCCCGTGACTGGTATCGAACTCACGCCTCCCGACTGAAAAGCGCACGTCTTAACCATTGGGCTATCACCGCTTTATGACATTAACTATAACAAGAAAAACCATAAAACAAAACTTATTGAAGGCTTTCCCCTTTGTATATAAGTATATAATTTTCATTAATAGGTAACCTATTTACAGGGCACTAAGCATGTACTTACAAAACCTTATGTAACGTTTATCTTCACAGATTTTTGTAACTGTACAGAGGGTTCTCTATTTTGTCTCATAAATTTTTTATCCATAATATAACGTGTCATAATGTTTTGTCACATAATCATCATGTGTCCGAATGATAAGTAGCCCTAACTTAATGTATCATAATATCACTTGCCCGAAAACCGAAATCCCTAAATATAATATGACCTATTTTTTTTGCTATAAATATCACAATCTATAATATTCATAAAGCATAAAATGCTTTTCTATAATAGTTGTAAGTGCTAACGGACCTAACCTTCCAATAACAACTTTCTTGATTAAATCAACTATGCAATATGCACGCAAGGATGAAGTATGCAGCATGCAGTATGCAGCAAGCATGCAGCATACAAGCAAACATGCAGCAGGGATGGTTTCTGTCACGGCTCCGGCGCTACGGGACTCCGGCGGTCCCACGCAAGCTTATCGTTGCACATGGATGTAACGCTTACCACCGCACCTTCGGCTTGCTAGGGATAGGGCAGACAAGACTGCGTGGAGTCGGGGTAAACTGAGTCGATTTAAGTGCCTGTTTTTTTATTCATCCTATTTTTTGTTTTAAATAATACTCTAGAAAGATTCCTATTAACAATATTATTATAAACCACCATTCGGTCTAACGTACATTATACAATATAACACTTAGGACATGTGACTTTATAGCAAGAAAAATTAGGACATCTAATCATTATAGCACCCGATCTTATGGCACAAAAGTATTAGAATTAAAGACGATTAGGTAATATACAATTTCGTATATGCGAACATTATGGAAAGTGATGATTATAGCAAACTTGTTAGGGATTATGATTTTCGGACGATCGATGGTCGGAGAAGAAAGGGACTACAGTGAAACATTGACAAAACATTTAAATGATGAATATCGATGTTTGTTTCCGAGTCATGGATGTTTCTATAAGTATCTATTTATTTATATACCGTTGCTTAGTACCCACGACACAAGACCTTAGGGATCTTAGTGTGGGACTAGGTCAATGTGTTGTGAAGTGTGTGAATATTTATATTTATTATATGTTATTAATTGTAGGGAATAACGTCTATGGTTGCCAGTGCGTCATCATCATCATCATTTACAGCCCTGAGAAGTCCACTGTTGGACATAGGCCTCCCCCAACAACCTCCACTCCGACCGGTCGGAAACCGCCTGCATCCAACCGACGCCCGCGACCTTGATCAGGTTGTCCGTCGACCTCGCGGGTGGCCTTCCCACGCTGCGCTTGCCGATACGTGGTGTCCACTCTAGAACTTTCCGACTTCATCGGCCATTAGTTCTTCGAGCTATGTGCCCTGCCCATTGCCACTTGACCGTTGAGCTATGTCGGTGATCTTTGTACGTCCGCGGATCTCCTCATTTCTGGTTCGATCACGCAGAGAGATCCCAAGCATAGCTCTCTCCATCGCTCGCTGTTCGATCCTGAGCGTTTTTATGAGGCACATAGTTAGAGACCACGTCTCGGCATCGTAGGTCATCACCGGCAGCACGCACTGGTTGAATACCTTCGTCTTTAAGGACTGCCAGTGCGTAGGTGCTGATATAATAAAACCCAATAGATTATAATATATAGAAATGTAATCATGATACTTCTCGACTTTATATCGATCAGTGACGTATATGGGTCGACATTATTCGAAATTAGTTACGAAAACAAGACACTTGTTAAAAAGACCATTATTAAAAGTAAATACAGGATTTACCCACAATATTTGCATACACAAGACAAAAACAACATAGCCAGAGGGTAAAAAATAGGTCAAACGAAAAATTGCGGCTTTTAACGCTCAACACGTCCTTTAAAAATAAACCAAACAAGAATAATCTCTCATTAGCCGCGGATATTTACACATGTTTTTATTAGAGCGAAAATGCTTATGATCAAACGTGGTCACAAGGCAAACTCAACTGACCAATAACCATCTCGCATTATGATAAAGACTAAGGGAAGCGCATCTAATTGGTCAGGACAACGGACCATAGACTAATCGCCTTACATCCCCGATGGAGCATAGACACCGTAGCTTGGGGCTCTTTGATCAGTCTTTCGGTTGAGTTAGTTTTTAATCTCACAAAGGATGTAGTTTTTTTATAAGGTGACGTTTTTAAAATACTACAGTTTTTAGTAGGTCACAGAATCAGTGGAGTTTGGTTAAGAGGATTTTTTGCGCGGCTAACTTTGAATAAGCTCGTGTTTTTGGTAACTTTTTTGGGTTGAAGTGGGTTAAAAAGTTTGCTCTATTAGTAAAATAACACAATTTATGCGGGAGTTATTTTATATAGTTTATGCGTGGTGTTATTTATTTTATTTTAATTGTAATTGTAATTCCTAATATAATTGAACTGTTTGTTTTCTGGCCCAAATTAAAAAAATAAAGAAAAAGCATTTAAATAATATTTTAATTTATTTATCTCATAATCCATAACAAAGTTATTGCTAATACATACTTACAAGCATTATAAAATATCTATCAGGAATATCTTGATTATCATTATTTTGATTATCTACTTATACTATGCATTGTTCTGTAAAAAATATATTTGAAAAACATGCAATTTACAATATTTATTAAATTAAAACAGCGCATAAGGACTAGTACTTAAAATAAACTTAATTGTACAACAGAGAAAGGTAACCCAAATTCACATTTTTCGGTTACACACGAGTTAACGAGATCTGAACAGTATAAAATCAACGTAATTATGCCGACCACCCTGTATAGCAATGCAGGGAAAGGGCTTTTCTTAAAATACTTTCAAACTTATCGACCCAAACTATCGCATGATAATAATAATATGATAATAATATGACCTAATTCTTATAAATAAAATATAGGCTACCAAATGAGGCTCCTTGAGTGATATTCCAGTTAGGAAGGTTAGGAAAATCTACAACATATTCGTAGAACAAGAAGGTAGGTATACGATTACAGAGCCATACTAGCCTTCAAAGTGCAAGGGCAGGTGTTAAGTGCAGGTGTAAAATATGATGTTAAGTTAACAATATACGTTAAGTTAACTTCGCGCTTAACATTTGCACCAACACTTAGCAATGTGTAAACGAGACTTCAGTCATTAAATTTTAATCTTTGGATTATTATCTCCATACTCTAGTTATACATAATATCTAAAAAAAACATAAATTAATTCTAAACTTTAGCATTTAATTAGAAGGTACACAGGTTTAATAAAGATAATAGCTATGTAGGTAATTAATAAAAAAAGTTTTATATAAACAATTTTATTATGTTAGCACCGATAGGTCCATTAAGCTTTTGATTAGTAAATTACAAACATTTAGATCTCATTAGCTTATTTTATATTTTAGGTTTTTTTTATTTACAGCAATAAGCCAAACTTTTAGCCTGTAGCCTTGTTTACCTTGGGACCTTATCATCAGCTCTTAAATCGATCTGTTTAAGACTTACATAGAACAGAGTCGGAACGAGATCGAAAACAAATACTTTATGGTAAGTCCCCAGGTGCAAGAGTTAAGTGCAAGTGCAAAGTGAATAGTAAAATCAACATAATCTATCAGTGTAATTCTGGTTGTATTTTTGTTGTGTAATGTGATAAATAATACAGGTGATTTTTTGTCGTCAACGTTCCCGAAAACTACGGAATCTCCTCATCATCACGATCATTTTTCTCCATGGAAGCATACCTGGGAAGTGTCTGGTTTCCAAAATATTAGGATCCAAAGTTGAGTAAATAGTCTGCGTTTTTCTGCATAAATGCACATAGACGCGCGTACCAAGATTTTTTCACGAGAAATAATTAATATCTTTCTATAATAAAACTATCATAGACACTAGACACTATAAATTTCGCCCGATCAAGTAATTTAAAAAAAAAAATTAACAAAAAAATATTCCCAGCATTTTTTTTGGCATAAACTTACTTTATTTGATGTATAGAGAACGTACCATTCGCTAATGGTGGCCACAAAAAAACATCCTGTATATTGATTTCTTTCAATACACACCTGCACTTACAATTTCGTGTAAACAAGGCTTTTATATACATAAAAATATCAACTAACAGTTATTATAATCAAACTCGCCAATGCATGCACCGCATACGGTGTGCTTGTAGAAATAGGGCATTAAAATAATCGTCTCGTTGAAACTCTGTACAATTTGTAGCTCTGTGAACACAGACTCTGACTCCTCTACGTCTTCATCTTCATGGCCACGGAAACTGGAAAAGTATAGAAAGGTATAAGCACCTACATATACATACGGCCGGCTGTGATCCGAAAATGGGTTATTCAGTACTGCAAGATCATAAAGAAGCTAGCTCGTCGCTTGAGAGAATGCCACTGAGTTCCTTAGTCAACTTTCACTACATACACGGAAGAATATGCAGCTGATGTCATCATCTTCCTGCCCTTATCCCACATTTTTTTATTTTACAATTAGCTAGGCAAACATTTAGCCGCGTGGTGCCGGCAGAGTAGAGTTTGTACCACACCTGCCTGCCCGTGGGTATCATACGGGGAGATTAAGGGTTTCCGGGAAGTGGGCAGCAGAGCCTCCCGTACTGACAACATAGTCCGAAAATCACACTGCGCTCACCAACCCGCCTGCCCAGCGTGGTGACTATGGGCAAAACCTCCCTATGGCAGTAGTCTTGTGGCGTGCCCTAGGAGAGGCCTACGTCCAGCAGTGGACTGCAATAGGCTGAAGAAGAAGGCAAACATTTGACCGCCATCGTGCCTGATGCTAAGCAAGATGCGGCCTAAGGTGGTACATGTTTACCTAGAAAGTGCCTATTCACTCTAGCTTTGAAGAGACCAATGTTGTAGTGCTCGGGAAATACATTGTTTATGGTTTCGGCTTTTGTTTTTAAGGGCCGGCTGCCTGCCTGACGCCAACCTTTCCGGGTATAGCTAAATAACTTTTTTTTAGAAAACCTTGCCACATGATGATCTCCGACCGTATTTTGGCCAAGGCGACCAATCTTTACGGAGATTGGCCAGGTACGTAGGAGATATTGCACTCTCTATTCCGTCACTGTCATAGTCCGATGGGATGGAAAGCCGTACACGACCGGAGAGAGATCAGGCGCAGGACCAATGGTTTTATGTGCTTTTCGAGGCACGAGCTAAGTGACAATTTTGCAATATTAAAATCTGTACATGAAATAAATTCAGTAGTACAGGCCCGTAACTGGTATCGAATTCACGCCTCCCGACTAAAAGGCGCACATCTTAACCTTAAACTTAGATAGGAGATTCTTTAATTTACTAATAATATTATACACAGGCGAACTTAATGCTGCATTATTTTGTACCAGTTAAAAGTAGATACAGCTCATGTATTCTGGTAAAGTTTCTGACCTAAAGTTGATTCATAAGTTTCGAAAATAAGATACGACTTTGCCCTGCTCAATAAAAAAAGCATCCGCCGTGAAAGACGTGAACTCATTCGAGATCCCTCTTATCAGCTGAATGTCTTGACCTATATTACATGGATTCCGATCACACCATAGATAATAAAGTATATGTCACATATATGTGCTAAGCATGGAGTGCAATTTCAAGATATCTTCGTAAAGATTGGTCGCCTTGGATCATGTGGCAAGGTCTAATTGAATTATATGACTAATACAATACGGACCGATACAATTAAAATGCAAGACTAAATTAAGATGCTTAATTTCTTTATATCGGACAAAATTAATATTGTGCTTACGCGGGGCTTCATTAAAGTATATACCAGTCGTACGTACGAGTATGAGTCGACTGATGTACTTACTTGAGGGCGTTATTTCAGGCGTTGAGCTAGCATCTTAAAAACTCGAGCACACCGGATGCGTATGCGTACACGTAAGCGTAGACGTACACGTACCTCTGAGTTGTAATGTATGGAACTGTATAGGCACGGGCAGACTGGATGCATATGTGTAGACCTAAGCATGAACGTCAAGCTGTGACAGTTCTACAGACAAAATCAGAGCTACGTGTACGTCTACGCTTACGTGCACGCATACGCATCCGGTGTGCTCGAGGCTTAAATTATCCCTTTTCATTAAATAGAGCCATGTGTGTACACCTATGTATATTACATGTAGTTTTTTCTCTTTACAATAGGTACTTAAATGTTTATGCGTACGAAATCATGAGCTGCCTCTAGTCTCATCCCAACCATAGAGGAATAAGACGTAGACATAGAGTGCTAATTTCATATTAACAGTTTCGATGCACCATTAGAATTTTCGGTACCTCACATTTCTAGTCTTTGACACTTAGATTGCATTACTATACGTTACAATGTTACAATACATTATGTAGTAACTTAGATTCTATTAGTGTAATGTATAGTAAATAGAATCTA
Source organism: Carposina sasakii (assembly GCA_014607495.2). Lineage (NCBI taxonomy): Eukaryota > Metazoa > Arthropoda > Insecta > Lepidoptera > Carposinidae > Carposina > Carposina sasakii. The sequence goes on along the minus strand of CP053172.1, from coordinate 8,235,732 downwards.
AATGTCAAGGATTGGAATTGTGAGGCACTGAAAAGTCTAATGGTGCATCGAAACTGTTAGTATGACATTAGCACTCTATGACATCTTATTCCTCTATGTCCCAACTAATACATTTATGCGAAAGTTTATTAGTAACCACTTCACGATTTATTTTTCTTATGTATTGTTATTAGCTGCTACAACACAGCAATAACATAAGATTTACAAAACTTAACGTATAATGTGTGTAGTGCCAATAACCATCCAATCTACTTGAAATTTTGCATACATACTCGTATAGATAGTAATACGGACAAAGATATAGGATATATTCTGTAAATCACTCAATAGCTAGTAATACAGGGTGATTTTTGGTCGTCAACGTTCCCGAAAACTATAGAATCTCCTCATCATCACGATCATTTTTCTCCATGGAAGCATACCTGGGAAGTGTCTGGTTTCCAAAATATTAGGGTCCAAAGTTGAGTAAATAGACTGCGTTTTTCTGCATAAATGCACATAGACGCGCGTAGCAGGATTTTTTCACGAAAAATAATTAATATCTGTCTATAAAAAAACTAACATAAACACTAGACACTATAAATTTCGCACGATCAAGGAATTTAAAATTTAAAAAAAAAAAAATCCCAGTATTTTTTTTGGCATAAACTTACTTTATTTCATGTATAGAATACGTACCCTTCGTTAAAGGTGGCCACAAAAAAACATCCTGTATAGATAGGAATACGGACAAAGATATAGGATATATTCTGTAAATCACTCAATAGCTGGTAATAAATAAAAATGATATAAGTATATAGGTACATACATGATTTTCGACTCGTTGCCTGACTCGTACAAAACTACCTTGTTGTCCAAGTGGAACTTTACGGAGCCATCTCGATCGCGTGTAACAGCGAACCTGCGTCAATGAAATTAAATTAATTTTGGGAAAGTAGCAAAAATAGAGTAATTTTAGTTATTGTATTTACACGGGTATCATATAAGGTAGATACGCATGTACGTACCTACATAGGTGCTCATAATAAACAGGGATGTTATGGATAAGAAATTTCGGATACGGATTGCATTCGGATATATGAATGATTATTATACTACAGATATGGATACGGATATGAAATTATTTCAGAATATCCGTTAGTTTCGGATAATTTTTCTAACGGATATTAGATTTTTAAGGAATTTTAAATTCTCATAATGTTTCTCTATTAGGCTACGCCCGTATCCAATATTATCCGAACTTTTATTTCAGATTCGGTTACCGTTACGGATAATTTACGGATAATTTTTTATATCGGATATCCGACCGTTTCGGTTACGGTTACCGACCTCCCTAACAACCCTAATAATACACATACGTGTATTTATTTAGGTACATACTTCTTTCATGATATTATCTTTCATTGAACACGAGTCTACGAGTAGGTAAGGTACCCACTGAATTGAATTTAAGTGAAGAAAGATGATTTTCCCGTTCAGTTCGAAAATAAATATTTGAGGTGTTATTAAAAACGTGCATCAAAATTTAGACACTCTTCAAAAATAACATTTTACGGTAAAATGTGTAGAACCTCTGTCAAATTTAGGAAATGTTTAGGTTAAGCAATGCTTAAAAAACCAAACGTAAAATTCTACATAATAAGTATTTTGTATCATCATGATAGTCACTTACATGTTTGTGTTTGTTGAAATGAAATTCAAAAGTTTATTTAGTTTTTTAGGACTTAGGAGTGACCTTTATACAAAGAATATGTTTCGATCAATCAAAAATTACGTTCCGGTCAGTGAAGCCCACTTCATAATATACAGGGTGTAAAATAAGCGGTATAATAAGCGAAATGCTACCAAAATAGCCCACTATCGAGACATGTCTACAAAATTTTTTTGACCATGTGTTATTTTTAGATAGAATATGGTATAAGGAATTCTCATACAGGATGTTTGTGACAGCCAGGAAAATATTGATACCATGACTTCAGACCATGATTCTGAGGTGGAAAACACTGAAAATTTTCGCAGGAAAATTCTAAAATATACCGACATTTTTTCATATTTTCAGGAAAAAAATAGTTTAGTTCGTTTAATTTGAGGCCTTAGTTAATGACTTAAAAATAAAATTTTAACCATTGAAAGATGATAAAAAAAAAGTTGCTATCAAAAAAGTTCAAAAACCTGATCAACCCTAATAGACAGTCACAAATGATCCAAAAAACAGCAATGTGTCACACAATAACCAATAAGCCCATTTCATTAGTCACAGGATCGCCCGATACAATTGGCGCGGAAAGCAAAGATTACTGATAATCTATCAAATCAAAAATATATTTCTGCGAGTAATAACATTGTCGTATAACTTAGTAGAATGGTACTTATTCAGCATTTCAGTATTGCCTGGCTGTCACCTACACCCTGTATAACGTGAAAAAATACACAACATAATATAATTTTGAGTGTAAAATTTTGTGGACTACTTTTTTATTATTAGAATTTCATTTTTTTAATGGTTCATGTTAAACCACTTTCTTACAACCCGCTTCTTACACCCTGTATAAGTAGGTTATGTCCCATCGGTCTAGTAATTTTAGCGTGGAAAACTATCACACATACAAACGTCATCATCATCATTCTCAACCATCAGAATTCCACCGCTGGACATAGGCCCCCCTACAACTTCCATTCCGACCGGTCGGAAGCAGCCTGCATCCGACACATCCATCTTCACATTCTTAATTGAATTTTCATTTATTTTTTCCCACGAGAAATAAAGTAAATTTTGTCACACACATAAGGTTCAGTCTGGGTTCAGCATAAAATTTATGTTAGCATTTTATGATACAGATGCAGTGACTACTGCTCCTCAAATAAGAGATTATGATGACTGGGTGATTTGTTTAGAAACAGCAAGATGAGACCTTTTGCGGAGTTGTCATAAAGCAGTGTTAATAATGGGCAGAAAAAACATCCTATTTATCACATTCTAATGTAATCTGTATTAGAACATTGGAAATTCTCCAGGATGTCACAAGTTGTCGTATGCATTTTTAAAATCTGTCGGTTGTGTTGGCTAGAACTGCAGCATCACCTGAGCCTGAAAAGCCTGAGAGAACTAACTAACTAACCTTAGTCGACTCTTACGACATGCTCGGAATAAGATGAACTTGATGTATTCTTAGCCGCGTGGTGCCGACAGAGTAGATTTTGTACCCCCCCATGTCTGCCCGTGGGTATTGTACGAGGCGATTAAGGGTTTCCGGGAAGCGGGCAGCAGCGCCTCCCGTACTGACAACATAGTCCGAAAATCACACTGCGGTGACCAACCCGCCTGCCCAGCGTGGTGACTATGGGCAAGACCTCCCCCCTGTGGCAGTAACCTTGTGGCGTGCCCTGGGAGAGACCTACGTCCAGCAGTGGACTGCAATAGGCTGAAGACGTGGTATTCTAGTGAAGCTCATATTAATATAAATATGAAGATTTGTGTAGTTCATGGATGTAACTGTTTGTGTGTGTTTATGTATGTTTGTTGCTCTTTCAGGCAAAAACTACTTAATGAATTTTGATGAAACTTGTCAGGTTTTCTTCAGTCCACTGCTGGACGTAGGCCTCCCCCAGGACACGCCACAAGGCTATTGCCACAGGTGGGTTTTGCCCATAGTCACCACGCTGGGCAGGCGGGTTGGTGACCGCAGTGTGATTTTCGGACTATGTTGCCAGCACGGGAGGCGCTGCTGCCCACCTCCAGGAAACCCTTAATCGCCTCGTACGATACCCACGGGCAGGCATGGGATGGTACAAACTCTACTCTGCCGGAACCACGCGGCTAAGAACACAACAGCTGCATCTTATTCTGTGCATGTCGTAAAAGTCGACTAAGGTTAGGTTTCACGCGGATGAAGTTGTGGGCGGTAGTATTGAATATGCCTGGAATAATCTGGAAATCGGGAAGAATTTCAAATGTAAACTCTAAAACTCTCGCCTTCGCGTCACCTATAAGGTTTTACAGTCAATAAAACGTCTTTACAAAAGGATTTATGTTCGCCTTTCTTCCCGCGTCCGTTGTAAAATGTGAGGTGCTTTAGCCCCTTCCTTATGATGATACCGGTTTGCTAAGAGACTATTACATACCTTTTATCCAGCGAATCAGCTGAATTTTATTTAGTTAAAACAGCAATAGTGATCAAACCCACCTAATGCAATAAGCACTATATGTACTATTTAAATTGACGATTAAAAAAACATCCGAGTAAAACGGATTAATATCAGTATGCCCTTTTTTACATGCGTACATACTTACATTAGACTGATGTTCCCAAAATGGGAATACAGGATCTCGATGAAGATTTAGGAGCTGTTTTCCGAGATATAGAAGTGTTAGAAAGCGCTTATATCAAATATCGGGAACTACGTTCCTGACCAGAGTCTCCTGGCCAATGGTACTAAATTTATTCAATGCAACTGTCTTTAAAAAAAAAACATAGAGTACCTCAAAGTACATTCACCTACACTTATTACCTACTATGGCTTGAAGTTTACGAAGTTTAATCACCTCCTAGTTCCTACCTTGGTTTCTCACTGCAATCTGCCAATGCAAGCACAGTTGAACAGCGCGTGTCTGGCAGACGCTCTGTAGTGCCTTTTATTGTCTTTACTATTGACTCCTGTATTCGACACTCACCTGTGACAAAAAGTTAATTATTAAAGTTAGTTCTTGTTTGGTCCAAGGATAAAGGAGTATTGAATTTAATGAGGATGAAAGCTCAAGAAGTCTTAGTACTCGTATTGTGTATGTAAAAATACTAAGCCAGAATTTGTTTATAAATAGTGTTACGTTGCATCGTAACCTAAAAGTCGATCGCTTTGGCGATTAAACTAGCAATAGATGCTCATTATCGGCAATAGCTAAAACTTTGTAAATCTAATCTATCATTAAGAAAATTAGAAAATGACCATTCACAAGTAGCAAACAATATGTTTTATCCTTCGAATCCTACTTTAAATACTTCTAAAACTTTATACGATTTAAAAATCCTATCTTACGGTTACCGCTTGAGAATTTTTTCTTAACATTGGAGAGTAAAAAGTAATACAATGTCAATCTTGTTATCTTCTCTACTTACGATAGAATCCGTATTTTCGCAAAATTTGAATATAGCTTAAGTTGTTCAGAAGCCAGGCGAATGTGTCTGACTTCATCTTAATTTCGCTACCTCTGTTGATCCGAAGTGATGATATTCCGTTGTTCTGTCAACATTATATAAAATCCATTATAGGAAATAGATAGGTAGAGATAATAAATACAATCTAACCAACTGAAATCTAAATCAAAACTTGATATTTTATAACTGATGCAAATTTTATTATATCCCAACTAATATTATCTATAAATGCGAAAATAAGTTTCTGTGTTTATTACCTCGTCATGCTTTATTTAAACTAATCTTCTTGTTTTTACTGTTGTTTTTGGTACGAGTACATATAGTTGAGAACAGTGGCGGCTCCTGATATTTTTAGATGGGGGTTCACATTTTTTCGTTGTTTTTTGTTTCGCGATCGCTAGCGTCCACTCGTTACATAACATTACAACTTACTTGAGACGAAGGCGTAGACAGTATTGTATAAACATAGTAGAATTGAAAGATAATTATAAATATATAGAAATATAGATTGCCTATGTAATCTTCATGGGTGGGAGTGCACTGCACCAGCGCTCCTTAGGACGAGCCGCCAGTGGTTGTGAATAAGGAGAAAGACATAGGCTACGCGAATGAAGTCGCGGGCAACAGCTAGTTTATTGTATTAGTAGCAATAAATTGTCTCGTGATAGCAATACGTTTAACATAAAAAAAACTCGTATGTATGAAATCTTATTTGACACGCTGATAGATTTGGATCTGGCTTCTCGTTGCGACGGTAGTGTCTTGTGTTCGTGATCATGAGTCGGCAGATCCGAGGGTCAGCGGAGGGTGTAGGGCCCGGTGGTGGGTGACCCCTCAATGGACGCTGATAGAGTTTAAAAATGTTATGAATTGTTGGAAAACCCTTAAAAGCCTTTTACCCAGACCTACCTTGATTTCGATATGAGCATCGAGACTGTTTGTATTAATATTTAGTTTCTTGTTGAAGGCGGCACAGTTTCTCGTCTGATCCAACTTGAACGGCAGATTTTGAAGCTGAAAAATTATTGCTTTACTGAAAATACATACGGATTCTATTCAATCTTTGTTGAAATTGAATTTGGATAGAATTTCAATCGAGGTAGAATATAAAATATACTGTCTGTGGTGGTGCGGGGCTTCACTAGAGAACTACATATACTTTCGTGCATGTCTAGAATACAGTAAGGCTTTATCCCTTACGGGGTAGGCAGAGCACACAAGGACCGATAAAACCACATGAACACTTCTGACCAATTTTGAGATGTACAAGTTCAGTTAGTAGGGACAGGTGGTCAGCCCATCGCATCACAAAACACCAAAACCCTCTTGTCCCTCTGCTGACTTTTACAGTATGCCCGGGAAGAGAAGCAGCTGTAGTATTATATGTTTTTTTCCACTTCCAGAGCAGCATGGAAGATACTTATACAGGATGTAACGAAAAGCGAATAGCTATGTAAATAGTCCACTATAGAGAACCTATCTACAAAATTTGAGAATCGAAATCACAAGTTTATTTTTCAAGATTGTATGAGAAGTCTTGAGATGTTTAAGAATTCTCCATACTATCTAGAAAAATAAACAAGTTATTTCGAGTCTCAAACTTTGTGAATAGAATCTCTATAGTGGGCTATTTACATATATTTTCGCTTAACATACCCTTTTTGTTACACCCTGTACACACGGCTGTATTTCCAAAACTGTGTAACCAGAACTGCAGAATCATGAAGGAGATACTGCAGCCACATTAATCATAGTGAAGATATATGTAGAAGATCAATATCATTATCATTTTTCTGCTTAGATAGTATAATAATATAACAATCAAAGAAGAAGGAGAACGAAACAAACTTAAGATATGCATGCCGCATTGTAAATCTGCAATGTTTAATAATAGCGTAAAATTATTAATAAAAAAAATGGAAAAAATTCTTCACCCGAGTGGGAATCGAACCCACGACCACTGCAAACCGTGCCAGCCGCTATAACCACTAAGCCACCGGGTCAATTAGTCGGATGACGAATTTTACCATCTCTTTTCTAAGTGTTTGCCGAATCTCGGCAAACAAAGCTGTCCCTCAGCACAATCCTAGGATTTACAATAAACTGCCTGCAAAACTATAACCACTAAGCCACCGGGTCAATAATAGCGAGTTTGGTATGTTTCCTAGGATTTACAATAAACTGCCTGCAAAACTATGTATAATTGATAATATTATTTATTTATTATTTAAGAGTCAGCTTACAGAATGTATATTACTCTGTTAATGAATTTCTTTCTTCGAAATTTGATAGAAAATTTATATGAAATTGTGGACATGCCTATTGTGTGTTGAATTAGTATATTTCTATTATTGATTGGTAAATTTACATTTTGATATTGACATTGAAATAGTAGTTATTGTTGACATAGTGTATTTCTGTTGTTATTTATTGTTAAATTGAAATTTTTTATTGGAATTTATTACAACCAACTAATGCCTGCTTGATGTTGAATTGTATGGAATAAAAATTTGCATGTCAGATATGACGATATATGTAGAACGCTTGCTGTAAATACAAATAATAACATGTATATATACACCACTATTATGAGCGAAAAAATTCAAACATAATTGATTGTCATTGAATCCTCGAAGATTGCAAACGTTATGGCGATTACCATATTTTCCTCCAATGGGTAGCCTTGATTTAGCGAGTTACTTAAATGACGTCATGAAGTTTTTTTGGTAGAAAAGTTTCGATAAAAATGTAAATTTGTCTAATAGATCCCCAGATAAAATCAATCCGGTCGAAAAAAGTACGTAGTGCATAGTTTCGTATATTAAACAACATATTAGAGAATTATTTAGCACAAGCAATTAAGTCAAGTAGGTATAGGTGGAAAACTTAAAAATTCTTTTTAATAGTAAACTAAGAATAATTTCCTTTATCATTATACAGATGATCGTCAGGAAGGAATCGATCAGGAAGCATACCTTGAGGGTATTATAGACTAGCACACAGCAATTGACTCAAATACAGGCACGATAGAAAACTTTACTGTATAGAGTACGTACATTCCTTCTACCCGTGATATTCTTTACTATTTTCGATATTCAATGCGTCTCGAACTTTCCCTCAGAAACCACTTGAGGGACACTCCTGTACTCCGCCTCAATAGTCGTGGTGTTGCAGATATCGTGAGGTTTGCAGGTGTTAGCGTATGTGAAGTTGATGCTTCCTTCCATGATCGATGGGTATATTGATAGCTGTTCTGATAGGTTCTGGGTGTGCTTGTCTATTGTGAAGTTCATCTACAAAATGTTGAGGAGATTGGTAAATGAATCGTTACTTTAATATTTAAAAAAGCAAAAGTACCAAAATTACTAAGATTTTAATGCATTTGATACACAGGTAGTTACCCGACTGAAATGCATACGTCTTAGCCATTGGGCTGTCACCGCTTCTTTTCATTTATAATTATTTCTCAATATTTATAATTTACTTTTCCTCTTAAGCATTACTATTAGAACCTTCATATGTTGGTTTCTTCTCTTTGATCGAAAATGATTTTTTTTTCACCCGAGTGAGATTTGAACTCACGACTTCTTGCATCGTTCTCGCCAACTGAGCTATCGGGTCACTTAACTCGAATGACGAATTTTACCATCTGTTTTAATTTACGTTTTTGGTAACGTTATTTTTTCATCCCGATAGCTATACACTAGCCAAATCTCGGTAAACAAAGCTGAAGCCCTCAGCACAATGTTTAATGATGAAACAATCGACCATATCCTAGCGGATTACATTATGGAGAAGTATCTTATAAATCTATCTTAACCAAGATATTTTATATTATAAAAAATACTTGATAGGACCATTACCTCCCAACCATCGTCACTGTGGATATTAGTGCCGTGTACTTCAACAGCCAAAGCTGCTCGTTCATCAGGACCTTTGTACTTATAGACCAGCTTCGTCACCGCATCCACTTTGTATATGTAGTGTCTTTCATGGGCTGCATCCAGGCTAAATTAAAGTATAATACAAAAAAATCACGAAATGGCATCTCCAAAAAGGCAAGTTCTACGGAAGAGATCCCATAACTTCGTTTAGTCTGATTTGCCAGCAAGATGGAAAAGATCAGTGACAAGTTGCTTTATCGCTTGGGAATGACCCTGAATTCCTTAGTTGCCTCCTACGATATGCATGAAAGGTCACGCAGCTGATGTAGTCTAGTATAATCCCTGATCAGATTAACCTAGTCCCATACTGAACTCTTTAAGGTCTTGTATCTTGGGTGATATAACGTATGAAACATCCACGTCTTGAAAAGAAATTATTTATTTTAGTCAGCTGTCATAGTCGGTAGCAAAGAAATGGATACACCTACTTACTATGTTGCAAAATTGCACTTACAATGCAGGGTTTCCACTAACTAAAAACGCTTAATCTAACCTAAACTAAACCTGCGCAGATACGGGTCTTCACTAGAATGCATCAACTGCATCTCCTTCCGTGCATGTGCACTTAAGAATTGACTCTCTCAGGCGATAAGCAACCAACTTGTCACTATCATTTAAAACTATCTGGGCTATAATCTCCTTCATAATCCATCAGTTCCGGCTATCCCCACTTTGGAAATAAAGCCGTGTGACTCTCTCTACGAGGAAATCCAGCATCTCAAAACTTACATAAACTTCTCAACTGTAGTCAAGAACTTGATGTTGCCGGCATTGTCATCCGACTCCGCAGCTACATCCAGACCTTGGAACTGGACGCTCAGGCATGTGTCATTGTTGGAGTGAGGGTTCTGCGACGGTATGAGCAGCCCGCAAGGACTTGGTGGAGGGGAGTTTACTAGGCGAATGATGTTTAGGAATACCGCTGTTGGTTGGAGGGTCGTTGCCAATCTGAAATTAAGAAATAAGTGAGGTAACTGAGACATTTCTGACCGTTGTTATTCATCCTCCATTGAGTCTCGAATTTGATGACTCATGATCGCGATATCAAGCAACTGCAGTCGCGATAAGGAACCATACTGGAGCAGCTACGTATTGCATAGCTGATATCAACAAGCGTACTCATAGTCAAGAACTTACATAAACTTATAGCTGACATCGACGTAGTATGACTCGAAAGCTACATCCGGTATATTTTCTCCACATATTTTCTGTGGGTTCATCCAGCAGATACGCTCAATTCTGACTGAATGTTTCTCCTATCGTGATTAGAATCCAGGACCTTTCGCTTAGTAAGAAGGCTAAGGAAAATGAAAGGGGAAACATGGTTAGAAGACTTACTCGTAAACGTTTCTTGCGGTTGTCAATCGTTCCAATATCTCATCACCGGACATTGGTTGTTTGCAGTCAAAGAATACTCCACCATCGTCTTCCTGTAGACAAGAAAACGACGCTAAACTATTTAGTTTAGCTTAAATATTTACTTAAATTACGAGTAAGTGTACATTTTAATGGGAAAGTCACTGTGTATGTATCTCTATTTGTGTTTCTGCGCGCTTACTTTTCAAAGAAATTGAAATAAAATTTGTTACACATGTAGTCTAGATTCTAGACTCGAGAAATTGACTTTTTTATCGGGAGTCCACTAGTATTAAATAATCCTTCAAAGGATATCATTTTTTCTTAGTTCAAGGGTTGGAGAAATCATTTATTTTAGGGGCCACTTGAAGTTGCACTAAGCGCTTAAAATAAATAAAGATATATTCACACACTTCACAACACATTGACATAGTCCCACACTAAGATACCTAAGGTCTTGTGTCGTGGGTACTAAGCAACGGTATATACTTAGAATAATGATTCGCAGAGCGGAGCGAAGACCAATCATTAATCTAAGGGTACATAAATACATAGATAAGTATAGAAACATCCATGACTCGGAAACAAACATCATCATATCAATTATTGCACCTACCGGGATTCGAACCCAGGACCTATGGCGTCGCAGCCAGGGTCATTACCAACTACACCAATCGGTCGTCGAAATTTTTTTAACTATCCACGGATTCTTATGCACATAGATAGACTAAGAAATAATAAGGCACAAGGCATAGATATGCGTAATTAAGGCATTGATGTTAAATAGATCTTAAGACATAAAATCCTCATTTTTACCCACATTTTATTTTTTAATTATAGTGCTCCTATATGTACAATGAAGTATGTCCTTACATTGGCTGGCCCAAATTCCGTACGAAACAAAATAAAAGGAACGAAATAAAACACTCTTATCCGTTGATTGTGTGAAATTGGACATCGCGGTAACAAAGCCTGGCTGAAGCTCGCTTTTGATGATAGACGAACTACTTGGACTTATCAACCTTTGGACGCAAAGAACAAGGTAATTAGGCTTTTATCTTACCAGCCATATCAACATCGTGACTAAAAGCAAAAAGTAAGTTACCACTTATGCTGCAGTTAATAGTTTACAAAGATAAATAGAAACATCCCACAGTTATACGGCGCGGCGCAAGCAGGTTTGTGAGACTTTACAAAGACTTTGTAAACTATTAACGGCAGTTACATATAATAGATACATCTAGTCTTAAGATTTTGTAATTGTATAAAAAAATATATCAATAAATTACAGACGTACATAGTAATAATAAACCTAGCGGATTCTTAGCTTTGGTTACGTTGGAAATTAATAGATAGTAATAAACAGTAATAATATCTTTATTACTATCTATTAAGTAAAATAGTACAGAAGTACGATCATACATACAGGGTGATTTTTGGTCGTCAACGTTCCCGAAAACTACGGAATCTCCTCATCATCACGATCATTTTTCTCCATGGAAGCATACCTGGGAAGTGTCTGGTTTCCAAAATATTAGGGTCCAAAGTTGAGTAAATAGACTGCGTTTTTCTGCATAAATGCACATAGACGCGCGTAGCAGGATTTTTTCACGAAAAATAATTAATATCTGTCTATAAAAAAACTAACATAAACACTAGACACTATAAATTTCGCACGATCAAGGAATTTAAAAAAATTTAAAAAAAAAAAAAAAACCCAGCATTTTTTTTGGCATAAACTTACTTTATTTCATGTATAGAATACGTACCCTTCGTTAAAGGTGGCCACAAAAAAACACCCTGTATAGAAGATGTAAAAATATTTATACGTAGATAAGTGAGATACAAAATATCTGATGTAATCAATATGTCAGGTATGTTTTCCTATGCATCTCCTTATGGTAGGATTGTTTTTGATGCCTTTCTCAATTAAGTATTTTACAAGCTCCGCGTTGCTTAGCGTGCCAACAGTAACAAGACCAAGATAAAAACACCTCTTAGCGTTGATGGCTCTTATTTCCTTTGATTTGCTGTCAACTGGGCTCGGAGCGCACTGCGGCTTATATTGGAAAACGTTTTGAGGCTCGAGAAAATTTTCTTATTGATTGATGTAATATCTGGAACGCATCACTTATCGTCGTCGCGGCAATCGTTCGTGATATCGCAATACAGTTTTTGATGTAAAATAGTCAGGTTTTTTACAAACTAAACTAAAAGTTAAGAGACAATTTTAATTTAGTGTCAAAAAAGTCGGTGTTTATTACGAACTACATAAACTGATAATCTGGGAACCCTGAATTGTTAATGATAGACTAAAATATTATGGCTATAAAAATATAACAAATAAATGATAATTTATATCGTTGGGTTGAAAATAATATACGAAATAAAAAGCTTAAATCTAGGACATATTTACAAGTAGAAGTTTACATACATATTTGGCCCATTTACATATTTTGTATAATATCTAGTGTGTGGGCGACATAAGTGTATACTTGTGTCTAAGAATCGGCGGTTACCACGTGGGATATAGGTGTCCTTGGAAATAAGAGACGAGACTAGACGTGACTAGAATCTGTTTTACAAATAACATAAAACCTCTGTCTTTGTGTCACCTTTTTGGTACTAGTTCCCAGCCACCCTTAGAACTAGAACCTACCTGGTCCTCAGTCTTTTCGGTGGAGACAGAGTACACGTCGGCCCCTCTCGGTGACTTGGTGGCAATCTGAATTCGAGAATGCATTGCCACTCCCGCGTTCTGGTTGGTCACGTTTGAGAAGGTCATACTGTTGAGAAATTATTAAGTTGGTAAAGAAAAACGAGTACTTAAATTGAGAATATTTGGCCTGTGCTCTTGCTGGGTTTCACCAGAATACTGCATTTCCTTCCGCGCACGACACAAGGCAATGGAATTTAGGAGCGTCCTCTAAGGCGTTAAGCAAGTAATTTGTCACTGGTGTTTTACATCTGGCTAAGCCAAAATGGCTAATCGAAAACTGACCTATTTAAATATTAGTAGGTACGAGTAGTAGTATCTTGCATTCATCATCATTACAGCCATTAGGGTCACTACTGAACATAGGTCTCTCCCCACAATAACCTCCCCTACGACCGGTTAGAAGCGGCCTGCATCCAGTAGATACACGAGATCCTGATTAGATCCGTCAATCTTGCAGAAAGCCTTACCGCGTTTTTTTGTATTAACAGAAAACCATCTACATCAACATCTTTTGCAGTTAGTAAGTTAGTAATAATATAGTTGGCTATGCAGTTTTGAGGCATCAGTTAATTTCGAAAAGGGGTTCTCCATTTCCCCTTAACCAATGTGGACAGAAGGTACTTACGAAGTCTCTATTGAGGGATCGCCCGCCACCGGGCCCTATACCCTCCGCTGACCCTCGGATCTGCCTACTCATGACCAACTCACTTGATAAATAAACTTGGTTCGGTAGATAGAACTAACATGGAAAACTAATCCTGATGATGCCACGGGTGTTGGCGAAACATAGGTCGATTAAAATTTTAATTGGTTTTCGGATTAGCAGCTATGTATTTATGGTTGCATGCTAGGTGCTTGGATCTGGCTTCTCGTTGCGACTGTAGTGTCTTGTGTTCGTGATCATGAGTAGGCAGATCCGAGGGTCAGCGGAGGGTATAGGGCCCGGTGGCGGGCGATCCCTCAATAGAGATTTGAACTTCCGAATAGTGACGCCTGATACAATTCAATACTTACGAAGTCTTTCCGGAGAGTCCAAGCGATACATTGCACTTTATAGGCAGGTGAGCAACCAACGACTGCTGGGTACGGGCTGAATGTTTCGATTGCAGTAGTGGGCCGTCAGTAGATAGCGCTGTCACTGCTGTTGCCTGGTATCTGGAAAATAAGACAGTAGTTAATCTTAATTGGAAGTTTACAGAAAGGTCATCAGATTTCAATCTTTTTGTCAGGCCAATGAAATGGGCTTAGCTTTTTTTTCACACTTCACAACACATTAACTTAGTCCCACATTAAGATCCCAAGGGCTTGTGTCGTATTTTTTCACTACAATACACCAGTTGCATCTCTTTCCGTGCATGTCGTAACAGTTGACAATGGAACTCGGGCGTTCTTTTAGGCGATAAGCTAATAACTAGGCACCGATGATTTACATCTATCCCCGCCATGTTAAACCTGGCTGTCGGATCTCCTCTTGTAGGATCATCCTACAATTCTGACCACTTCATTTCAACTGTGTGTATGTGCATGTACCTATGTACCTGATATGAATATCAAAGATCCATGACAACAAATCCTCCCATGAAGTAATTTGACTCGACTTCTTTTTCTCGGCGATAAGATTTCCTCTTATTGAGGCAAATGATGCTACCGTTGACTGAAGACTGATTGGAGTTCCTGAAAAAAGTTTTATGTGACAATCCAAAATTACTTATAGCTGGGCAAGAAGATATAAATGTCAAACTCACCTAAATCTGTCGGTATGTTCGCGTACATTTGATAGGGATAGTACACGATTTGTTGGTTGATGTGACTGCCGAATCGCAAGAAATCTTCCAAAGACTTCCATACTGCAACTGTTTAATTAATAAATCAAACACTAGCTCTTTTCTCCCTAATTGTGACCGCATGAACTACAGAGGTAATATGATTTTTCATTCGATGATTCTGGGTACTTTAGCTTAGGGGAATAACTTTGGACCGAAACAGAAAAAAAAGTTCCTTTCTCGCCTTGCTGCCCGTCAGTAGACATCAATGTAGTTCGGTTTATTCATCGATAAATAGCCGTATAAAAGAATCTCTAGAATGGATCCAAGTAACCCCAAGGGCTAAAGTGTTGCAGACTTATTTTAGTTACTTACATTCATTCTCCTGACAAGATTCGAATTTGGATTTATTTAAATGCGTAGCGTAAACTGTCTTGTCGTGGACTTTTATGACCAAATCTATATGAACCTAAAAAAATTAAATACTTGATGATTAGTAGTAGATTAGCCCGTACAGTCTCACATTGAAAATTTGATGCCATTAATACAAGAAATTACAGTGTTGATGTAAGTCAGACAAAAACAAAAATGCTGAGAATATTTTTTTTATTCGATCACCCTTAATGTACCTACCTAGTGCTATGCTATGTGACTCAATATTTATTTTGGAAAAATAAGATTCTAATTAAGCCCTAACTAATTCTTTGCCTAAATACGTACCTCCTCCGGCAGTTTCACGTTATCCAGTTTAATGCTCTTCAATATTTCCAAAACGTTCTGGTATCCCAAATCTTCCTCGCCGACTTTTATTTTGTGAATTTGATTGAAAATATTATATGAAACACCTTCGACTATAAAATATACCTGGAATAAAAAAACGACATTGAATTCCTTGTACAACACCTGGCAGTAAATATTTATACGTTGATATTAATAAGCATTATGCAGACTGCCAAGTGTAGCAATGTTTCATGAGCTACCAGCCCCGCTATGCTAATCGTGGCTATGGATCTCCTTCGTGATCCTGCAGTTCTGGTTACTCTATTTTAGGAACAACCAATGTGGAGTCATCAGTAGTCACCCATGTACCAAGTACGATAACGTAATAGAATGGCCCAAAAAATGAAATCCATGACTATGTAATAAAAGTGTTCGTGTAAATTCATGTGTATTTCATAACATTCTCATACTAAATTCTAAATCATCATTTACAGCCCTGATGAACATTAAAGTTGGATCATAGGCCTCCCCCAACAACCTCCACTCCGACCGGTCGGAAGCAGCCTGTATCCATTACCGACGCCCGCAACCTTATTAATAAAGACCAAATGGAAAAAATTCATCCGTCCACCTCACGAGTGGGAATCGAACTTCCACGACTGCGCTTGCCGAAACACGTGGTATCCAGTCGCTATAACTTTCCGACTAAGCCACCGGCCATCAGTCAATTCGAGCTATGTGCCCTGCCCATTGCCATTCAGCTTGCTGGATTCAGCTATGTCGGTATTTTGTACGTCTGCGGATCTCCTCATTTCTGAAATTCGATCACGCAGAGATTGCCAAGCATTAGCTCTCTTCCATCGCTCCATAGTTGATATATAAAATAAGCTATAATAAATAAGACTTAAATGTGTGTTAATTTATAAGCTGCGTGTGCGACGCGCCACGCTCGGCAATAACAGCCAAATAAACTAGTTCACCTACGTGTTTTCTTTGTGCCGCCAATTCCTCGTTACCTACGAATATAAAGAAATAAACCTTTCAACTTATTTGTTATACTTATTTTATTATATTTTATTTATTTGCCCCCCGGCCTGTCCACTAAGTCGCACGGACTGGCCGGCCTAGGCAGGGTCGCCATGTAAAAGAGGCAATAAAAAAGTATTGTTCGTTCGGAGGCTGAGTCTATATTGTCTCAATTACTTACATAACATTATATACTAAAATATATGTCTAAGAGTGTAACTACACTACACTTACTTCTAGATTATAAGGCCTTCTGCCACCAGTGGCTAATTTAAATCCAACGAATTCAGGCAATGGTCCCATTGGTTCTCCAACACTCAATACTTGTAAATGCGCTGATCCTGTGTCATCTTGTACACTCGTAATATGATTTGTTGTTGCCCAGTATGTAGAGTCTACGCTTTCTACTTGGTTCACTATAAATGGTACTGACGATGACCTGTAAAATTGCAATTTCGACTGTTCTATTCACATACTTATTTCGTATAATGCCCACTTTTGAAAATGAGTTATTTTGTAGCGCCCCGGTTTTTTTTTACCTTAAAAACCTTGATAAATTATAATTAGTCTCGCAAATTTTTTGTTTAATTTTTTCAGCGCCCCTCTAGGCCTTTAACGCCCACAAGGGAACGTTATCGCCCACTTTAGAAATGTTCTAAGGTCAAGCAATCAGAAGTATATGTATAAATAACTACGAAGTTTTAAAGCAAGAGTGATTCTATTGTGTATAGAATAGAATAGAATAGAATAGATTTTAATTTGAAAATTATACATACACGGACAGAAGTAACATAGAAAAGGACAATAGAAATAGGGTAGAAATACAGATTAAAAGAAGTAAGTAGACAGGTAGAAGTAACATGAAACGAAGAACAGTAAGTAGAACTGTGTGCCCTATTTAGAGCCCGTCAGTCCCGTGTACGTGCAACCGCCAAACGGGTCCCTTTTCAGCTGGATGCTGCTAAGACAAGATAGGCATGCCTACCTTGCAAGCAGCGCTGGTTTTCAAAAGGGACCAATTAGGAGCTGACGTTATGGAAGGTACCTATAAAATATACATACATACATGAGTTACAGATTATAATATATAAATATATGTACATATCCATAAGTTAAAATAAATATGTAAGTAATAACATGCAAAACATATAAATAAAACAGTGCAATAAAATATGTACTTAAAAACTTTTGAAAATCAAAATTTATTTGTGAATGTGTCCATAAAGTGATGTTTACTAAAAATAATGGCTGAATGGGCATAGTTCCCCTTGCCTTTCCTTCGGGATAAACTTAACAAAAAAAGGAGAAAAAAAATAAACAAAATGAAGTCGAGAAAAAAAAAAAAAAATGTTGTGCATACATACGACGACTAAAATTGATTTGAATAATAAAAATAAAAGTATGCATATCAAACGATAAATAATGCCTAAATTGGATGGAGCAAGACCAGGCAGGCAAGCAGGCCTACGTGCATCAGCCATAGAGGTGGATCAATGCCAGGGTAAAAGGAACGACTCCCTTTTAGCTAATCGTGTATAAAACATTAGTAAGTAAACTAGGTACCTATCTAAAACTAATTTGGAAAGATAAGAGTAGTTTCCTAAGATGACTTTTAAATGTACCGACTGTTTTTTGTGGAAGTAAGACGGTGCTATAAGCAGTGTAAGTAGAGTGATATGTCGCTTTCACAGCGTTCATGTTTGTATCTAAGATGCAAAATTTTCAACATAACTCTTTAAATAAATAAATAAATAATATACTTTTAGAAGAAAAGTAACTTACGCAGCAGCATATCCATTATACAGCATATTAGCATCCAAATTCTTGACAGTAGCATACCAGAACTTCTTCAACTGTTTATTGTTACAGTTCTGTACGTAATTATGTATGAACATTAGATTATTCGTCCCGATATCTGAACTGAGAAGGGTGTGTAGTATGCCAATCCTTAGTTGAATGTGCTCGGTGTCGTTCATCAGGATTGGCAGTGCTGTTTCTAATACTTGCTGTGGGATATAGAGCAGGATTAGTTTATTATTTGTCGATATGTATATAAAATATCCTTTCGCAATTGATCAGAATGCGAGACAATATTGATAAGCTCGGGAGAAATAGAAAAGATTGACGTGGAGAAGATGGAGAAAAGTTCTTGCCCAGCAATGAAACGATGACTATATGTATATACACACTTGCTACATTCTAGATGAGTTAAATTTTTATAGCGAGAAATGAAAACAATCATTCACTTAGATTAGTAACAGGAACATAAATAGACTGGTTTATATTCAATGATCTTAGAATGAGACCCAGGATCAAACCTTGTGGTACGCCTATTATACTACTTTAGATACTTTAACTTATGTTCTTGGATTTCTTAGTGATCCTGTTTCTACAGTCCTGTTTTATCATAAACAAATATAGTGATAGTAAAATTGAAAACTTACATTCTGGTTAAGAGTCAATGCCGCCCAGAGTCTTTCATGACGGTCCCTTGAAGTGTCTCCAAAGATGATCCGGGAATAACCTCTGGCACTGTATCCTAAGTTTCCGAGACCTTGCAGCCAGATTAGCCGGTCTATATATTGAGGGCAATCTAGAATACAAATACAAAGTATTTTTAATTTTAACAGATAGTAAATACCTATAGTACAACCTGGTTGGCAAATACTCGTAAATATTTTGAATTCATCTGATTGTTCACTATGGGTGCGCCCACCACCGAGGCCCTACACCCTCCACTGACCCTCGGATCTGATAACTCATAACTGCGACAACAGGCACTTGCACTAACTATAATCGCCACGAGAAATGGAGTGGTGGCGCCGCACCCGTAGTGAATGTTTAAACTTCCGAATTATAATGCCTAATACAATTTCATTCATCTGATTGATTTGAAAATTCAAATTTTCGCACGGTGTTTTTCCACAGGGCTCTAAACTCTACGCTGACCTTCGAAATGGTTATTATACTAGTTGTAAAAGTATGTGAAAATTTACATAATATGCATAGGTACATTATTATTGATTCTGCTAAATAAAGGTATCATTTAGATTTCAGATAGATGTTCAAATACTTCGTAAGCTGCAAATAAATTGAATCCGCCACTAGCTAGTTCAAATACACCTTACCACTATACATCCTAAAATACTTGATGATGATATCGTCGAAATAGTCCTGCTTCAATATCCCCAGCTCCATAGTTTTATGGACTAAGGTAGCAAAACTTAAAATGGCGGCGTGGCGTATCTCCTGAGAGAAATCGGGACCCAATTTCGTGAAAGCCTCGAGGTCCTCAAGCAGATTCTGGCTGGAGTTGGCAATGTTGAAATGGAAGCTTGCGTATGAGAGATAGGAGAGCTGCATCCTCAACTTTTTCCTGGAAACAAACATGAAGATTAGATTGAAATAGTTTCTTGGCATTAAAGGCTCTTACATACATAGAAATAGGGTGTATTCCCGAAATTGGTTAACTAGAACTGCAGTATCATAAAAAATATTCTTCGTTTATATAGGTATACCTAGGTTAGCGGTGTTAGATGTAAATGATCAGTGACAAGTTTCTAGCTTAGCTAGAGAGAATGCCCGAATTCCATAATAAGCACTTACAAAATGCACGGCAGATGATGCAGCTGATGTATTCTCTAGCTTAGCTAGAGAGAATGCCCGAATTCTATAATAGGCACTTACAAAATGCATGGCAGATGATGCAGCTGATGTATTCTAGTGAAGCCCCGTATCTCGTAAACACATTCGGTGTTATTACAAAAGAGCGCCTAAAGTTAGACTCGTTTTAAAATATGACATTTGACAGCAAAATGTATAGAATATCCGTCAAATTTAGGCAATGTTTCACTTAAATGATGCTTATACTCTTTTGTAATAACACCGATTGTGTTGAGATGTCGTATAGTGGTTAACTATAGTCCTTATAGTTTCGAACGTGCAGATAGGTATACCTATAGCGTATACTCCTATTAGTTTTGCGGTGTACACACAGTGTACACAAACTTGCGAACAACTCGAGAACTTTGATGCTGCATCTAATTTGTTTCCCTTAATAGATTCCATAGAGCTATGTTTAAGTGTAAAAGTTAAGGTGTGTACCTACAAATAGATTTCCTCTGTTATTCTGTGAATAGATATACTGAATGGTGGATGCTGGTGGTGATGGTGGAGTCTTCTTCCGGCTAACGACTTACTCCAGAAATTGGCCAGTTAGATAAATCCTTTTTGAGCATAGCTATTGTTTTCAACGAAACAAGGGATGGCGATCTGAGATCAATTGATGGAAAAATCTAGTTTGCAGTCCCAAAAAAACAGTTTTTTAAATATTTTTGTACGATTTGCTGTACTGAATCTCAATCTCAGTACTCCATTAGAAATTATTGGTATATCTGCGTACAAATCTGTTGTGTACGTACCTTTTCTTCAAGAAGCAGATGTTTAATGAACCTCGCACTGGGATCAGTTCTGGCATGAGGAAGCACCTCAAGGAATATGTTCCGAGACGTTTCAAGGTCATAGCTCGTACTAAGGACCAAGTCTTCGAAGAGTTTGCTTAAGGAATTATAGTCCAGTTGGGCTACAGTACTGAAAAAAATATTGATAATTTTTTCTGGTAAGTTTAGTGGTCATGTTTCGGTAAGAATGTTTTTATGTTTCAAATTTGATCTAGATTATTTGTTTATGTTTAAAATAAAGAATATAATTAAGTTGTTGAACTAATGCAGGGTTTTTTCATTATAGGTATTATTAAATACTTACTCCAAAAGTTCTATGAAAGCGAGACTGTGAATCATAGAGGCATTTCTTACTATATTATCAGCATCTATACCTTTACGGGTAATCTTCAAAAGTATCTGAAAACAAAACAAAAATTCAACTCGTAATACCTATCTGTGAAGAATATTCTAATCAAATCTGTTCAGCCTTACCTCAAGCGTTTTATTCTTCAGTTCTCCCTGAGAATAACTGAGGATATTGTTATTAAAATCCCCATAATCGTTGGCATCATATTGTAAGCTCGTCTTGAACTAAGTTTAGTTTATCAATTGTGTTTGGAGTCTCGTTGTGATAGTAGAGAAATAGTCTGCAAGTAAAATAAACTAGTGACCCATCATCTTCATGGTGATCATCACCATCATCTGCCCTTTCCCCTTTTTTTACATATAGACACGGCTGTAGTCAGAATCAGAAATCATAAGAGAGATCCGACAGCCACGTTTAGCGGAGACAGGTGCTTAACGATCAGTAAGAGGTTGCTAGCTTATCGCCTGAGAGAAAGCCCGAGTCCCTTAGTAGAGTCTCCCATTTTTATCGGTATATTAGGAATTTGCTATACTCGTCTATTTCGAAAAATAAACATAGATTCCCCATAGTAGGCTATTTACATATTTAGCATTTTGCTACCCCTTTTGTTAAAACTTTATATTAAATGGTTGGCTGGAAGAAATCTCTGTAAGATATAAGCTCGCCTTTGTACATTATCTTATAAAATATTGTATCTTGTGTGTTTTTTTTTTCTGTGTACAATAAAGAATATTTAAAAAAAGTCTCGAGCACACCGGATGCGTATGCATGCACGTAAGCGTAGACGTACACGTACCTCTGAGTATGTATGGAACTGTCACCTCTTGACGTCTATGCTTACGTCTACGCATACGCATCCGATCTGCCCGTGCCTATACAGTTCCATACTCGAGGCTCTGCATATATCTACGCAATGCAACCCGCAAGGGTAAGGAATAAGTCATTAGTTAACAACCAAATATCTTGCAGGAACCTAAGGTACATTAAATAAATTCAGTGATCAGTATCATTAATTACGAGTTTCCCTAGATCCCACACATTCCCATTGAAGCATTCAAGTTTTATCAAGTCTAACGGCAAATTGAGCTGCGTATTTAGCGTATGGGTTCTCAAAGTGTAATATAATGCCCGTCTAGAGTGAAAAAGAATTTGTAAATGCGACGTCAGATACATATAGTGGCTGTGGCATACCGACGGACAGACAGACAGACATGATGAATTTATAACAGTTCCGTTTTTTGCCGTTCGGTTACGGAACCCTTAAAAGTCATAGTAACCCAGACCTAAAATGCGAATGAGTGAACATCACATAAGTGACTAGCGGCCGCCCACGACTTCTTCCACGTAAACTGTATAGAATTCCAGTTTTTCCCTTGGGAATTTCGTGATCCCGTGAGAAATCCCTTCTTCGGTCACGTTTCTAGTTTCAGTCGACAATCTTACTTTATATAATAAAATATGTTTCCTTGATGATTCTTCTGCCAGTTCGGCTCACATAAGTCACATCCAAGCTCTCATAATGCGAGAGCGAATATAATGTATAGCTGTTGCCCGCGACTTCGTCCGCGTCAACAAACAGAATAAAATATTTTAAAGTACTTCTGCGTAAATTATATTTTTTGTTTTATTTTCTTGTGGCAGAAGAACATACTGATTTTCTCCGCAACCCGATCTTGACAACGCGACATATAATTGGCCGTGTGAAAAGCAGTCTTGACGTAAGTCAATTCCAACGTGTTTAAACGTTTGCCCCTGTGATTTATTAATTGTTACAGCAAAAGATAACTTAACAGGGAATTGAATTCTTTTAAAATGTTGAATAACTTTTCCTAAGACGGTATTTTCATATCTCTCAAAATTTAGCTGGGCTGTTAAGGGTTCTGCATCAGGTTATCTAGACCTTCAATTTTATTACGTTATTAGAAAGTGCTTATCATGCTGAGCAACTTTTCCTAAGACGGTATTTTCATATCTCTCAAAGTTTAGCTGGGCTGCTAAGGGTTCTGCATCAGGCAGTCTAGACCTTCAATTTTTTTCTTTCATATCATTTCTACCTCATTTTATTCTTTCATACATATTTTTTGGATAACTTGAACCGTTTACGCAACGCACGCAACGGAAGTCTCCAAAGTTGAATAATTTTCCCCGTTTTTTCCACATTTTCCTCTTATTCTTCGTCCCTATTGGTCGCACTGTGATGATATATAGCCTAAAGCCTTCCTCGATAAATGGACTATACAACACAAAAAGATTTTTTTAATTCGACCCAGTAGTTCCGGAGATTAGCGCGTTCAATCAAACAAACAAACAAACAAACAAACTCTTCAGCTTTATAATATTAATATAATATATAGTATACATAGATATGGAATGAATAAATACTACAACTAACATAGATTAAGAAACTACTAACAAAATATGTGTTGAATTATATTACATGAAAATAAATGACTAAATAAAAATATAACAAAAATAAGCTCGCCACCAGATATAATTTATTTTATTATATACATAAGGTACACGCAATTTTAATGCAAATGAAAAAAATTTAGGGTCCTAATTTTCAACGCGCTGAGCCTAAAACACAAAGGGGGCGTTATGCAATAACTTTGAGAACTTTTACGGGATCGGGAACATTCAATTTGCAATCGGAAAGGGTGACCCATTTATCAAACTCGTCAGAACCCTGGCCGGGGGTTCAATATCCACGTCACTTATGGCTGAAACGTATCCTTTTCTATATTGACTGTATGATATTTGACAGATAGTAGATAGGAGGAAAAAAATTGAATTATTTTAATGAAATATTGCATTTGACCGCCGCTTCACCTGGTAGAAAGTGAAATAGAGTAAGGCGTTGCTTGCTACATGTTTGTAATTTGCAAGTGGAGTTTTTAAGCAAATCAATCTCCGAGTGTATGAACATACTCGTCCACTCGGAGATTGTGATTATTATATTTATGTGCAGTCCTGGCTACTGTAGTGTCGGAAACACAGGCGTGTGTAAATGTATGTAAGTATCATGAAGAAGGTATAAAAGAGGAGGTGGGACTATGAAGTGAGTCGTGTGGCAATCGTGAGACCATGATGTCATGATAGGAGCGGAGCTTCAGCGCCATTATAACGCAGTAGCTGTAACCACACGCTTGTGCTCCGAAATGTAACCGTATTAAACTTACAAAGATACTAGCGCTTTTATCGGGGTACTTTATTACTAAAACATAGTATAATATTGCCATCTATTTATGAGTAATTGCACTAGTAAAACAATCTTGAACCATATTGATAATGAGCAAGTAGTTTGACTAGTCACTACATGGTGGTTTCTATGTAAATAGGCAGGGCTAAAGTGTTCAACGCTCCCCTCGTCCCATACTTCACCCCCGCTCCGCGGCACACTATTTTTGTATGAAAATATACTTAGCCGCTACTCTTCTTTTATTTCTTCTCTAAGTATGTAAAAGTCATGGTATGTAAAGGTCAGGCGCGTGTGAAAATTCTGTCGACTGTGAAAGAAAACATATTCGAATATCTAGTAGCCTCTTGTTAGATATTATGACGACACTTACTCAGATAGCACGAACAGGATTTGATCTTGGATCTTATATTGGAAGTCTCCTTTAAGGTCCAAGCTCACTAGACCTTTTCTGTCGTCCAAGTGATAGACTCTTTCGGCTGTTGAAATTGCATCAGGCTGTAAATAATACAAAATCATCACAGATTTATAGCAGAAGTTCAACATTTTAAATTCTCATAATCAACTCAATTTAGAAATTTTAGAAAAGGGTTCTCTACAGTGGGCTATATTCATAGCTTTTCGGTTAACATACCCATTGTGTTACAACCAAATCTCCTCTTAGAAAATTACTGCTGCATCACCCACACACAAATTAGCTCTTACCACATTTCGTGTCAAATACTGCGGAGTCCAGGGTATGGAACTCCAGCTCCGTTCCGCCGCAGCTGAGGATATCTGCACGGTGCTGTACTTCTCGATTTTCTGGCCCTTCTCCACGTAGACTACCATGCAATTGGTGTAAAGGCAGGGCTGGAAGAATAACGAAAGTCCGATATAGGTGACTTTTGCTTGGATCATGTTTTTTTGTCCCCGGAAATGGACGGCCGATATGGTCAGGGTTGGGTATGTGCTGAATGCTGACCGCTTCTAACCAGTCGGAGTGGAAGTTATTGAAGTAAGCTGATTTACAAATACTGCTTGATGCTGATCGCTTCTAGCCTGCCATAGTAGAATTCGTTTAGGAAGGCACATGTACAAAAGATCTAGCTAGCTATCTCACTGTTACGTCTTTGAAATTTTAGATGACATTACCAGTCCATATCAATAATGCAATATATGTTGTGTAGTTTTAATGTGTTTTCCCTTGTTTTAGGTCCAATTATGTTGGGTAACTGGGCACCTATAATATTAAGTTAAAATAAATATTCCCTCTTTTTTTTACATTGCCCAATCCCCAACGTGTTTTTCTTCTCTACGTGACATTGGCGGAATTATTGTGCTTGACACGATCATAAAGGCCATAAACAAAAATAGAATAGAATAGAAATTCCCCTGCCCCTGCTATGTTAAACGTAGCTGTAGTATTTCATCTGTGATCTTGTATTTCTAGCTATCCCATTTCGAGAACACAGCCGCGTAACGTGTACCCAATATGTATGAATCCTACTAATATAAAGGCGAAAGTTTGTAAGTATGGATGGATGGATGGATGTTTGTTACTCCTTCACGTAAAAACGGCTGGAGTACATACATACATATAATCACGCCTTTATCCCTTACGGGGTAGGCAGAGCACGAAGGGCCGATAGAACCACATGGTGCCACTTCTGACAAATTTTAGGGGTATAGTTGAGATGTACAAGTTCGTTCGGTTAGTAGTGACAGGTGGTCAGCCCATCGCCTACAAAACACCAAGACCCTCTAGGCTACTTTTTATCCCGGGAAATATTTTATTCGGGATAATTTCAAGATTTAGTTTTTTCTGCAGTCCACAGTAATATAATTTCCTCTATGGTTCAAAGGCGATCTTACTTGATCACTGATTTAGGTAAAAAGCTTTTTTTTGTTGTCGACTAATGTAGCGTGACCCTATAGGGTTTACCTCACGATGCATGAAGGTTCCACTGCCTTTAGTGAGCTGGAAGTT
The DNA here is from genome assembly GCA_014607495.2 of Carposina sasakii. Taxonomy (NCBI): domain Eukaryota; kingdom Metazoa; phylum Arthropoda; class Insecta; order Lepidoptera; family Carposinidae; genus Carposina; species Carposina sasakii. The sequence goes on along the minus strand of CP053172.1, from coordinate 8,209,077 downwards.
CAAAGACAGGGCTCTTTTTATATTGGTCGCCCACACCGGCTCGGCTCCGATGTGCATGCTGTATAGCAATCCGTTCTCCTAGAAAAGATATAATACCTCGTTTTATGATAAAATTCTTGTATTTATTCGAAAGCTATTTCAGTATCTAACTTATGGGATAATTAATTATGTGAACGTATATTCTGTCTCGACGATATTATTATTTAAATTCACCTTCTTTTTATGTTTGGTAGCCTTAGATGAATTACATATAACTATAGGTAGATTCAGTGACAGCGCTCAAAAAATGACACGACAAATAGCTGCTCAATTGTATGGCTGGGCATCTATTGTCATAAATTGATACAAGCAAAGTCGAGTCTTATGGTAACTACATAAGATTCAAGTTTAAAAATCTAATCCAATGCAGTTATTACGTTCATATAGATTTACTGGTGCCACTTTTTATAAAGATTTCATTATGAAACCCCGCGTCTACCTATAAACACGTCACTGTTGGTAGCGGTTCCATTTTGGGTTTTGGGGTGCGAACATAGAAAGTAACATATTAAAAAAATGACAATCGACAAATAACTTTGTTAAGATAATGCTTCCATGTCGAATAAATGGTTGAATTTTAAGTCATAATTCTTTCACGTGGAAACTATCTAGAGGAACCCTTTTTGAAGAAGCTTCTTGCAGTTACAGGTTACATATAAGAAGGAAACATCCTAGCAATATCATAAATTAATATGAAATTATTATAAAATTATTAATAAAGAAATGGAAAAATTCTTCACCCGGGTGGGAATCGAACCCACGATCTCTGCATTCCGTGCCAGTGCTCTTGCCACTGAGCTACCGGGTCAATTACTCGGATGACGAATTTTACCATCTCTTTTTTTTTATTACATTATTATGAAATTATTCTTTATATTTGATAGTTTGCTAATTACTATTTCACGCAAAAACCGCTGAACGTTGTTTAATGAAACTTAATTATTTAGCACTTATAATATAGCTTACACATTCAGCCCAAAAAAATGGCAGGCATTCGCTGAGTAAATTATCTACTTATATGATAAATATCTTGTCACTTGTTCGACCACATAAGTCTAATAATCTCTCATAACATTCTGTATCCAATCATCTATGTCATAGTTGTTACCGTTGAAGTACATAACAAAAATAGTTTTTGTCATAGTACCTAAAGCTTTAAAAGTACCTACTACTGACCTGGTAATCCACCTCCCAAGGCTTGGACAGATGCTCGACCGCTTCCTCGTACTGATATGATGAATATCCATTGTTCTTACTGTATATTGATGTCTGCAAATGAAAAACATACATACATGGGTGTTTTTTCGTTGCCACCCTTAACGAAGGTTACGTACTCTATACATCAGACAAAGTAAGTTAAAGTAAGTTTATGCCTATACATCAGACAAAGTAAGTTAAAGTAAGTTTATGCCAAAAAAATCGATGTAAATTTTTTTTAACATATTTTTTAAATTACTTGATCGGGCGAAATTTATAGTGTCCAGTGTTTATACTAGTTTTTTCATAGACAGATATTAATTACTTCTCGTGAAAAAATCTTGCTACACGCGTCAATGTGCATTTATACAGAAAAACGCAGTCTATTTACTCAACTTTGGACCCTAATATTTTGGAAACCAGATACTTCCCATGTATGCTGCCGTGGAGAAAAATGATCGTGATGATGACGAGATTCTGTAGTTTTCGAGAACGTTGACGACCAAAAATCATTCTAGGTACATATTATACTACGCACGGCTGTGTTCATATAGGCACGGCTATGTTCATATAAGCACGGCTGTGTTCATATAGGCACGGCTGTGCTTCGCTGTTCCCGAAATGGGGTAGTCAGAACTGCAGAATCATAAATGAGATACCACAGACACGTTTAGGAAAGTGGAAACAGATGTTAATGATCAATGTTATTATAGCTTATCGCATGAGAGAATGCCCGATGAATTGAGATTGGCCACCATTCGGTTATGCGATAGGAAACTTTTTTTTTTTTAGCTTTATGGGTGAGTTGAAAGAGAAATGTTTGGAACGTAGGTACTGAACGGAGATCTGAAGTGCGTCCTGCCTACTCCTTGTCGGCGTGGACATAGGCATGTAAATTTTTATGTATGTATGTTAGAGGCCGATTACTTGTACATTTGTTATTTCATCATTGTCTTGTTCTATGTTGTTGCTGTCCTTGTATATGGAATATCATCATGATGTCAAATAAAAAGTTCTATCTATCTATCTTATGCTATCTTACCTGTGACGTGTGATCCTCAACCCTGTAACCTGGGAGTCAAATCCTGGTGTAACTTATCTAAACGCCTGCGCTTACTTAGAACGGAGATCTGACCTTTCCTACACGTCCATTATAAGATGTTGTTGCTGTCCGTGTACCCCGTCTGAACGTGGTGTAGCCTGCGCTACTAGTCGCTCCAATGGTCTCGTGAGGCACCGCTCCAATGGAGACGTTGGTCTTCAACACGTATGCATATTCCTTGTGAAGATCTGGGAGAAGACTGCGAAGGCCGTTGGGTAGGGGGTATACGGGGGTGGTAAGCGCTGAAACAGTATATAAGTTTAGTGAGTCATGATTGGTGGATCATGATTATGATTGGTGGATCATGATTATGATTGGTGGATCATGATTATGATTGGTGAGATATGATTGGTAGGATACGATTAGTAATTCCTGAGATTGCCTACTGTATTTATTCAAACAACCAAACATAACTCTTCATCCTTAAAATATTTAGAAAATAAAAGGAGACGGCGATTTTCTTCTAGAGCCCTGGGCCCATGTGTTAACCGCTGGGCCTGCAAGCCCATATAATATTTTAATATGTACTTAATTTTTGTAATATTACGAAAAACGGTTTTTTTCTACTTTTATTATTTTAGGTACATTTTGATTATTTTTTTTAATTTTGAATACACACGCCCTCGCTTCGCTTAACGTAATCTTAAAATATGCATAGAAAGAAAATCTCTATATTTCACCGCTTTATAATTAAGTTTAAAACAAACAGTGCAGATTCTGTACTGATGCGGGGTTTTTACTAGAATACATCAGATGCATCTCCTTCCGTGCATGCGGTAAAGTATCGACTAAGGAACACGAACAATCTTGCAGGCGATAAGCTAGCGACTTGTCACCTCATTCACCTCTTGTCACCTTGTCACCGCAATCATTTACATGCTATACTAAACGTGACTATGGGATCCCCATTATGATATCTTGCAGTTATGACTACGGCTCAGGAGCACAGCTGTGTGTGTTAATTTACGTGATTTATAGGGAAATGCATGAAAATAAAAAAATAAAATAAACCACAAAAGAGGAGACTACATGTTTGTGCCGTTTGGCGTCGAGACACTGGGACCGTGGGGACCAGGCGCTCATCGCCTCTACCGGAAAATTTCCAATAAATTACGCGAAAGCTCCCGTGACCAGAATGCTGGTCTCTTTTTGCGCAAAAAATTTGCATTGCCATACAACGTGGCAATGCTGCCAGCAATCTGGGCACCCTCCCGGTAGAAGGCAACTTTGTAAATATATTTAATTTCGTGTAGGTTAAATTAGTTTTTAGGTTTATATAATGTAGTTCGTGTTTGTAATAACCTTTAGTTGCATATTAATAATAATAAAAACATAGATAAATAATCAACCACAAAATGACGATATAATACTTTTTATCAGCACATATGCCAAGTTCACTTTTACTACTTTAACAAGCCTTTTTAGGGTTCCGTACCTACCCAAATGGTAGTAGTAACCCTTTTAGTAACTACACTGTCTATCTGTATCTCATGAACCGTGATAGCGTCGGAGTATGCTGGCTTCTCAGACTAAAATTATCAAAAAATGCAAGTATGTAGTCAATACTTACCAAATAGAAATATAAGTATTCTTTTATCCATTCCTATCACAACCCCAACAGCATTAACGCAAGTCGACTACTGAATTCACAACGCACATACTCGTACTTGTTATACTCGCAGAGACGCAATACGCCTGCAAAAATGACGTAAGTCGAAAAACACAGAAAAAATCGCACTCTTTATTTTTTTTCACTCAAACCTTGGAAATATAGGTTATTTTTGGTGCCACAATAATGACTGGTTAAAATGAAAGTGTAAATAATTACACCAGTATTTCTTATCAGGCGGCCGGAGAATTATCACTAATGGCCAGTACACAGAATAAACACAATTATTGTCTTTACGATACTAAGAAGTGAGTAAGTGAATGCTAGCAGTTAGGGATAAAACGGGTATAAGTCAAAATTTTGAATAATTTGATATGTGCCTCGGAATCTTCATACGGCCAATTTCAATAAGTAGAGATCATGAAAGAACTCGGATAATCTTTTTCAGAATTTGAAATTTTGTATGAAAACAATGGAACAGGTTAGCTGGTAGAGAATGCCTTGCAAGGCATAAAGCTCGCCCTAGTACATGTGTTTTTTGCTGTAGTACAATAAAGAATTTTATCTATCGAAATATGTAAAAGAAATCTCGAGATCAGTTATTGAAATTGGCTGATAGTAGGTAAATTGTATTCGTTTTGCCATTTTTTTTTGACAGACAAATGATGGTAGCCTGAAGGGCTTTGCCATCTTTACCGAGTTAGGTGGCGAAGGTGTAAAGGCAATTGTACCATCAAAGTAGCCATATTGCTTAGTATCTGACATTAAAATTTTGTAATAATAAGTATTATCGCGTTCGAATTATTACCAAATTACTCTTTTCATTTTTTTTATCAGTTATGTACTTACTGTCTAGCTAATTTTTCTAGTAAAATATCTCTAATGTAACAATTATAACTCACATAAAACCTAAGATCTAATAAAACTAGTGCATAAAGCCTTTTAAACGAAATTTAAACGGAAAAAACTGTTTTTATAACTTATACCATTTTGTACAACACTACGCTGATATCTGAATTGACCCATGACCTCTCCAATTGGAGAATAACCCTCCTATCATCAGTCGTTCACTCAAACTGCAATCATACTCAACCGTTGAAAAATAACTCTTATTCCAAAGAGAACAAGGTACATCATCACTCAATCGAGTGCCCTCAAGGTAAAAGTTACGACTAAGAATCCGAGCATTAGATACCCACTTTATGCTGACCTCTACATACATAATTATCGTATTGTTTAACTATGAAATGTATTGCTTAATAACTATAGGACACTGTAGTTCAATTAATTTTGGACAAGATAAACTTTCGCTTTTTACATACCTATATAGGTACATACATGAACACACAGCTGTGTACTCCGAATAGGATAGCCGGAGCTGCAGGATCGTGAAGGAGATTGGCCACGTTTGGTGTAGCAGGGCTACATGTAAATGATGCAGATGCAGCTGATGTCGACTAAGGAATTTTGGGGTTTTCTCTCTAGCAATGAGCTAGCAACTAGGTATATACTGGTATTAAACATCTATCCCCGCCAGGGTCTTCTGTTTTGCAGTTTTAGCCCTCATTCTTGAGAGCACAGCCGTGTAATAATATATGTCGCCGTCATCAGCCTATTGCAGTCCACTGCTGGATGTAGGCCTCCCCCAGTGTACGCCACATGGCTCGATCTCCGGTTTTTGCCATCCAGTCACTACCAGCCGTCCTCCTTTAAGTCATCGGTCCATCTGGCCGGAGGGCGCCCAACGCTACGCTTGCCGAGGCGCGGTCTCCATTCGAGAATCCGTTTACTCCACCGTCCATCGGTTCTAGGGCAGATGTGGCCGGCCCACACACAATTATGTATGTATATATGTATGTATAATACCCATATGCATTGCCCTTGCACTAACCTTGAACTAATTAACGTCATCTTGTGTCATCGTTCCCATTTCAGTAATTGAATTGGAGCATTTTGTGTTTGCATACTTACGAGTTATAGCTGTCCTTCCATACCGTGTGGCGTCGGCAAAGTGGAATAGATACGTCCCATGCTTGGGTGGGTATCGTAAGAGGCGAGTAAGGGTTTCCGGCAGCAGCGCCTCCCGTGTCTCCAAAAATCACAGTGCGGTCACCAACCCGCCTGCCCAGCGTGGTGACTATGAGCAAAACGCCTATGGCAGTAGCCTTGTGGCGTGCCCTGTGGGAGGCCTACGTATAACAGTAGGAAGACTGCAATAGGCTGATAATATGATGGACGTCCTTCTTTAGGCTTTGATACCTATATAAATCATGTGCGATGGGATTCATTTACTTCATTTTACATACATAACCACACGCCTATATCCCATAGGGGTAGGCAGAGACTACAGCACCCGTATGATGAATTTGGTGAGAGCGAGATGTTTCACTTTTAAACGTCAAACTCACAGAGCTATTAATAACTAGATAAACTAAGTCTATGTACTCTGCATGTAAAATAGAGTTAAGAATTAGAATAGGCACTCGTTCTCAAGGCAGGACTGAGTGAATTACGTAGCAAAGATACTTTGTACCCAATGTAGCACGCAATAAAGAATTTGAATTTGAATTAGGGCTGATAGAAGTGGTTTGCAGTCCCTTTTTACACACCAAGTAGAAACACTTGCCTTGTCTACTTACTACTTAGCTCTGTGGATTTGACGTTTAAAAGTGAGACATCTCGCTCTCACCAAATTCATCATACGCGTGCAGATCTCCATTTAGTACGTTCCAAACATACCTCTTTCGCCTCATCCACATTCATTAAATTCTTCATACATGCTCGCCGGTTTCGGGCGCTCCTGAATAGCCCTTTTTTAGCACATCCCCAATTTGGTCTATGTAAGTTTGTAATATAAGTCATGTGCGATGGGATTAGTTTACTTAATTTTAACACAAAATTAAAGTCATAAGAAAAACATATTTTAAACCGACTTAAAAAAGAGATGTAATCAATTTGCCTGTGTTTTTATGAGTATCTGTTTGAGGACGTCGGTTTTTTTGATCTTCAGTTGTGTAGAGTCTTTACAGTAGGATTTAAATAAACTGAAACATTAGTTTAGAAAATTAAACGTAGTCGTGGCCATATCATTTGGCCCGCATGCATTATGCTGTCGACGATGTTCAAGATCAAAATGTACCTATACATAGAATATAATATAATGTAATATAATATACTACACTAGTGACGAGTCCATACTTCATTTGTGTGAAATGAACGTTTTAATCGATATTACGCTATTTGATCAAGTCCCTTTCGAGATAGACGGTGGTTTGGACGGTGAAAAAATATTGAAATAATTTTCAAGGATAGAAGGCCTTGAAATTGACGAAAGTTTATAGAACTATTAACTCATAACTTAATCAAAAGTAAACTTTACGGAATTACACTGCCGCCTGATGACACGATAAGCTTCTTCGCCTTATAAATACTGACTTATGATAGACTGCAACAAATAAAATAAAAAATTACGTAGAAAATAAAGACAGCCGAAAGTTAACACATCGCGCAGTATACATTCATAATGATAAGTAGGTATTATGTAAGTCGTCGTCGTCAGCCTATTGCAGTCTACTGCTGAAAGTAGGCCTCCCTCAGTATACGCCACAAGGCTCGATGTCCCGTTTTTGCTATCCAGTCACTACCAGCCGCTCTCTTTAAGTCATCGGTCCATCTGGCCGGAGGGCGCCCAACGCTACGCTTTCCGAGGCGCGGTCTCCATTCGAGAACCCGTTTGCTTCGAAACGAGATTATCCGGCATAGAAGACCAAAGTGACAGACTTAGTCTCGAAATGTAGCAGACTGAAGTGGCAGTGGGCAGGCCACATCTATCAAAGAACCGATTATGAAAGTATGTAGGTACAATTTTTATTTTGTTTTGTGCTCTATGTATTTATTATACTCAGAAAGGGATGGAAACCGAAATGCATTAATTAGTGATAGGTGTAAATTACCTGTAATTAGTATAAAGATAAAATAACATATTTAACCCGTATTTGACACCCACAATCACAATATAATGCGTGAGTGTATTATACAGACGTAAATGAAAAATGTCGCGTAGTTTACTAGTGTTCACTTTGATTTTTACGGCTATTGCAAAAGGTAGGATATAACAAATTAATTTATTCCTAACAGATAGAGTTAACTGCAATTTAAGTAAGTAGTTAATCTCTATTAACTACATCTCTATTAACAGAGGCAATGTAAAGTGACTATTATAGCGATTTGATCTGTTGAATCGCCGTCGACTTTGAGCTAGCGAAGCCTCATTTCATCCGATACATCTTGTACTTGACGAAGTTCGGTGTCGCTCGTAAATTGTTGCATTATCTTGGGCTAGAGAATGATAATGTTCTTCAGTACGTACCTACTCTTAAGTCATTGCCGTATTTTTCTAGAACTTCAAGACGAAAATCCTGGGATTTCTAGGCAGAAAAGGTAAGGTTTTGACTATAAGTTTGTTATACCTATTCACGCTTTACTTACCTCAATCAATTGTATTTATAGTTAGGAGTATGGGAAAAGACACAGACTACATTTTGTAGTCCTAGCGGACGAAGTCACTGCCAAGCGCTAGTTAATTGCATCATCATCATCATCATCAGCCTATTGCAGTCCACTGCTGGACGTAGACCTCCCCCAGGGCACGCCACAAAACTGCCATGGGGGGTATTTGCCAATAGTCACCACTCCACTTGTTACGGACCTGACACACCTCTTTCGCTTCAATTACTTTCATGATATTCCTCATGCACGTCGGTTTAGGTACTCTTGACCTGACCTTTCTCTATTTACTTGTACTTCTAAAATTCATTCTTACAGATGTATAGTGATTCAAAAGCAGTTGACTCCTCCGTCTCATTCCACTTCCTCAGATGAAGAAAATGATGATGATGATTATAGAAGACCGATGCCAAAGATCCCTGGACTGGATCGTTTGAAGGAGAATGACGCTGAGGTTTGTCTCTTTCTATTACCTATCTATCTTTCTATTTCTAATCCGTAAGGTCTCCTTAAATATGGCTTAGAACAATTAGCAACATTATTTCTCTCTCGATTAGGAATCAAAACATAACTAACATACATAGTTCATACAACTATGGCTTGGTCTGAGAATAAATCTCTAAATAGAAGCCTTGATTTAGCGTGTAATAAATGTTCTTTATCGATTTAAGTTACGAAAACGAAGATCAATGCGAAATTATAGATTCAGCCAATCCCAATACGAGAGAGCAAAAGAAACTTGGATTTTTAAAAATCTTAATGTGAAATTTTTTATGAAAACAATTGAAGATTAAATCTGAGATATGCAAAAAATCTCTCAATATCAGTTATAGAAATTGGCTAAAAACATTTTGAAATTCAAAACAGCAAAATACTTCTGCTTTGTTGTCCTCTTTTTATAAAACTCGGTCGAAAAATAGATTTTTAAAAAAAATTTATATCACACATTATTAAACACATACATATTATATCTTTTACATATGTATAATATAAACTTCTATAAGTTTTTCTATATACCTATCTATAAGTGAAAAAACAATTCACCACATAAACATCATGACAACTACTACAACCAAACATTTTGCCTAGAGTGCACTTCATCGAATATTTCGCATCACGATGGCGCTAGTTGCTCTGTACATAGCAAGATAGATTTGTAGATATGATTTGGGTACTTGCCGAGGCTTCATATTTTGGAACATATTTTCCGGCAGAAAAAATGGGTAAAATTTCTTTTGGATGTGTACATTGGGTCAAGTCTACCCATATTCTATTGATATAGGTTCTGCACATTTTAATTAACACTTTTACTAAAGCCTACTTTTATCTAAAGGAAAGTACTTATTTGGGAAGGCCCCCCGCGAGATAGACGGACGACCTGGCCACAGTCGCGGGCGTCGGTTGGATGCAGGCTGCTTCCGACCGGTCGGTATGGAGGTTGTTGGGGGAGGCCTATGTCCAGCAGTGGACTTCCCAGGGCTGAAATGAAGGTGATGATGATGAGCTAGTTATTTATTAAAAAATGGTATCCGATAGTAAAGGTAAAATAAATATAATTAATGATATGCACAGTTGTACTCTACCTTTACTTATTTCTTTTTTTCAGGAATTTTCGCTGGATTCACTAAGAAATTTGATTCCAACACCGAAGAAGATTTTGGATAAATTGAGGGTTAAAAAGTTATTTAACTTTCCATAATTACGTAGCTTTGTTATCTCTTCGAATAATATCCTATTTCACTTACTCAACTTTTAAAATAATGTAAGTAAATTAATACTTGATTATTCAGTAGTGTCTGTAGATAATTTTAAAATATTATTTAAATTATATAACAAGTAAAAATTATAAGGTATTTTCATAGTTTATAGCTTTGGCGATATATCAAAATCTGAAATATAACTGTCAATATACAGGATGTATTAAAAATTAAATACAACGGTGTAGTAAAACCACAAAATTATGTTAATTTGTTTTATTATACAAATTACGTATTTTCATATTACAGTCACAAACTTAGAGCTGTCAAACAAAACAATTATTAACTTATTAAAACTTTTTGTTAATCACTCAACAACCATCGAATACTTATGCACAGAAACTTTAAATTATCTTTCATTTCTCCAAAAGACATCAGAGAAACATAATAATAATAAATAGATAATTAATTAATTTCCTTTAAGTACATAACTAAATAATATATAAATAATTCTGGATATTATAATAATGGCAGTGTTATATTCCTATCTTGTTGCAACAATCAAATTATGTAATTTTAATTTAGACTGCTTAAAAGATGAAACTTTCATACTCGCTCATTGAGTACAACATTGACACAACTGCAAAAAGAACGCAAAACTGTAAATATGCATTTGAATTCTATAATAATAGGAGTACAATGAATTTTTGAGCAATTTCGTCGGTTTCACAAATGGGTATGTTTTTTTAGTTTAATTTAATAGTAAAAATTATTTGCAAGTACAGAAACAGTTTTCTTTTCACATAGCATAATAACGCTATGTTTCTAACATCCATTTCAGGTTCGAAATTTTCTGCGAGAAAACAGTTAAAAGGTATGAATTTATTTATGGTAATGGTATAAATAAAAAAAAAAATTGGTATTCCACTTAAATTATAATCTTTTACACTAGGGTGCCTTGTACGTACATTTATATTTATCTAGTGTGGGTGTTTGGGACGAATTGGTCTAGCTTTTCTACTTAAATTGTGGTTTATTGTATTAATGCGATTAAAACTAAGTACCTATGTAGATAAGTATACAATGTTTGGTTTTCTTGTGTTTTTCGTGCAGAACAGGTTAAAACCACATCCTGTATACAGAGTGTGTGTTACAGCCAGGCAAATACTGAAATACTGAGCAAGTGCCATTGTTTTAAGTTATATGTCAGTGTTATATTCGCAGGAAATGCATTTTAATTTGATTAGCACGCCAAATTGTATTGGGCGATCCTGTGACTAGTTAAATGGGCTTATTTGCTTGTGTAATATTACTGTTTTTTGGATCACTTGTATCTCTCCATTAGAGTTGATCAGTTTTTTTTTAATTTTTGAGCGAAACCTTTTTTTGAAATATGTAATATGTATATATGTAATAATTTTGTTTTTAAGTCATTATCTAAAGCCAACCTAAACGAACAAAATAATTTTTTCCTGTAATTTTTTAAAAATGTCGGAAAAATTTGAAATTTTCCTGCGAAATATTTTGTGAAATCCAGAAATCACAATATTTGCCCAGGTATACATGATGTTTTTTGTTGCCACCCTTAACGAAAGGTACATGGAGAAAAAAAAATTTTAGGAAACGATGTAATTAAAATATATATATATATATATACATATATATATATATATATATATATCTCGCGATCGTGATGATAGACAGAGTGAAAAAATCTTGTTCGAACTATGTTCCGTAGGACCCTAACTTTCGGGAACCAGCCACTTGATGCGATGAGGTGATCAAAAATCACCCTGTATGAATTCCACAAAAGTTGTGAATTTAACAAAATTAAAAAACTAAACATGATCAAACGTTTCTTAAATTGAAAAAAAAAATGGAACAGATAAAATAATCTTGCCACGTTTTATACAAGGAAGAAAACATCAATAAGGTATTCATTTAACATCTCTATATATTCAAATATGAGAAACAAACACACTCTTTTATTATACATTGGCAAAGATATATGTTGAACAAAAATTTGGTTACATACAAAGATACGAGTATATACGTACGGCTGAGGCTCTATGGATAGCGAGCACTGTAGGCTTACCAAAGAAACCTTAGAGTCCAAAATATAACTGATACTTATACTTTTTGAATTAACTCCTCGTGGTGTGCTCTGGGGGAGGCCTACGTCTAGCAGTGGACTGCAATATACGCCGATGTTTATTATCTTTGAGGGAGCATCAGCAAGGATAAATAATAAATCAACATTTTTAATTGCCTCAATAAAATTATGAAATCTGGAATATTTTGAACATATATCCTTGCCAGAACTTATTTCTATAGAAAATATAGGAAGGATATATATAATTAGATATTTAAATATCTTATATTCTACAGTTATCACTTCGTATAGGCCCTAGGTAATCATGCGGGACTTTTCAGACTTTCTTTTGTTTCTAATTACATATTTTGGCACAATATTTCGAAAATTTGGCTGTTCGTAACATGTTTAATTTTATATTATACAATTATACAAAAAAAATAACTTTGGTTCATTCGTTGGCTATAAACATTTGATTATAAACGACAAAATTTAATCACATTATTACATAAGACAGTAAAAATTTCTGTCCAAAAAGCTAATATATTTAGAATTAACATTATTTAGTCTTTTTACATTAAAAAATGCTACCACGACTTTGTACAAAATCTCCCAAAAGTTACCAAAGTCTACCATTTGTTACCAAAGCTACCATTGAGTTACCAAAAGCTGTCATCGTATATTTCTTACGCTATGATTTGAACGTGCTTCTTCGGCTGTTCTCTCGGTACTTTCAGTACGTACGACGTCGTTCGTCTGAGAGAACCGACGGAATCTGAAAAATATCAATGAAAAAATGTAAGTCAGTGATGCACAGTGGTCCCGATTTATATATATAGTGGACTTAGGATCAAAATTGCAAATTTCCGCGTGTTAAAAATTGCTATTAATAGTCAATTGAATGCTGATTAATCAATCTTGTTTTCGAGATCAAATTAAGCTTGTTTTAATGAAAATGACTTCAATCACAATAAAAAAGTATTTAAGAATAAAATGTATGAGAGGGGAAAATGATAAGTCCCACTCGCAATACAACTTCATCAAAGTGCAAAAATGAAATCCTAAAAACAAATAGAGAGCGCACCTATGTTTGCGTACACATTCGTACACTATAAATCTCCTGCGCAGTGAACTAATTTCAGTAAAAATTTACCGCCACGACCAAAATAAGGTCGGAGAGATGGTCGATTCTGCTTGTCATACTTAAACGAACTTAATCTTAATCAGGTCTATACCTATCCATTCTTAACATAAATGGCTGTGACAGAAAGGGACAGATAAGGGTCAGAATCGACTATATTATTACTTACTGTGAGGCGCGCGATCTCGCGTCAGTCTGGTCGCGGGCGAGACGGGCGCGGACCCGCCGCGCCCCGCGTGCTGCTACGTCCAGCGCAGCTCCTTTAGCTCCACGCTGCTTGCTGCATCTTGTATCTGAGGATTTATGCGCAGCGTTCTGTCTAAATCTAACTAGATGAAACAAGAGCTTCAATCATTTCGTACATTTCAACAAAGGTCCATAGGGGGGGAGAGAGCCACAAATAACGGTGAAACTTAATGTTGCTATATCATCATCATCATCAGCGTATTGCAGTCCACTGCTGGACCTAGGCCTCCCCCAGGGCAAGCCACAAGACTGCCATGGGGGTATTTGCCCATAGTCACCACGCTGGGCAGGCGGGTTGGTGACCGCAGTTTGTATTTTGGACTATGTTGTTAACACGGGAGGCGCTGCTGCCCAACGCCCGGAAACCCTTAATCGCCTCGTACGATACCCACGGGCAGATATGGGGTGGTACGAATTCTACTCTGCCGGCACCACGCGGCCGAATGTTGCTATATACAAATTACAAAATATAAACCGAACAATCACATATCAGTATGTTTCAGTCTACTGCTAAATGTAGGCCTCCCCCAGGGCACATCACAAGACTGCTGTTATTTGAGGATTTGCCCATAATCACTACGCTGGGCAGTCGGGTTGGTGACCGATGCGGAGCTTCACTATAAACTTCAACGACATCTCATTACGTGCAAGTTGTAAGAGTCGACGAAGGAACTCAGGGGCGTTCTCTTAGGCAATGAGCTAGCTATTTGTCATTAATCTTTTACACGGCCCGCCACGTTAGGACCTTATTCGTGCTCCAGTAGTATAACCTCTTTATGGAAACGCAGCCGTGCGTATCTACAGGGTGTTTTTTCGTTGCCACCCTTAACGAAGGGTACGTACTCTATAGATCAAATAAAGTAAGTTTATGCATAAAAATGCTGGGAAGCGATGTAATTTTTTTTTATTATTTCTTAATCGGGCGAAATTTATAGTGTCCAGTGTTTATGCTAGTTTTTTCATAGACAGATATTAATAATTTCTCGTGAAAATACTTCACTACGCGCGACTATATGCATTTATGCAGACAAACGCAGTCTATTTACTCAACTTTGGACTCTAATATCTTGGGAACCAGACACTTCCCAGGTATGCTTCCATGTAGAAAATTGATCGTGATGATGAGGAGATTCCGTAGTTTTTAGGAACGTTGACGACGAAAAATCACCCCGTATATTCGAAAAATCACCCGTATATTTATCTTTTTTTTTTCAATGCCATAGTATGATAGAATTTTGAGTAAATAGCGAAAAATATTGCGGGCGTCTCGGTTGGATATGGTTGGATGCAGGCCGCTTCCGATCGGTCGGAGTGGAGGTTGTTGGGGGAGGCCTATGTTCAGCAGTGGACTTCTCAAGGCTGAGAATGATGATGATGATGAACTAAAAATATGGACATAAAAATAAGGTAAAACACAAGGACAAGTAGCAAATACCTCGTATCTAGACGGCGCGGGCGGCACGTGAGTCGCCGGCGAGCACCGCGGGCAGCCCGCTCTCAGCACTGTGCGGCTTGACGAGCCTCCGCGCATCGCTGTACGAAGCTCCTAGAATATCATACACTAGCTATCACCCGCGACTTCGTCAGTACGGACCACAGAATGTAGCTTATGTCCTCCGTACTCCCAACTGGTATGTATGCGAAATTTCTTTGAGATTTATTGAGTATATAAAGTGTGAAGAGGCAATAAACAAACAAACTTAATTTTAGTTGAGTTTGAGAGTGTAGCAGTAGATAGTATATATAGGGGTGTTGCAAGGGAGCTATATTTTTAATTTGACACAAAATTTGACAAAATCGAATGATTACCGCTGAATATTCAGGTCACGCGGCCAAGTGCACGCACTGATGACACAATGAATTTCGGTTTTCCGAAAAATTAATTTCGGTGGTGCGCGTTTTTGAAATAAAATGATTTTTATTATCTTCTTAAATTAGAAGTTTCAATTCTAAAATTATACCTATAGAATCGACAGACTTACCTGTCCCATCTCACTACAAAGTGACTGTCGGTCAGGGGAAGCGTTCTTTTTGGTGTTCCAACAAAACTCCAGTATGGCCACCACTATGGCTAGCACCAGGCCACAAAGCAGGGTTACGAATACTCCACCTAAGGAGAAATATTCAATCACTAATAATTATAATGATACCACATGTAAATCAACAAAAAAAAAACAACAAACAAGTATCGGCAAACGCAGCGTGGGAAGGCCACCAACGACCTGGGCCAAGGTCGCTGGCGTCGGTTGGATGCAGGCTGCTTCCGACCGGTCGGAATGAAGGTTGTTGGGGAAGGCCTATGTTCAGCAGTGGACTTCGCAAGGCTGAAATTATGATGATGATGATGATAAATCAACAAAAACACAATAATTTTTACGAATCCAAGAGTACGAGACGGCAAGTCCAATCCTCCATCTATTGAAAACCTCTATTAAAAGGCTATTTACTCAAACTCTTACTTACTCGTACTTGTTTCTGAAGACAGGTATTTAGTAGTAGACTAACCAAAGGCCACTCAAAATAACTAACTGATCATACGACAGTATAATAACAATCTTGCTAATATTTGGACGTTTTTAAACATGTTTCTCTCAATTAAAAACCTAAGACGGATGATAATTCTTGGAGGTTATACAGCCAATACATCCATTTATTGATCATCCATGATTACAAATAGGCCATTACAATCCACAACCAAGCAAACGAAATTTAGGGTGTCACCAAGTTAACTCCACAAGCGAGCTTTCTTACCAATATTCTGTACACCCAGAGCACTGGCCTTGCCATCCTTGGCGTCCCTATTGCAAACATCTCCGGTGTTTTTCCACCACTTGTCGTACAGAATCTGCAGGACCCCCTTCTCCTGCAACTCTAGGATGGCAAGGGATATCTTGTCCCGCCATGGACTGCCTTTCCACGTTGCTATTCCGTAACCCTGCATGAAAGAACTTACGTTACACACATACATATACAGCCAATTTAAATTTTTGCATACTTTAAATTAAATTATCCATTGTTTTCATACCAAATTTTGAATGGGAATAAAAAGATCCGAGATTCTTTATGTTCTTTTGTATTGAAATTGGCCGATAACTATAAATGGCAACTTATATTCGAGCGTTCTTACAATTAAAAAAGCCGACAAGTGCGAGTTGAACTCGCGTGAAGAGGGTTCGAGATGTTACCTATCATGTTTTTTTAAATCTGACAAAAAGGTGGTACGCACAATATTGAGTGATTTAATGTTATTTTAATATAGACTTCTTATAGGTTTTCCTAAATCATAAGGAGAAAACTAATTTCTGTATTTTTTTCAAAATTTTAGGTTCAGTAGTTTCGGAGATAAGGGGGGTGGGGAATGGTCAATTTTCGTCTATTTTCTTGAATAACTTGGAAACTATTTATTTTAAAATTACAAAAAAATACATTTAAGATCTTCTCAACAAGACCTTTCATTTGAATGCACACGATGTAGTTTTCAGAATTTTTTTTTTTATTTTTCCCCTTCCCCCCCAAAAATGACCCCCCATTCAGATTTCATCTGCTCACGTCAACCTCTGTGTTTGGGTCAAGGAATTGATATGTGTACCAAATTTCAACTTAATCGTCTAATAGATTCGAAATAATTGACTGAGCGACGGAGGACAGACACACGAGTATCCTATAAGGTTCCGTTTTTGTATTCAGACGTACGGAACCCTAAAAATAGAACAACATCCAAATTAAATATAACTGATGTGGTGAATAACATGTCTTGTTCACGACGAATGCAAAAGCTCATGTAAGAGAGAGAGAGGAGTAGGTTAGAAAACTCAACGCACATAGTTTAATGCTACGAGTATATCCTGAATCATGACGGCCGATTTGTAGTTGGTAGTGGCTGCCTGCGACGCCATAGGTCTTTTGATCCCGGTATGCAAACATTAGTGATGAATATCAGTTTGTTTCCGAGTCATGGATTTTATATACTTTAGAATACCGTTGCTTAACCCAAACGACCTTAGGGATCAGTGTGGGATAGGTCAATGTGTTGTGAAGTGTGAAAAAAAAAATGTTTCTTTCTTATATTTAGCAGGAATTTTTCTTTAGAAGTAAAAACGGCAATACGAACATAAGCTTATAAAAAATTATCCTCACCTTTGAGTCCAAAAGACCACCGATCTGCGTCAAATTACAATCTCTCTGGACCCTGTGATCTAGCATGGTAGATTCCATCAAGAATGCATAGTTTCCATCCAAGACCCTCTTCACCCCTTCTTCATACGAGCTGACCAGCGCCGGTGGAGACACCGTTGACATGTGCTGCCACATCTTCTGGTAAATATCTATGTTGGAGTCCTGAAATAAATAGAGGCATAAGGCTTTCGTTTCCAATAATAGTGGTGATGTTATGTTACGGCCATGAAGGAACTTTTTACACGTTAGCACCGTATGTAAAGACGCCAGTATTTTCGGTTTCCTAAGAAAACCATAGTTTTAGTAATATTTTATCTGTCTATTACAGTAATGCAATCTAAGTGTCAAGGACTGGAATTGTGAGGCACTGAAAAGTCTAAAGGTGCATCGAGGCAGTTAGAATAACATTAGCATTCTATAACATCTTATTCCTCTATGACCAGACTTACCCTAAAAAACGTCATAGTAGATCCTCCATGCAACGTGCCGTATTGTATGACAGATTGAGCGTGTAAATCATGAGCGGTTTGTATCGGCAGAACTGTTCGCTCCACCGTTAGGAAAGCTGCCAAGTTCGCTGTGTATGAAGACAGGATGATCAGAGTGAAGAACCACCAGATACCTCCGACTATGCGGGTGGATGTTGCCTGAAATATAAAATATAAATATGAAAATAAGAAATATAAAAATAATAATATCGGGATAAAAAAATAACGTTGCCAATAATGTAATTTAAGAAAGAGATCGGTAGCTCAGTGGTAAGAGCGCTGGCACGGAAATGCAGATGTCGTGGGTTCGAGTCCCACTCGGATGAAGACTTTTTTCCATTTCTATATTAATAATTTTATAATAATATTAGATCTTGGAATGGTAGCTAAAGGACGCTTTTAGAAGGAGGATGGAAGAGCAAACTACCCGATGGTCAGATGATTTCTAAGAATCTGCCGAACATTAGCTTTTTGTATGTAATTAGAACATGGTATGGTGGCCAAGGGACGGCTTGATGGTCACATGATATCCGAAAATCTACTGGATATTAGTGGATGAGGTTGGCCTTGGACAGAGGATAGTGACATAGTGAAGAGAAAGCCTTTAGGCACTCAACAGTGGGTGCATGTTGTATAGATTGATAGATAGATTTGAACTTAGGTTAATAGCAGTGATCAAAGACTTAAGTATTAAGCTACCATTAAAATCGTATAAGGAACATCCCTTAATTATTTTGAGTTGTTAGGTATAAAGGTCAGCAAAGGGAGTCTATACGCCTAGTGGAAATAAAAATCTGATTGTAAATCATAAAGCAATAAATTAAGTAGTTGCGACGAATCTTTGTAGCTGGGTTATGCGCCTTTCTTCTTCACACCCGCTTAGTTCTATGATGCTTTTCACAGGACCTTCCCAAAGATCCCTCTTGAAACTACAATAAGTACCTTAGGATTTAGTCCAGAACCCTGCCGGAGGAAGGTGCCTGTGATGAACCAGAAGGAGTTGCAGACACTGAACTGGTTTGTCAGTAAACGAGTTTCGTGGCCACATACGTGGGTACTCGTAGACCTAGAGTAGACATAATTACGATTAGCAAGGGTTCGGGGTTCAAATCCAGGTAGATGCAAACATTGTGTTTGCAGTCCACGTGGACAAAGTCGCGGGCGCCCACTAGTGTGTTATAAAGCTTAATTTAAAACATTTTGTGTACACAACCGTGTACATACACTGGTAAAGGATAAGATTTTCACCCTTCATGGGTAAGTACAAGACATTCTGGACTTATAAGTTGGACACAGGCAACTGCTTACCATTCGTATGGCGAAAATCGCGCCATAACAAACAGCGTAAAAGACACCAGTATGTATGCAGCCAGCACATACAACCAGATCTCTATAGCCAGCGGATTGAGGAAGCTAAATAGACGCGTCGGCTGCGACGTTGGTACCTGTAAGCCAAAAAAACAAAGTGATTTTCTTATGCATTGATTTGGCATTGATTTTAGCTGCTATTTAGGAGATCAGAGAGAAGGAGGAAGTTTAATATCAGGCATACAGTCGGCCATAAAACAAAAGAAGATTTCGTTTGATTTCGAAAAAAGATAAATAGTGGGATGAGAGCAGGAAGAAGATGATGATATAAATGCCAATATTGTAAAAATTAAAAGTGTAAAAAGATAGTCAAATTCGTCATCCGAGTTAATTGACCCGGTAGCTCAGTTGGTTGGAGCGAAGCACGGAATGCGAGAGGTCGTGAGTTCAAGTCTCACTCGGGTGGAATTTTTGTTCATTTCTTAATATTATGATTATATGAGTGTTTTTCATCACGACTGTGCAGTTGTCAGTAGTCATTAATCATTAGTATTTGAATGGAGATATGAGGGTGTAGATCCCAGTGGTAGGTATCCCCAGGTTGATATGACATACCACAAATTATTCTTACACCTTGATGTAAAAGATCTGAGATAAAAAAGTAACAGAACAAGCTAACAGTAGAGGAATAGGAATGATTATACTCTTACCTTAAAAAGTATCCCTATACCGAGATTCATGAAGGGCTTTGTGAAGTCTATCACGGCTTCCCTTGCGTAGTTTATGGTCATAGACGCCACTGCAATGTCTGCTTTCTGAAAAATGTTGAAAATACTTTTTAACAGATGAATCACAAGCAAACCCGCATTGATAGCTCAATGGTTAAGATGTGCGCTTTTCAGTCGAAAGGCAAGGTTCATATCAGGATTTTTATAATGTCATTTAGCTGTAACCGAGGAGGGTTGGCGTCAGATAGGTAACCGGCCGTAAAACAAACGCCAAATCTTTGGCCATTGCGCCAACTCCATAATTAATGGGATAAGGACAGCCTTCATTATTATAAAATTATTAATGAAGAAATGTTAAAATTCTTCACCCGAGTGAGACTCGAACCCACGACCTTTGCATTCCGTGCAGAGCTCTCACCAACTGAGCTACCGGGTCAACCTTCATTATGTATCGCAGTGGCTATTTCGAATTTTTTGCGATCATTATACACTATCAACCTAGCAGAATCTGCCAGGTTGATTGTAGTTCTTTACTTACCCTGTCCATAAGCTCTTTGACAATGCCATTCCATTCTCCTGTATTAGGGTCCCTGGCTCCATACATCTGATCGGGTACCAGTCTCAGTCTATAATGGAACCCGGCCCTTGCTGCCACTCGGGCTAGCAGGTCGATGCAGAACCCTTCAAAACGAGCATTTCCTTGGAGATTCCAGCCTTCTTTCACCATAACGTACGGCTTTTCCTGAAAAAAGTGGTGATACTTTAGGAGAATATACTAGTTACTGTTTCTTAGCTTCGGTTTCAATATGCCTGGCACACTCTTGGGGAAAACCCTTAGAACAGGATTATTGGATCCAGATTCAACATAAAAAAAACATAATTTAAAAAATCCAAAAACCCGACTGCGTAAAAAAGAACCGAACTATGTATCTAATAATAAAAAAAAACTGAAAAGATGAAAACAAGCCCTTGGATGTTCAGTGGTCTAGAATTCTATATTATTATGGAATGAATTGAAGAAAATAAAATATTTTCTAATGATGTAACATAACCACTTGATATAATTTGTTGACTTTAATTTTTTTCAATCCAGTAGTTGCCATATTGGATTTTCACTAACGTCATGTCTTTAGTGACATTCGCCGGACTAAGAGAAATCGATTGACGTGTGAATCATAAAAATCGGCCCAGGCGTTTGGTCTGTATAGTGCTTCAAAGGAACATACAAACATACATACATACATAGACTGTTAAACACATTACCACTCCTTTGCGTCGCGCAGTCGGGTAAAAAGAAGGGGTTTTGTGAGCTGTATTATACTATTGTATTGTGAGTAATGAGATATATATTATTCTCATGAACTTTGAACCTAAACGCAAGAGAATTGATGAAGCCAAACGGAACCGTTGTAGAAGCTCAGCAAGAAGCATAATCACTTTACGGTGACGTAATTAGACACACTTCATTTCATTTCGTTATGAAATACAATGAGTCACGCTGATTTCCTCAATGAATTTGGCCAAAAGTATACACTACACGCCCACTTATCACCATCTAGCATCTTAATTCCACATGGTAAGGAGAGAGCCTACCGCCGCTGCGTTGAAACTGATTAATTGACTTACCGTAGTGGTGACCACAATAAGCGTGACATTCGGAGCCGGATCCCGTCGGTAAGCAGACGGGTCTGTTATCTGCAAACCGTCGGACGGACTCCACTTTCCTGATACCACCTGAAAAAACATCATAGTATAGACATATGCACAGAGCTGTGTTCCCAATAGCCTGAACTGCAGGATCAATATAGATCCTGATACGTTTAGCATAGCATAGGGGAGAGGTGTATCGGTGACAAGTTGCAAGCTCATCGCCTGATCGCATGCCCGAGTTCCTTAGCCGACTCATACGTCATGCACGGAAGGAGATGCAGCTGGTGTATTCTAATGAAGCCCCGCATCAGCACAGGACAAACATTGATTAACCTAAACATAGTCTAATTTTGACAGCTACTCCAAACATTTTTCTATCAAACGTCATGTTAGTGTCTAATGTTAGACGCGATTCTGTACTATCGGCACAAACGCGCGTTACAGCGACAATAACACGCTCGTTTCTGCTGAACTGCTCGAACGCTGATCCATACATTTTCTACATAGGCCATAAGATATAATCATATCATGGGACGGTCACTGATTGGAACTGTAAGGTACCTGCAAGTCTCTAAGTGCATAAGCACTAACACATAAGTGAGGCAGCTAATAGGACATTTAGCACTCTATTATATCTTATGCCTCTATGCATACTCGTTCTTCTCCGAAACGGGTAATAAATTAGATTATTTAAGTGTATATGTATGTATGTAAGTATGTCAGTCACCAACCCGCCTGCCCAGCGTAGTGACTATGGGCAAAACCTCCCTATGGCTGTAGCCTTGTGGTATGCCCTGGGGGAGGCCTACGTCCAACAGTGAACTGCAATAGGCTTAAGAGATGTAAAGTACAGAGTATTATATGAGAATGAAGGGGACGATTTTTCGCGACATGGCAGAGTTT
Organism: Carposina sasakii; assembly: GCA_014607495.2. NCBI lineage: Eukaryota > Metazoa > Arthropoda > Insecta > Lepidoptera > Carposinidae > Carposina > Carposina sasakii. Next base: position 8,186,195 of record CP053172.1, on the reverse strand, counting down.
ACGAATTTAATCGTACCGACAATACCATACGCGGACCTTTCATCCCCACCCACAACCCGTGTCAGTCAGCTGCAGTGCCGATGATTCAACATTCCGCACGCCGTTACTGAATGCTCTAGCTCGGTCAATCTGTCAAACCGTAAGCTATAGACCTGGTTAAGGAAAGAATAGATGACAGACGAAATAAGCAGTCGAGTTAAGCCAGTTTTTGCCCATTTATATATGAAATTCAAAATGGGAATTTACAATCTGTGTATGTACATGCCTATCGAACTCGCACGAAACCTTCTTATTTCCAACTACCTCTACCGTTGTAAATGGTCTTTCCGCAAGCGTGGCGACTCAAGTTTACGAATTTAAGTACCGACATACCATACGCCCATCATCCCCACCCACAACCCGCATCAGCTGCAGGCCGAATTCATTCCGCACGCCGTTACTGAACTCTATCGGTCCTGTCAAACCGTGAGCTTTGACCTGGTAAAAGAAAGAAAGACGAAATAAGCAGTCGAGTTAAAGTTTTCCATTTATATTGAAATTCAAAAAATTTCACATGTACATTATCATGCAAGAAACCTTTTTCCTTACCTCTTCCGTTAAATCTTTCCCACGTGGCCTCTTTTTTATGTAGCCGTTCTTTTTTATGGTGATGCTCTATTTCTGAGCAAAGGCCTCCTCTTTTAGAGTCTACACGTTTTAGTTTTAGGCTAACTCCATCTTTCCTACGTCCTACGTTTCATACGTCCTGGCATGCTATTCTTTTGAAATCCATCCGGTGGAGATCTTCGCCCACCTTTCTGCGTTTATACAATGAATGACCATGTCCCACATTAGTTTGACAGTCTGTCTTTTAGTCCATAAAATTTCGTGTGACTTACCTTATTAATATTATCCATAAGTGGTTTCCCATGCGACCAGGGTGCAGCATTATCGCATGAGACATTAGTAGTGTGCACGTCACCTGTCGACGCTAATGCTAGCGCTAGGACCTGCACCGCGTCGTATATCAAAGCCGGTTCAGTCTGAGAAACAGAAGCCATATCTTAGACTTTAAGAACTTAAGACTTAGAGCTACTTCACAAGAGTGCAAGCGTGCCATTCCACTTAAAAGCGACACACTATTTTATTGACTTTAGCCCAACACTCATTCCTGTAACTCTTGTAAGCCAGTATCAACAGAGGCGACCAGAGAAATGAAAATAAAGCGTTGAAAATCCCGAGGAACTTAATAATATAAAGTATTAAAACTAAATGTGCATACAAAATTATACACATGACAGTGTGGCCAAAACTGCAAGATCACGACTGAGAGGTGAGATGTAATTTGGATTATATTCGCGCGTTTGTTAAATCATGGGAAGTGTTACGATAACGAACGTCAATGCGAAACGATATTACATTGGCTAATAATCCACTAATAATAGAAAAACAATCATAAATAACCTCTCTTTTTGAAGTCGGTTAAAAAAAATAAAAAACATACGACGAATTGAAAATACCTTAATATGTCCCCCACTGAGTATACTGGCGCCTATTGGATGAAACTTCTCCATGACTTGCAGAGCTTCTTTCACAATGTCCGAGTCTCTGTTGACCAGCCTCCAGCCACTCATGTTGACCTGATTGTAGTAGAAATCCTCAAGGTCGAAGAGTTCCATATCCTGGTCGTGGAAAAATTCAATAATAATGTCTTTCTGACCGTATTTGTGGCACGGCGGTCAATCTCAACAGAGATCGACCATGTTAGTAAATGAGAGATCAAGATAAATGCATAGTAGGTATATGAAGCCAGCAGCTGCAAACGAATTTGTCCGATCAAAGTTTACAATCTTCGTTTTTACAGTTCCTGTAGGAAATTAATGCTTCCCAAGAACCTTTCTGAGTGCAACACATTTCAGTATAGTGCAGCTAGATCATGACGTCATCATGTGTTAAGCCAAACACTAAAGTTACCTTGCTTTTTGAAGCGGTTGGAAATAATTTATCTACGAAAGATCGACTACGAAAATTAAATCTTAGTAACGTCGTAGTCATTCGTAGCTCTGCTACGGTTCCTCCGAAAAACCTTGTGATATTTACGACCAAAATTAATAATATAAATTAACCTATAGTAAATCTATGTTAGTGAAAATTTATTTATGTACTAAAGGAAATGATCCCATTTATAAGTGAAGGGACATTTACAAAATAGATTTGATACTTAAATAATACAAACGTTACTTACAAAAGAAGTGAAAATGTAGTGATAATGTTCGTTGTTCATTTGTAGCTGAAGTATCTGTAAAAAAAAATCTTAAGTATTTAAAAAAAGCGTTTTTTTCTAGTTATTATTGTGCATTAAATATTGTTGACGAGAACTACCTATTTCCTACACAGGGTGTTTGTGACAGCCAGGCAAATACTGAACAAGTACCATTATTGTTCTGAGTTATACGACAGTGTTAATTACTCGCAGGAAATTAATTTTTGATTTGATTATACGTAATGTTTGCTTTCCGCGCCAATTGTATTGGGCGATCCTGTGACTAGTTAAATGGGCTTATCGGTTATTTTGTGATACATTGCGGTTTTTTTTATCACTTTTGACTCTCCTTTGGGGTTGATCAGTTAATTGAACTTTTTTCAAAGCAACTTTTTTTTAAATCATCCAAATATTCAAAATGTTATTTTTAAGTCATTATTTAAGGCCTACTTAAACGAACCACACTATTTTTTTCCGCACAAAATGAAAAATAAGTCGGAAAATTTTAGAATTTTTCTCTTCTACTTGCTTGGCTTGCTGGAAGAGATCCTCTGGTAGAGATAAGCTTTGCCATTGTGCATGCATCTCTTCTTTTATGTTGTATGCTATAATTCCTTTTGTGTATGTACAATAAAGAATAAGAATTTTCCTACGAAAATTTTCACTGGTTTTCATCTCAGAATCATGGTCTGAAGTCACCATATCAATATTTGCCTGGCTGTCACAAACATCCTGTTGTATACGATGATGAACCTATGAAGAAGGCATAAAAACCAGATAAAACAAGAAAAGCGATATATACTATCTTCTCGACATATAAATCCTATGTAAAGCAAACTGTTTTTATACTTTTACATATATTTTAAAAACTTACAGCTCTGGCCAACTCCGGGAACTTATTCGGGTCGGTATCCACAATAATGTGTCCGACTCCCTGCGCCTTTAGCCGCGCGAGCGCACGTCTGTACTCATGGGAGTCTGAGCAGCGAATGGTGTACATGTCGCGGCCGTCCTTCGCGATGTCCAGAAAGTTTAGCTCGCCTGTAATGAGAGTAGAATCATGAGGTACAATTTACGCCAAGGGTCCCACAGACGAACAGGCTCGCATCACCCAAAAAATCGTACTATAATTTCGACTCATTGTCGAGTACTTATAAGCATTGATATCATGTTCACGTAATAGTCTCGCCCTATATTCAACTATCTCTAAATGGTTAGAATTTATTATTTAAACGTTAAGCTGCATCACCTTCCGTGTATGTCATTAGATTCGATCAATGTATAGTAGCGTTCTTTTTGAGAATGAGCTAGCAACTACTAGTCTGACCTTTTACATCTGGTTCAAATATGGCTACCCCATTTAGAAACACGCCGTGTGTATTTGTATGTATAAATATATTCTAATATATAAAATTCTCGTGTCACGGTGTTAGAAGTTAAACTCCTCCGAAACGGCTCGACCGATTTTCGTAAATCTTAGCATGCATATCGGTTAGGGTGGAGAATCGGACAACATCAATTTTTCATCCCCCTAAATGTTAAGGGTGGTCCACCCCTAATTTTTTTTTTTTTTGTCAAAATTTTTTGTTTTTATTTTTTTATGATACAGCATACAAAAATACATACAACCATGAATTTTCAACGCCTCTAGGATCAACCCCTTTTACATGGAAAAACAACGTTTGCCGGGTCAGCTAGTATTTCTATAAATATTGCTCTACGTCCTCACCATATCCATAATCCTCATAAATGACCCCCATTCTGGTCCAATTGAGGTGCCTCGTCAGGTCCTCGAAGGCTTTATTCATCAGCTCCCGCGATGGGTACAGGTTGCCCGTATATGATGACGTCTCATTGGTTGCTGAAATTAAGATGTTTGGAGTAAATATATAGTCTCACTCAACTCACTTTTACTATAGTAGAAAGAAAACCAAATGCGACTCGGGAATAAGCGTACCATTTTCTATAAAGAACCGCTAAAATATCACATTTGTTATAAGGGTTCCCCTTATTTTTATGCTTACTCCCTTTTTGATCTATCTAACCAACATGGTTCATAAGATACCGACTAGTGACATACAAACCGGACAGACAGACGAATCGCGGAGTCTCAGTGATAGGATCCCATTTTATGGTGCAGAAACACTTGATCATATTGTGATTTTACTTTAGGCAATGGCGTTATAATCTAAACCCAAAGATACCATAAACATAGAATACCTTTTATTTTCGAATAACTTATGATGGCAGCCTGAAGGGTCGTAAGCAGACATGACTAGTTCTTATTCACTTAACAAAAGAATACCTTTGACTGTTTTCCTACAAAAAATCCCTACATCTTTTTACCCACTAGAATCATGACCCCGAACTCTGAACAGCCGCCATTACAAAACAAACTGCTATTCCTCCAGTTTTGAACAGACAAACACTGAATAGAACCCAAACTCAAACTACGAGACACTCAAAACTACTCGCGAACTGCTAACTTGTACAAAATAGATTATGGCAAGTTTAAATGTGCATGAGCCACAAATGGAGAACAGAATCCGTAGCTTACGATAAACGCCCCTGATGTGCACTGTACTTTGTACTCGTTCATTATTGCGGTTGTATTTTTAGTTAGTACGGAGAATTCCTAAACAAACTCAGGAATGTTTATACAAATTTAAAAAATAAAGTGATATAAATGAAATTGTAATTTCTATAATCCTGAGGATGCCACGGTTGTTGGCGAAACATATGTAGATTATTTATCTAGTTTTTGATTTCGGAATAGTGCAATGTATCGTCTTGCATGCTAGGTGCTCGGGTCTGGTTTCCCGTGGCGATTGTAGTTAGTGCAAGTGCCTGTTTTCGCAATTATGAGTTATCAGATCCGAGGGTCAGTGGAGGGTGTAGGGCCCGGTGGTGGGCGCACCCATAGTGAAATAAAGTGAATTCGAGTCTCAAATTTTGTGGATAGGTTATTTATTAGTGGGCTATTTTCATATTTTGCTATTAGTTATTGCTCTGAATATCTTTCGAATGGAAAATACTACTAAAGTAAAGTAAAGTTGATACTAAAGCACAGAATATTCATTACATATCTATACACGCCATATAACAATAGTAAAAATGGATCAAAATAAATTTCCTTAACGTAACGTAGACACTTTTGAATATAATGCACCGTTATATTTGCCAAAGGTTGATTAACACGCAGATGGAAAGTGCTTGTAAACTAACAGATAATACAAGCGAAAAATAATTGTAAAATACTAAAAATATTATGCCGTAAAAACATCTCATGATATTGCTTCATCTTCTCCTCTTATAGAGCCTCCTCCACTATATAGTAATAAGTATATAAGGTTAGCAGTCAACTGTACAAACTTCTTAAAATATAAGTTTGAAACTGTGGGAGAGCAGTTAGATCTTTGTTTCGATAAATAACTGAACAGAACTAAGAGCTCCCAAACATAAACACGATACGAGTCGACGACGTCACGTCGTATCGTGGTAAATGCGACGTCGTGTAGTGGAATTCTACGACGATCATCGTAAAATTTTACGACGCGACGTCGTAACGTGCAATGATATACGGCACGATGCCATCGTACAATGCAGGATGAATTGAGTTAATTTAAACATAAATTTCACTATGGGTGCGCCCACCACCGGGCCCTACACCCTCCACTGACCCTCGGATCTGATAACTCATAACTGCGAAAACAGGCACTTGCACTAACTACAATCGCCACGAGAAACCAGACCCGAGCACCTAGCATGCAAGACATTGCACTATTCCGAAATCAAAAACTAGATAAATAATCTAGGTACATATGTTTCGCCAACAACCGTGGCATCCTCAGGATTATAGAAATTAGTAAATTAGTAAACCACTAATTATTATGAAACTCTAAAACCCAACACATTACCTACCTACATATTACATTAGGTACTTTTGGTTGGTACTTTATTTGTAAAAACTTTACTCTGTACAATAAATCACAACACATAATAATTTCGTAAACTACAACGCAATTGACGCGTTCTGTTCTTATTGTTATTAAGAAGACGAAAAAAGAAAAAACACGTGGTACTCGAACAACTCAATCCTATGTATTGCATATATACTTATAATATCCATCTCCTAAAACTATTCTACATACATACATACATAACCTCACGCCTATATCCCATAGGGGTAGGCAGAGACTACAGATCTCCATTTAGTACGTTCCAAACAAACCTCTTTCGCCTCATCCACATTCATTAACATCTTCATACATGCTCGCCGGTTTCGGGTGCTCTTGACTAGCCCTTTTTTCAGCACATCCCCAATTTGGTCTATATAAACTATTCTTATTTAGTTAATTAACTTTAAAACGCGTTGTACTTTTGTAAAAGCATTCAAAAGTAGCTTTTTTTTGTCATTTCACATCCTACTGTACAACAGAGACTTACCGCGCATATAAAGTAAGGAAATCTACACCATAACATCACTGACATAAGATCCTCGAAAACAGCAAATGGAACCTACATGTTTGTACTGCTACCAACATAATAAGATACAACGGAATAAGCCGGAAACTTGCCAGCGGCTCAGGAATTTACGTTATTTCCATAACAAGCAGCGCCATGAGTGACAACTGGATGGTGGTTTACTGTCGAAGGGATGCATTGTGAAGGGTTGGCCATTGTTCCAGCCATTTTTGCTGACGCTACAAGTGTCGGTGGATGAGGACGTCAATTTATGGTAGTGTTATACATACCTATACATACATATAATCACGCCTTTATCCCTTACGGGGTAGGCATAGCACCAGGGGCCGATAGGGGCCTTGTGAAATAAATTATTATTATTATTATAGGACCACATGGTGCCACTTCTGACCAATTTTGAGGGTATAGTTGAGATGTACAAGTTCGGTTAGTAGTGACAGGTGGTCAGCCCATCGCCTACAAAACACCAAGACCCTCTTGCTTGTCCCTCTACTGACTTGTATAGTATGCCCAGGAAGAGAAGCAGCTGTAGTATTATGTTTTTTTTTTCACTTCCAGAGCAAGGGTATGGTAGTCTTATCAATATACATATAGTGGTATATGTTTCCAGTCTTATACTTTTATCTTGAAAATAACATTAACAATTAGTGGATCTACCCAGTGGATTAGAGTGGAATAGGCCGGTTATTCGGCAAGCCAGCCCATATTATTTTGTCTAATAAATATTATAAATGCCAAAGTTTGTGCAATAGAAGATAGGTGTATGTACGTGTGTGTGTTTGTTACTCGTTCAGGTAAAAACTACTGAACAAATATTCATGAAACTTGCCAGGTCAGGAAACACAGGATAGGTTATTTTCATGCGGACGGACTCGCACGAAATCGCGGGCGGCCGCTCTGGTATCCATATCTACTTATATCGTGTACCTACTTGGTCTATTCGGTAATTGGTCATACAGGGTGATTTTTGGTCGTCAACGTTCCCGAATACTACGGAATTTCCTCATCACGATCATTTTTCTCCATGAAAGCATGGGAAGCCTGGGAAGTGTCTGGTTTCCAAAATATTAGGGTCCAAAGTAAATAGACTGTGTTTTTCTGCAAAAATACACATTGACGCGTGTAGCAAGATTTTTTCACGAGAAATAATTAATATCCGTCTATGAAAGAACTAGCATAAGCACTGGATACTATAAATTTCGCCCGATCAAGTAATAATTTTTTTTTCATTTACATCGTATGCATTTTTTTTTGGCATAAACTTACTTTATTTGATGTATAGAGTACGTACCCTTCGTTAAGGGTGGCAACAACACCCTGTATAAATGATTATTTTTATTACGAAACATACTAAGTGCTAACTAATACTTAAGTTTCTGTCGAGGGTATAAATGAACCGACAATACAACATAACTCTCCCTTCTGTTACACGCAATATATTTTAAAGTTATCTTTCCATGTTTAACTATAACCGTCAATATTAAAATGTAGAGATGTAAATACCCCTTATGTTAACCCCTATATAACCCCTATCATGATGAAAGTATGCATTAAAAGGGGCAGCTATTACGCCATATGGGGTCACTATATTGCGTACGCAATGATGCCTGTTTAATCTATATATCTATACAGTGTGTAACAGAAAGGGTATGTTAAGCGAAAAGCTATGTAAATAGCCCACTATAGAGAACCTATTTCCAAAATTTAAGACTCGAAATCACATTTTTATTTTTCAAGATATGAAAATTCCTGAGATATTTAAAAATTCTCCATACTATCGGGAAAAATGTGATTTCGGGTCTCAAATTTTGCTCTACAGTGGGCTATTTACATAGCTTTTTGCTTAAAATACGCTTTTTTTTACAGCCTGTATACATATAATAAAATTGTAACGGATCGATATTTGTGCACGCTAATCTCAGAAACGGCTGAACCGATTTCGATACAGTTTTCAGGAATATGTTGTGACTGGTCCCACTTAACATATAGGCTATTTTTTATCCCGGGAAAATGTTTTTATCCGGATAATTTCGACATTTTATTTTTCTGCAGTCCACGCGGACGGAGTCGCGGGCGTCCACTAGTACATACATATAACCCAACTAAATACGAGTACGTCATCTATCGGCCCTTATTCCATTTATGTGGTCGACGCAATATGGTTTCTTTCAAAATTCATATTGCCGATTGGCATTTGTTTTGTGGGCGATTGGCGCTAACCATGGAGAAGGTATAAAAGAGGAGGTAGGACTAAAAATTGAGTCGTGTGGCAATCGTGAGGCCATGACGTCATGATAGGGGCGGAGCTTCTGGGCCAGTGTGTGTAACGCAGTGGCTATAACCACACGCTTATGCAAGTAGTTTGGCTAGTCACTACAAGATGGTTTCTATCTAAATGGGCAGGGCTACAGTGTTAGGATGCTCCCCTCATCCTACTTCACTCCCGCTCAGCGGCACACTATTTTTGTATGAAAATATACTTAGCCGCTGCTCCTCTTTTATTTCTTCTCCATGGCGCTAATCCTATATACAAATAATTGATATGGTTTCCTAGGAGCAGTCACACGACTATAAAGAAGCAATTCCTAAAATTTCGGACTCGAAATCAAATGGGTACTTATTTATTTTTCCACCTAGGTACTAAAGAGAATTACTAAAAACTCAGGAATGTTCATACAATCTTGAAAAATAAACATGTGATTTGTAAATTCAAATGTTAATAAAATGAAAATAAAAATATTTTTATCCCAGGGATAATTTCCACATTTAATTTTTTTCTGCAGTCCACGCGGACGGAGTCGCAGGCGTCCACTAGTATACAATAGTTTTTTGGCGGGAATCGCCGTGTAGCCAACTTCAGCGCTTCAAATCTTTTTTCTTTTTTAAATGTTTGCGCGTAGACAAGTATAGGTCGAGTGCGTTTAACCGTATAGTTCAAATGGATGATGGCGCTAGTAACTATGGTGTATGATGACATTTTCTGTTTCAATTTTATTTCAACATAGTGGACGCCCGCGACTCCGTCCGCGTGGACTACAGAAAAAACAAAATGTCGAAATTATACGAGATAAAAACATTTTCCCGGAATGAAAAGTAGCCTTATGTTAAGTGGGACCTATCACAATATATTCCTGAAAACTGCATCGAAATCGGTTCAGCCGTTTCTGAGATTAGCGTGCACAAACGCACAGACAAACAGCCAAACAGACAAAAATTCAAAAAATCATTGTTTTGGGTACTATTGCGTTGACAAAGGTCTTCTATAATATTTTTTCTCATTTATCTCCCATGTACAGACAGCGACCCGTTACATTTTTATTATATGTATAGATAGATAAGTTTGTCCCTTTTTAGATGCAAATGTTTTTCCTGGCCCCCACGATACAGGCTTCACCTAGTATGGGGACCGCTATTAAACTTTGCTCTCCTTTTATTATTTTAAGTGTTCTTTGATTCTCACTATGTACTAGATAACGATGAATTAATGTAAATATTTTGGTTGAAATAAAATTATTATATTATATTATTATTATATGTACGTACTTACATATATTATTGTTCAACGGAAACTTCTCAGAGTACACCTAACATTTTAACTCTCCACTGTAATTCTTTTCTGGCCCCCACGATACAGGCCTGTCCTAGTGTGGGGACCGCTTAAACTCAGCTCTCCTTGTATTGTGTCAAAGTTTTTTTTTACAAATACCTACTCTGTTATATGTTAGATAAGGACGAATTGTAAATACTTGATTTCAAATAAATTTATTATTATTATTTTGTATCTCTTTTGAAATTCTCGGGACTACAATGTCCCGGTCCTTTGAGAGGCGTGCATCGGGCCATAGCCAAGATGTAGAGGCCCTTTTAAGAGAGCTTTAATATGGTGTAGGATTATTATATAAGTATAGGTATTCGTAATACTTACAGTGCTCCTGATAGTAAGGTGCGACCAGCATATGCGGTATATGTAGGGTCTGACACATCGCGTCCAATGTCGAGCTGAACAGGGGACCCGCTGCACTGAACACGGCTACTGCCCCCGACTTAATCTGTGTACAAGCTGGAAAGAAAAATAATAGTTAACTAAAATAGTTAAATAAACTATTCTATAAATTAATACATACCTATACATATAGATACAGCGGTGATAGCCCAGTGGTTAAGACGTGCGCCTTTCAGTCGGGAGGCGTGAGTTCGATTCCAGTCACGGACCTGTACCACTGAATTTTATTTCATGTACGGATTTTTCTAAAAATTGTCACTTAGCTATAACCCGAGAAGGGTTGACGTCAGGCAGGCAGCCGGCCGTAAAAACAAACGCCATAACTTCGGCAATGTGAGTTTCGAAAGAAATCATATTGCGCCGATCTCATAAAAATAATGGGATAAGGGCAGGAAGATGATGATACAGATACAGATGTATTCCTGAAAATGGGGTAGCCAGAACTGATGATCTCCGACCGTATTTCGGCCAAGGCGACCACTCGCTACGGAGATTGGCCAGGTACGCAGGAGATATTATAGTGCACAAGTGTGTGCGCAAATACAAATGTACTCTCTATACCGTCACTCTCATAGTCCGATGGGACGGAAAGCCGACACGACCAGAGGCACGAGCTAAGTGACAATTTTACAACATTAAAATCTGTACATGCAATAAACATTCATTGGTACAGGCCCGTGACTGGGATCGAACTTACGCCTCCCGCTTGCAAGGTGCACGTCTTAACCACTGGGCTATCACCGCTTCAATCACCGCGGATACGGATCCGAATACGGACATCCGGCACATCGCTAGCCAGAACTGCAGGATCATGAAGAAAGAAGAAGAAAGAAAGAAGAAAGAAAGATGAAAGAAAGAAGAAAGAAAGAAGAAAGAAAGAAGAAAGAAAGAAGAAAGAAATAAATTATGAACTACCACAGCTACGCTTTGCATAGCGGGGATAAGTGATAAGTTGCTAGCTTATCGCCTGAGATAACACTGGGATGCTGAGTTGACTCTTACGACGAGCTCGGAAGGAGAGTTCAGTCGTATTACTATAATACATTACAATTCTAATTATAAGACGTGTTTGAATACACTCCCGTTTTAAACAAAAGTTGACACGACTATGAGTATATACCAATATACAGAGTGGAAGTGACAGCGAGGCAAATATTGATATGGCGAATTCAGGCGATTATTCTGAGGCGAAAACCACTGAAAATTTTCGCAGGAAAATTCCAAAATTGTGTAGTCCGTTCAAATAGGCCTTAGATCATGTCTGGAAAACAAAATTTTAACCTATGGATGATTTAAAAAAAAAGTTGGTCCCAAAAAATTTTAAAATACTGATCAACTCCAATGGAGAGTTACATACGAGTGATCCGAAAAACAGTAATGTGTCACACAATAACCACAATAATCAATAAGCCCATTTAATTAGTCACAGGATCGCCCGATATTGGCGCGGAGAGCAAAGATTACTGATAATCAAAAAATACCGAGTAATAACACTGTCGTAGAACTTAACACAATAGTCTTTGTTCAGCATTTCAGTATTTGCCTGGCTGTCATTCACACCATGTATAACAATATAGGACATATTTGTCACATTGTACTGATAAATGCAATGTACTAATTAATGTACGCTTGAATATAGCTAATATTACAAAATGATTAATAAAGAAATTGAAAAAATTCTTCACCCGAGTGGGAATCGAACCCACGACCACTATATACCGTGCTAGTTGCTCTAACCACTGAGCTGCCGGCTCGCTAATATATAAGGATTATTTTATAGTACAGACCATCGAGACGAAGTAACATTGGCATCCTAGTAAAAGCAGTACAAATAACCAAACGAGGCGCGTCCCAAGCCGGCGCGCCTTCGCTCCGCGGGGCATCGCGCGCCAATTTGCTTGATTTTCCTTTGCATTTGACAGCATACAATAACGAGCGAGGTGGATGAGCTTACTGGATAAACATTGTCTTTGTGTATAAGCATTTTAGGAATAAAGTATGGAGGAAAAATTATTATGCTTCCTTAAGATATAGAGCTGGAGGAAATGTATTGATGGTCTTTGTAGTTATGCCATCAAAAATTTTATAAGAATTCGACTTATCTATGTCATTTTGTCACTTGTCATTTTCCGTGTTATTTTAAAAGAATTATTTTACAGATATATTCTATACATTTTACTGTAAAATGTTATTTTTACTGCATAAAACTTTAGACGAGTTAATTACACTGTTAGGTTCTATTTACTTTTATACAGGATGTTTTTTTGTGGCCAGGTATAACTTAAAGTAAGTTTATGTTTAGATTGCGAAATTGTAGTGTTTAGTTGGACAGATACTGAAAAAATCCTGCTAATGTGCATAAGAAAAACGTTTTTACTCAAGTTTGGACAAACCAGACACTAATATTTCGTATTGAGGAGATTCCGTAGTAACGTTGACGACCAGCCTAATATAAGGTTTGACAAACCTAATATTTTATTATATAAAGAAGCCTAGTTTTATTATGTATGTGCGTCTGTCTATTTGCCTGCCACGGTTAGGGTAGCTTGTTAATTTTTCAGTAATACTAGCTCATTTATATACCTAAATCCACGTACGTAAAATCATGCACTTAACCGGTTTCTACAAAAAATCATTAGTAAGCCTTCGGACAGCCACTATTTTCTGTCCATCACTTAAAAACCTATGGTCATAAATCTCTTTAATGTGGGACGCATTTTCCCGTGCAAAATGAAAATGGCTGCCCATGGCGACAACTTAATTTCCGCTAAAACAGTGGATGTCATCGATCAGCCTCGTCTCATCTTATCGTTTATCCTGTGACCAGAGTAAAAATATTGACGGAACTGCTACCCGATTTTATCATTAATAGCTATTTTATAAATGAAATTATATTAGGCGTTACAATTCGGAAGTTCAAACACATGGCGAAACATATGTAGATTATTAATCTAGTTTTTGATTTCGGAAATAGTGCGATGTATTATCTTGAATGCTAGGTGCTCGGGTCTAGTTTCACGTGGCTATTGTAGGTAGTGCAAGTGCTTGTTTTCGCAGTAATGAGTTATCAGATCCGAAGGTCAATGCACCCATAGTGAACATTAATTGTAACACTGCCGTAATAGCTCTACGTACATATTATATCCTGTAGACATCATAATTAATAATTATAAATGTGCAAGTTTATGAAAACTTGAAGTTGTTTTGGATGCTTGTTACTCATTCATGCAAAAACTACTGATCAGATTTTCATAAAACTAGTTAGTTAGTTATACATAGGGCTGTGTTCCCAAAGTGCAGGTTCATAAATAAGAGCCCACAGCTATGTTTAGAATCTTCAGCCTATTGCAGTCCACTGCTGGACGTAGGCCTCCCCCAGGACACGCCACAAGGCTACTGCCACAGAGGGGTTTCGCCCATAGTGACCACGCTGGGCAGGCGGGTTGGTGACCGCAGTGTGATTTTCAGACTATGTTGTCAGTACGGGAGGCGCTGCTGCCCACCTCCCGGAAACCCTTAATCGCCTCGTACGATACACACGGGCAGGCAGGGGTGGTACAAACTCTACTCTGCCGGCACAACGTTTAGCATAGGAGGAACATATTGTTGCTAGCTTATCGTCTGACAGCACACCCCTGAGTTCCTTAGTCGACTTACGAAGGAAGCCGCGTTGCTCTAAGGTCGACTTAGACTACAAGTCGATTAAAGTAAGTATAAAATTTTAAAACTGTCTGCTCTACATAATTATTCGGTAGACTCCTCAGGGTCCTAAAAAAATGGCGAAAAACGAGTCTTGAGTGCCCGGAAGCTCAATATGGCCGACGCAATGCTGCCAACACTCCAACACCTACCGGAACTGCTTCATTTCCGCAAAGGAACATTCAAATTTTGAATTAAAAAAGTTACCCTCCAAAAAGGTAGGAAACGTGCATTAATTCCGATTCAAGCAGTATGAGGGAAAATGCGGATGCTTTACTTTCATGCTTTTATAAAAGATTTTTTAGATATTCTTTCGGATATTCTTATTAAATATAATGACTGGCAAATATGGAAAACTTTGGAGGCGTGAATTTCGGCTTGAAATATATTAAAAATTGATCTAAGTGGTCCACGATTTTGGGCCCATAGCTTTGATTATACAGGGTGTAACAGAAAGGGTACCTGTGTAAGGGTCGTTGAGTAAATAGACTATAAATAGCGCGCGTAGCTATAGAGACACCGCACGATCCCCAGCAAAAACTTACAGTACAAATTCACAGGGTGGAACACTAAATTATTATCCAGATATCACATGTTTATTTTTCCCGATAGTATGGAGAATTCCGAAATATCTCAGGAATTTTCATACAATCTTGAAAAATAAAAATGTGATTTCGAGTTCTAAATTTTGGAAACAGGTTCTCTATAGTGGGATATTTATACAGCTTTTCGCTTAACATACCCTTTCTGTTACACCCTGTATAAATACCTATACATAATAATAATAGATGGACAAAAACAACTTATATACATATAGGGTCTATCTAAAATTAGTGATTATCTTTTGACACGAAACTAGATAGGTAAAAAGAAACAACTTTCACTATGGGACCAACTCCGAAATATTGAAAAAAAATCAGCTGTTCCATACATTTCAGTGCTGCAGAGTAATTAAAGTAAATAGTGAAAGTTGTTTCTTTTTACCTACCTAGTTTCGTGTCAAAAGATAATCACTAATTTTGGATAGACCTTATACAGGGTGTAACAGAAGGGGTATGTTAAGCGAAAAGCTATATAAATAGCCCACTATAGAGAACCTATTTGCAAAATTTGAGACTCGAAATCACATTTTTATTTTTCATCATTGTATGAAAATTCCTGAGATATTTAAAAATTCTCCATACTATCAGGAAAAATAAACATGTGATTTCGGATCTCAAATTTTGTGGATAGGTTCTCTATAGTGGACTATTTACATAGCTTTTCGCTTAACATACCCTTTTGTTACATCCTGTATACACACACCTGTGTTCTGATATGGGATAATCAGAACTGCATGATCTCGAACGACATCCTACATCCTATCGGGTTTAGCCTATCGGGGACAGATGTAAAAGAACACTGACAAGCTGCTAGCTCATCGCCTGAGAGAACGCTCCTGACTTCCAGTCCACGCTTAATCCATATAAGAAGATGCAGCTTACCTATTCTATTGAAGCATCAGCTGTTTTTTTTATGACAACTGATGGTAGCCTGAGGGTACATACCTCTTTTATATATCTTGAAGGAGTCCCTGGCAGGCGTATACTGTATGTCGTACACCAGGGTGGTATCAGGTAAGATGCTCCTCTCCTTGTTGATCCGGTAGACCGCGTACTTGAAGGCCAACTCGGCGCTGCCTCCTCTCGCTTCCTCAGTAAAAATAGCACCTGTGGAGAAAAAAGACAGGGTATGAAGAGATGTTAACTAGACCTTGAGCCAGAGGAATTTATCTATTATACCATGACATGCATGATATAGCGGTAATATTATAGTGCGTTTCACCTTTATAAACATTATCTTTCCCTTCTTGTGTCGCACTATAGCCCCAATCCAACACCCTATGAAAGCAACTTCATGGTACCTTTTCTATTTTAATCTAGTTAATAACTAGCTGATAATAATTAACTCGTCGTCGTCAGCCTATTGCAGTCCACTGCTGGACGTAGGCCTCCCCCAGTGTACGTCACATGGCTCGATCTCCCGTTTTTGCCATCCAGTCACTACCAGCCGTCCTTTTTAAGTCATCGGTCCATCTGGCCGGAGGGCGCCCAACGCTACGCTTGCCGGGGCGCGGTCTCCATTCGAGAACCCGTTTACTCCACCGTCCATCGGTTGTAAAACAGATGTGGCCGGCCCACTGCCACTTCAGTCTGCTACATTTCGAGACTACGAGTATGTCTGTCACTTTGGTCTTCTGCCGGATAATGTCGTTTCGGACTTTGTCTATTAGCGAGATTCCGAGCATTGACCTTTCCATAGCTCTCAGTGACATGCAATCGGTGAGCCAGCCCCACCGTAAAGTTCCACGTCTCGGCTCCGTAAGTCATGGCTGACGCACTGATCGAACACCTTGGTGATAATTAACTCCATTATTATTAACTAATTAGTTGATAATAATTATAACTAAATATTAGGTGGGTATTAGCGATGAGTTGTGCCAGAGTGTAATTTATTAGTTAGTGTCTATTTCTGTATATTGCTGTGTGCATGAACTGTATTCGCTTTGTTTCCATTAGTGGAGCCATGTTATTGGCCCGCTGGTTCTAGATCTTATACTATACTCTTTTGTTTCGCTGTTGGTTTTCCGAAAATTGTAGAATGAAAATAAATAAAATAAGTGGTTGCAATAAGGTTTTCCAAGCGTCCGGATAAAGCTGGACATAGTTAGCCTTTTTGATTGCATGTCCGTCCAAAATAAAACTTTTGTTTTTGTAGGTACATTCCAAAATGGATGGACTAAACACCTATATGATACACACAACGAGGGAGGCCTATCCTGCCAAACTGGCAGGTCTGCAGTGCCGTAAATAAGGCGGCGCCACCGGTTCACAGTTACAGGGCGTACAAAAAGTTCTGGGGGGCGCAAGAATGGCCAGACCAGGAAGGACCGCATAAGGCGCAGTTATTGAAGCTCGCACAGGGCGCATAAAAGGCTATTTCCGGCACTGCTGGTCTGTTCTTCTAGCTTTAGCGACCGTTGTATGTGAATACCACATGAGGGATGGATAGAAAACGGAACAAAGGGAGACAGAAAGTAATATGGGAGGATGAAAAGTTAGTAGGAGGTACTTAGAGGAGCCATAGATGGAGGATAAGGAGAAGTGGAGAATTCTGGGGAAGGCCTTTGCCAAGGGGCAAGCTGACAATGGAGAAGATGAAAAAAAAATGTAAATTTTAATTGGCTTTAGTTAAGCATTAGGCTGGATCTATCAAATATGCTATGCTGGTGTTCTTTACATAAATAAATAGATAAAACATATTAATTCATGTCAGAAGAAATGCTATAATAAATAAATAAATAAAACCCTTACATCCACAAATGAGAGGGTCAGTATGCGGTCGTGCGGTAAACAATATTACCCCTGCGGTACAACGTACAACGAAGGACCGTATCATTTACGCACGTAATTGGATTAATTGGGGAAAATTATGGGGAGAATCGGAAATATACCGCTGCGGTTCAAAATCACAGTAATGGCGGTTAATAGGTAGAGACACATACACAACATACCCCTTTTGTTACACTCTGTAATGTTTTCCCTAAAATGGGGTGGCCCGCAGGCTTATTACGAATCTTGCAAAAGCGAAATCTACAGTATTCGCGTTGTTACATAATACGTCTTTATCATGCAATCAGCTAATTTCGTACAATTTTCGCCATCGCAATGCTTTTGCTAGTTAGGTAATAAGAAGGCAGAACTGCAGGATCTCTATAGAAATCGTACAGCCACGTTTAGATGTAAAAGATCGGTGATACGTTCCTTCCTCTCTTGAGAGAACTCCCCTGAGTTCCTTTGACGACTCTTACGACATGCACGGAAGGAGATGCAGCTGATGTATTCTAGTGAAGTCTACAGAATCATTTTGCTTGATAACCCGTCTGTTACACCCTGTATATTAGATTTATTTAAAGAGAAAATTTATAAGCCCATAAAGCCAAACTCCTTCTAGTAAATTAATTAAATGTCTGTCCTCACAAAAACTAATTCAAAAGTTACATAGTTTCATGTCTTCTATCTGTTTTGAACTATAGCACAAAAGTATAAGGTTCATTTCTGTACCGCGTCCAGGTTGTAATAAAGTTGCTTTTCAGGAAAATCTTCATTGTTCGTTTCAGTAAAGGTGGTGGGGTGCCACACTGCACGAGATGTCGTATATGAACATAAAGTTAGTATACCTTAGACGATTAGGTATACATATAATAAAAATGTAACGGATCGCTGTCTGACATGGAAGATATATAAGAAAAAATATTATAGAATACCTTTATCAACGCAATAGTACCCAAAACAATGATTTTTTGAATTTTGTCTGTTTGTAGGTTTGTCTGTTTGTCTGTGCGTTTGTGCATGCTAATCTCAGAAACGGCTGAACCGATTTTGATGCAGTTTTCAGGAATATATTGTGACAGGTCCCACTTAATATATAGGTTACTTTTTATCCCGGGAAAATGTTTTTACCCCGGATAATTTCGATATTTTGTTTTTTTCCTGTAGTCCACGCGGACTGAGTCGCGGGCGTCCACTAGTAATTAATATGAGTAGGATAAAGAACATAAAAATTTACGATTATTTTGTAGTATTTTATTGTTTTCTTTATTAATTAAAATAAATCTTGAACAGCTAGATATAAGAAACTATAATAAGAAAGAAAAAACAAGTAATAAGCAAAAGTAAGACTTGATTTCCAATGCTGACATCTGTGTCTTATTTATACCATAATATTTTCTTGTTACCTTATTGCCTTACCTCATTACATTTCTCTGGCACAAATATTATATTTTTACCATAGTAGAACATTCCCAAAATCCCCTACTCTGATATCCACCCTCACATTTTATCCTCTAGGTAACTTAAGTAAGCTGTGTTTCGAAATTAATATAAACGAGCGTAACACACGGAGTTTAACCGGTGTGCTATATAAATATAGCTATAATAATCAAACTCGTAATGCTTCCTTACGCGTTTCCTTAAGCGGATGTCATATGTCATATTCACGTGTGTACCTATAGACGGAAAACTCGCTCGTCTCTCGTAGGTATTTGATCTCAGTAATTTGCTAATATTTAATCATCTATTCATAGAAATTGTACAGATTTTTTGTATGCGTTAGAATCTGGAACGATCTGTAGTTTTTTTGTATAGTATAAATTTATTTATTTATTTGGGACAGTCAATAACTGTATACAAAAGGTAGAACAGTTAAGGTATTATTTATGAAGTCCAGAACACTATCCACAAATTAAAGCAAAATATATTCCACTGAGGTAAAACGAATACTCACACAAGGATGAGGTAATATAATTTTTATATATATACTTTTTTGGATATAGCTAATTATATGAAAAAAAGCATATAGTTATACATAAACTGAAGTATCTGTGATAGGGGTAAGCAGGTATCCATAGACCCAGATCTCTATTCAGTATACGTATTAAATCATCTTAGGTACTTGCAACATACTTTCGCCTCGTCCACATTCACCGAATTCGTCGTAGGTTTCGAATCAAACAATATTAAATGCAATGTGGACACACCTTAATTTTACAGTACATTTAGCTAAGAAAAGCATTAGCCAACAATTGGAACTTACAATTAAGTTTATTTTTTAATGACAAATGATGGTAGCCTGAAGGGCTTTGCCATCTTTACCGAGCTAGGTGGCGTGCGCTTAAGGCGCACAACCGAAAGTTTTTATGACTACGCGACCTGTGCATCCCAGTTGCGCTGGGATATTGTCGCATTGGGGAGTTTAAACAAATAGTTAAATGACTTTTTATAGGATGACTGGTAGGGATCATGTCCCAGCAGTGTCTTAATATGACTCTACCTACTAAGGGTTCCAAGTAAGAACCCGCCGCTAAAGAAACCTCGAAAGAACTACGGCGGGGATTGTGTTGGCCATGGAAGGTCAGGTCAGGGCTGCCTGCTCGGCCAGTCTCCTGCCTGGTGTGTGAGCTTCTATGAAAGGGGTGCGGCGACCCCTCCGACGGGGGCGCCGCTTTTTATTTGTATTAACTGATCGATTAGATAAAGTGGCCAAATACGCCGTAATGGCGTCGTCCTCCTCCGTGAGTACGTCCCGGGGATGCCTACGACGACGCCCCCCGCAAAGAGGATGACGGGGTTTGTAGTTAACGGCTTTCCCAACCAGCGGGTTGGAGTGATGGGAGAGACGATCAAAGAAGCGACGTGAAGCGTCCTTCATAAACTTACGAATGGTGGGCAACTCTAAATCGCGATGGAGATCGAGATTTCGGACGAACCACGGACTACCCGTGGCCCGTCTGAGAAACTTGTTCTGGATCACCTGCATTCCACGGAGAGTGGTTTTAGGACAGTGGGCGAAGACGACGCTCGAGTACATGAGTACCGGATCGTCTTGTAGAGCGTGACCTTGTGCCGAAGCCCAAGTTTGCTCTTGGAATATGTGAGGGGATAGAGACGGGTAGCAAAAAAGCGCGCCCTATCTGAGACTATCTTGATGTGCGCCTTGAACGTAAGCTTACGGTCAAGGGTGACACCGAGGTATTTGTAAGTCGCTACCTATGGGATAGAGCGACCAAATAACTGAATGGAGGAGACCGACTGACGTCGGCCTGGAGTGTAGGGGTCGGGGGAAGTCCCGCCAAAGAGCATTGCTGCACTTTTGTCGGGATTGACTTCTATACGCCAGCGTTGAAACCATGAGCCGAGGGTGGTAGCGGCTTGTTGCAGGGTTTTGCAGATAACCCCATGATTCCAATGTGACGTATAGAGAGCGGTATCGTCCGCAAAAAGGGCTAGCTCCACGTTTGGAGTGCGGGGAATACCGCTTGTGTAAAGCGAGTAGAGGATAGGAGAGAGGACTGAGCCCTGGGGGACACCGGCCCTGATGGGGCGGGGGGAGGAGAGTGTTCCATCGACGCGATACTGAAACGTTCGATTAGTAAGGAAGTCTCGTAAGATGAGCACGAGACTGTTAGGCATACCTAGGTGAATAAGCTTGTAAATCAAGCCTTTGTGCCATACCTTATCGAACGCCTTAGCCACGTCGAAGAAGAGCACTCCTGTGGGGACTCGCTTCTTGAACACGCAAAAGCGGTCCAAGATGTGCTCCGTGAGGCGGTGCACCTGCATAGTACACGAGTGTTTGCGCCTAAAGCCAAACTGGTCGTCGGGGAGAAGGTTGTGGGAGTAAACAACGTCCATGAGTCGTTTGACAACGATCTTCTCATAGAGCTTGGCCATAGTCTTGAGGAGACTTATGGGCCTATAGGAGGAGGGAATATTCGCGAGTTTGCCTGGCTTCCGGATGCCAATAACGATCGCATTTTTCCAGGCGGCTGGACCTGTAGCAGACGAAAGAACCACAGTCCAATACAAATTTTAGAACGCGATATTGAAGTTTCTCACAATGATTGGAATACTCGTATATACATGGGCCAAACAATAACTATTGGCCCGGTGGGGTGAACCGCTTCCCTTTTCACCATCCGTACTGAACTATTATGTGAAACGCACTCTATTTTTATATATGGATTTCATATACATGGGCCAAACAATAACTATTGGCCCGGTGGGGTGAACCGCTTCCCTTTTCACCATCCGTACTGAACTATTATGTGAAACGCACTCTATCTTTATATATGGATTTCATATACATGGGCCAAACAATAACTAGTGGCCCGGTGGGACCGGAAGGGCTTCTCTTTTCACCATCCCCACAAAATTAAGCGCTGCACATCTTTATGTGGATTTTCATAGCTCTCGACTCACCAATTTTAACGACGGGAGCCAGAGCCGCCACCACGTTCAGAGTAACCACCAGCCAGCGCCACTCGCGCCACATTCTGCCGCCACATCACCAGGGCACTTGGGATCTGGAAACAAGAATAAGACGATCTTATTATATTGACTCATAGATCAATCAATCAAAACATTTAATACAAAATATGAGTTTAGTAATACATACAAGTTGATAGAAGATATAGGTATATTTCGTCATGGGATCCCACAGTTAAACTGCATATTTAGTCATAATGTTGTCCTGAGCTGACTCCTCTATTTCCGTGCATCTCGTAAGAGTCGAAAAACTCTCGAATTCTCTCAGGCGATAAGCTACCAAGTTGTCAATACTCTTTTACATCCTGGTCCTCTGTGCCATAGAGGAATTCTGTGCTAAAAGCTAAGATACTGCATCTAGCAACCCGAATTTCAGGAATACAACCGTAATTCAAAATATACTTCATGTTAAAACTTTATAACAACTTGTAACATAACAAATAATTATAACGAAAATTTTATAGCAACTTGTGTACAAATTCGGCTAACTTTTAATAATGAGGGGTACCTAACTGTGACAGCTGTCAAACAAGCTAAACGAACCTCCCCCCTTCCTATGAATATAATGCTATATTTTATTATATTTACAGGATGTAACAGAAGAGGTATATTGGGTGAAATGCTATGAAAAGAGTCGACTATGGAGAAAACCTGCCCACAAAATATGAGCTTCAAAATTAAACGTTTATTTTTATAGATTATTGAACGAATATACCACAGCAGTTTACGAATTATCCATACCTACTATATAAAAATGAATCACTGAATGTGTTGCTAAGCGCAAATCTCGAGAACAGCTGAACCGATATTGCTCATTTTATTTTTAGAATATTCCTTGAAGTACGAGGATGGTTTCACGGCGAGAATAAATTTATAAATTGCCTGAAAGGCGCCGCCTCGACTTTGTCCACGTGAAAGGGTATTACACTCGTGCAAAGCCGGGGCAGATACCAAGTTGTTAATATTATCATGATAGATTTCATGGAAACACAACAATGTACCTAAAATTAAATATTAATATAATTTTTAATAATAATAATTAGTCACTATGGGTGCGCCCACCACCGGGCCCCACACCCTCCACTGACCCTCGGATCTGATAACTCATAACTGCGAATACAGGCACTTGCACTATCTACAATCGCCACGAGAAACCAGACCCGAGCACCTAGCATGCAAGACAATACATTGTACTATTCCGAAATCAAAAACTAGATTAATAATCTACATACGAGTATGTTTCGCCAACAACCGTGGCATCCTCAGAATTATAGAAATTAGTAAACCACTAATTATTATGAAACTCTGAAACCCAACACATTACCTACACAGAATTTTAACTACCCTTTACTAAGTATTAAAAAATATATAAATAATTACCCACCATTATTTATATTTCAAATAAATATATACTATTTGTGCACACAAACCAAATAGTATTGGGTGAATTATACGATTTCATTAATAATAATTAGGTAAATAATGTAAATAAATAATTTTTGTTTTGTAATAATCACACATATTATAAAATCAATGCTGCTTCTTCTAAGCTGCTTAGGGAGTGAAAAAAAAAACGTATAATACTACAGCTGCTTCTCTTCCCGGGCATACTGTACAAGCCAGTAGAGGGACAAGAGGGTCTTGGTGTTTTGTAGGCGATGGGCTGACCACCTGTCACTACTAACCGAACTTGTACATCTCAACTATACCCTCAAAATTGGTCAGAAGTGGCACCATGTGGTTCTATCGGCCCTTGGTGCTCTGCCTACCCCGTAAGGGATAAAGGCGTGATTATATGTATGTATGTATTATTAAATCAAAAACAATATAAATAGTAACCAAGGTCATAATAAAACTAAACCTACAATGCAATTTTTTGCTTTATCTCCCTATACACGAGCACGTAGCAGATATAAATAAAAACTAACATCTATTAAGCCCTTACTTACAAAGTACTAACGAGCAAAAAGCGAAGTTACGCAATCCTCAGAATTTTTGTCACATGTCCAAGTAAAATAGTAAGTATCTACGGCGCAACGAAATCGGGCCCGTTATTACGTACATACCGCAGCTTTCATACTATAGGGGCACTTCTCGAAAATTTTGTGATTTTTATAATATGTCGGCACAAAATCAATACGCAAACATCTTAAACGCATTTTCCCAATAACCAATTGTTTTTTTTTTCGAGTTGTGCCCCTATAGTATGAAAGGTGCGATACATACCTACTCGTATGTTGCAAAAGCGATGCGATAAAAGAATACCTAGTGTAAATTAAATTAATAAATGAGTTTGGTCCAAGCTGTAAAAGACGAAATGTGTTTTTTTCTTACCTATAAACAGCGCTGTGCTGAAGCGGGGCCTAACTAGAATACATCAGCTGCATCTCCTTCCGTGCATGTCTAAGAGACATAACAAGAGTCTCTTCAGGCGATGAGCTAGCAACTTGTCACTGATCATTTACATCTGTCCCCGCTTTAGCACAAACGTGGCTATGGGATATCTTTAATGATCCTGTAGTTCTGGCTACCCCCATTTTGGGAACACACCCGCATATATATATGTATGTACAGCGCTGTACGCCTTTTACACCACCTGAACTATGTAAATCTTGGTCCTACGCCTGATCACACTCCGATCATGTCGGCCATCCGTCCCATCGGACTATGAGAGTGACGGAATAGATATTGCACACACTTGTGCACTATATCTCATTGGCACTCGACTAATCTCTTCTGAGATTGGTCGCCATAACCGAAATACGGTCGCAGACATTATACTATGATACTGTTCTGTAACCCAGCTAAGCCTGGAACCCGTTTTCTCCACAATAGACACTCCATTTGCAGTAATTTCTCATTATATCTCACGTGCAGGGTGATCACGTACTGGATGGTCGTCGAGTAACATAAAACATGGCGGCGGAGTCTTAAACATGTGAATTTTTGTATTTTATTTTTTAAGCTTCTATGCTGCTCTGGGAGTGAAAAAATAACGTGTAATACTACAGCTGCTTCTCTTCCCGGGCATACTGTACAAGCCAGTAGAGGGACAAGAGGGTCTTGGTGTTTTGTAGGCGATGGGCTGACCACCTGTCACTACTAACCCAACTTGTACATCTCAACTATACCCTAAAAATTGGTCAGAAGTGGCACCATGTGGTTCTATCGGCCCTTAGTACTCTGCCTACCCCGTAAAGTATGTATGCATGTATTTTTTAAGTTATTTAGTAGCAGATAACGTCAGTAACTTTTATTATTCTGTATAACAAAAAGGGTACGTTAAGCGAAAATCTGTGAAAGTATTAGTCCACCATAGCGAACTTAGGGACTCCAAATTGGTAACTTTTTAGTTAGGGAAGTTTTTGCCCGTGGTCACCTCGCTGGGCAGATGGGTTGAAGGTCCCGGAAACCCTTAATCGCATCTTACCTACGATACCCACGGGCAGACTTGGGGTGGTACTGTTCTACTCTTTCGACACCACACGGAAAATGCACATGCACATACTTACATCATAAATAACACATATAATTTACGGAGAGGCAAACGAAGCTGCGGCTATCTTACTCGTGCTGAGCGGGGCGCACATATACCTATGTTTCTAAAAAAAATACATAATAAGTAAAATTGTATTTTAACATTTTGTGAGAAGTAATTATTTACGCTATTTTTGCTTTATGAACGTGTTTGTTTACTTCAATATTTGTGCGTAAATAGAATAAAGTACAAAAAATTGCTATTAAAAATTCTGTAAACAACTTGTACCCAAATAATTAATTATGGCAAAAGAATCCTCGTTTCTTATATTTTTTATGAGTGGCTAGAAAAAACACGATGCACGAATGGAAAATGGGAGTGGACGGGCTTTGCCCAGCAATGGGACGAAAATCCTATCCTATACTATAATGTAAAAGTTTGTGAGAAGCGGTTGGACATTAATTTGATAGACTTTTGCGGGAAACCTACCGATTTTGATAAAACTTGGCATTTATATCCCAACTAATATTATAAATTCGAAAGTAATTTGTTTGTTTGTATGTTTGTTACCTCTTCATGCCAAAACTAATGAGCCGATTTGAATAAAATTTGGTATACAAGTAGCATAGTCCTGAGAAAGGACATACTTAGGGTAGGTACTTTTTATCACGGAAATCAATTTTTCCTAAGAACTTTTGGTTTTTTTCTGCAGTCCACGCGGAGGAAGTCCCGGGCGTCCACTAGGAGTAAATAACATATAATTATAATCGGCAAAACGCATTAAAATACCAATTAATTTTCTAGATTCAAAGATGTCATCCGTCATAACCGTGTGTACCAAAACATTTTAGGGCTGCATCGAATTTCTGGCACTTGTGGCATATCTTCACATCCCCATGGGGTGGATGCCGGGCGTATTAATATTTATTATATCGCCGCGTTAATGGGGCCGGGCTGGATGTATACGCAAATGCGTATAAAGGCTCCGATACACAACTCAACTCAAATCATTTCAAAGCATCAGACAACTTATTTGTCGATTGTCATTTTTTCACACTCGTATGTTACTTTCTATGTTTGTTACGGGCTGTCAAGCATATGTTGGCGTTTCGGCGCTTTATGGCCACCAACGTGGAACTACAGTTATGATCGCCTAAAGACGAAATCTAGAAGAACTGCTTTAAGTCAGTTCTTGCATATGCCTGTAAAACGGATCAGTAGCGTGTATCGTACGATCCACTCGCTAGCTAGTTAAAAGCATACCAGTAATAAGCGTAGACACATAAAAGTAGATAGCAGGCACGTGAAAGAAGCTAGTATGAGAGTGTGCCTGCTACAAAAATGTGTGTTCCCGGCTTTATGAGTGCCAACGCGTTTATCCGAGATATGTTTATGTGGTGTCACGTTTTAAAATGGATTTTTCCGTATGCTTGCCGAAAATACTGTGATTAATAAATGATTTATTAAATGAATTATGCAATTGGGTAAATACAGTTAAAAAAAAACTTAAATCTAAAACATATTTACAAATAGAAAATTGCCTGCAAATCTTCCACTGCTGGCAGCGTGGCCAAAAGGCTGGCCGCATTGCCCCGCTGGATGGCGAGGCTAATTCTTTGTCTACACTAATATTATAAAGAGGAAAACTTTGTTTGTTTGGTTGTAATGAATAGGCTCAAAAACTACTGGACCGATTTCAAAAATTCTTTCACCGTTAGAATCCTTATTGGACCTGGATGAACATAGGCTATAAGAATTTCCCGATATTCCCACGGGAAGGCGACCAACGGGAATTCTATATTTTTTACGAAAACCGCTATACATATGAAGCTGAAATCGGGCATATATGTTCATTGGGGACAGCGAGGGAGGACTAAAAACGGATTTCCCGAAATTCCCACGGGAAGGGGACAAACGGGAATTCATAGTTTTTACGAAAACCGCTATACATATGAAGCTGAAATCGGGCATATATGTTCATTGGGGACAGCGAGGGAGGACTAAAAACGGATTTCCCGAAATTCCCACGGGAAGGGGACAAACGGGAATTCATAGTTTTTACGAAAACCGCTATACATATGAAGCTGAAATTGGGCATATATGTTCATTAGGGACTGCGAGGAAACACTAGAACGGATTTCCCGAAATTCCCACGGGAAGGAGACCAACGGGAATTATTTATTTTTTACGAAAACGGTTAAACATGTGAATCTGAAGTTGAGCATATATGTTTATTTGGGACCCCGAGGAAGCACTGGGAACGGATTTCCCGAAATTCCCACGGGAAGGGGACAAACGTGAATTAATTTTTTACGACAACCGCGATAACATATAGGCTACTTTTTACACTTAACATATAGGCTACTTTTTATTTTTTCTGTAGTCCACGCGGACGGAGTCGCGGGCGTCCACTAGTCTAAAATATTGGCCAGCCCTTCGGTCATGAGACGCCTCGACCAGTCTTTTAAAACCCTTAAAAAGGGCATGGGCTCCCGGGCCCCATGGTCCCATGGTTTCAACCCCAAACGGCTCAAATATATAGTCTCCACTGAGGTTTGCATATTTGCGCCGTTTGATGTTTTCCGCTGTGGCGGCCGCAGAGGTTTGTCCAGAACACCACTTCTTATGGCTGTGCCTGGGACATGGGACGCTGCCAGAGTATCGACGCATGTAGCGTCCCATACTAGAGAGTGGCCCACCTCCGAAGGCACGAGGGTCATGCCGTCCGGTCTCTTGCCATCGTCGCGCACCAAACCGACAGGTTCTAAAACAGATGGTGTCCCGGCGGTGGCAAGAGCCCGGCGGATGATATCGTTAATCCTAGCATGACGTGGGATGCGACCGGCACTCCTGGCACATAAGAGGCCATGGTGTCCGAATTGATCAACGGCGTCGCCACATTGGCATCGGTGGGGGACATTGCTTTTTTTTTTTTTTTTTTTTTTTGAATGACAAATGATGGTAGCCTGAAGGGCTTTGCCATCTTTACCGAGCTAGGTGGCGTGCGCTTAAGGCGCACAACCGAAAGTTTTTATGACTACGCGACCTGTGCATCCCAGTTGCGCTGGGATATTGTCGCATTGGGGAGTTAAACAAATAGTTAAATGACTTTTTATAGGATGACTGGTAGGGATCATGTCCCAGCAGTGTCCTACTATGACTCTACCTACTAAGGGTTCCAAGTAAGAACCCGCCGCTAAAGAACCCTCGAAAGAACTACGGCGGGGATTGTGTTGGCCATGGAAGGTCAGGTCAGGGCTGCCTGCTCGGCCAGTCTCCTGCCTGGTGTGTGAGCTTCTATGAGAGGGGTGCGGCGACCCCTCCGACGGGGGCGCCGCTTATTATTTGTATTTGCAGATCGATTTGATAAAGTGGCCAAATACGCCGTAATGGCGTCGTCCTCCTCCGTGAGTACGTCCCGGGGACGCCTACGACGACGCCCCCCGCAAAGAGGATGACGGGGCTTGTAGTTAACGGCTTTCCCAACCAGCGGGTTGGAGTGATGGGAGAGACGATCAAAGAAGCGACGTGAAGCGTCCTTCATAAACTTACGAATGGTGGGCAACTCTAAATCGCGATGGAGATCGAGATTTCGGACGAACCACGGACAACCCGTGGCCCGTCTGAGAAACTTGTTCTGGATCACCTGCATTCCACGGAGAGTGGTTTTAGGACAGTGGGCGAAGACGACGCTCGAGTACATGAGTACCGGGCGTATGATCGTCTTGTAGAGCGTGACCTTGTGCCGAAGCCCAAGTTTGCTCTTGGAACATGTGAGGGGATAGAAACGGCTAGCAAAAAAGCGCGCCCTATCTGAGACTATCTTGATGTGCGCCTTGAACGTAAGCTTACGGTCAAGGGTGACACCGAGGTATTTGTAAGTCGCTACCCATGGGATAGAGCGACCAAATAGCTGAATGGAGGACACCGACTGGCGTCGGCCTGGGGTGTAGGGATCGGGAGAAGTCCCGCCAAAGAGCATTGCTGCACTTTTGTCGGGATTGACTTCTATACGCCAGCGTTGAAACCATGAGCCGAGGGTGGTAGCGGCTTGTTGCAGGGTTTTGCAGATAACCCCATGATTCCAATGTGACGTATAGAGAGCGGTATCGTCCGCAAAAAGGGCTAGCTCCACGTTTGGAGTGCGGGGAATATCGCTTGTGTAAAGCGAGTAGAGGATAGGAGAGAGGACTGAGCCCTGGGGGACACCGGCCCTGATGGGGCGGGGGGAGGAGAGTGTTCCTTCGACGCGATACTGAAACGTTCGATTAGTAAGGAAGTCTCGTAAGATGAGCACGAGACTGTTAGGCACACCTAGGTGAATAAGCTTGTAAATCAAGCCCTTGTGCCATACCTTATCGAACGCCTTAGCCACGTCGAAGAAGAGCACTCCTGTGGGGATTCGCTTCTTGAACACGCAAAAGCGGTCCAAGATGTGCTCCGTGAGGCGGTGCACCTGCATAGTACACGAGTGTTTGCGCCTAAAGCCAAACTGCTCGTCGGGGAGAAGGTTGTGGGAGTAAACAACGTCCATGAGTCGTTTGACAACGATCCTCTCATAGAGCTTGGCCATAGTCTTGAGGAGACTTATGGGCCTATAGGAGGAGGGAATATTCGCGGGTTTGCCTGGCTTCCGGATGCCAATAACGATCGCATTTTTCCAGGCGGCTGGAAAAATGAAATTACTAAGTGCAGCATTGAAGATGCTCACCAGTAGGAGAATGAGAGAGGGAGGGAGGGCTTTAAGAGCCTTATTTGGAACGCTGTCGGCACCCGGAGCCTTCCTGGCTTTCAGATCACGAATGATCTCCACGACCTCTTTAGGAGTGGTCGGGGCGAGGACCTCAGAAGGAGGTGGGGATGAAGAGAGGGCGTCCGCCACCCTCTCCACAGTCTGCAGGTGGTCGGGATCTACCGGAAGGGTACTAAGTGAGCATTGAGACTCGAGGCTGTCCGCCAGACAGTTGGCCTTGTCTGAATCATCGAATGCTAGAACTCCGCCAGGGGAGACAAGAGGAGGAACATCGCTCAGGGTCTCACTCCTGAGAGCCCTCGCCAGCTGCCAGTAAGCCTGGTGGCTGGGAGAGATCTCGCTCATGAGATTGTCCCAATTGGTGTCCCTCAGCTCCTGTAATCGGTCTTTGACCTGCCTCTGAAGGAGGTTCCTACGAGCTTTGCGCTCCTTTGTAGGGTACATGTCGCAGCCGCGAATCGCCGCGTTCTTTTCCCTTATCAACTCCTTTAGATCGCTAGGCAGTTGCCATCGACGATCGCTCGCCGCTGGCACCCGCTTTGAGCTTTCACTCATAGCGATAGAAAGGCGGTTGGTAAGGGCGTCGATTGCGACGTTCACTTCTTCGACAGAGGTAATATTATCAGGGACTGACTCTAAATGCCGAGCTGGGTCTAGTTTGAGGCATGCCTCAAACTTTTCCCAATCCACTACGGATTTGTCGGGCAACTCATCGAGATTGTCCGCGCCTATTTTTAGGACTACGGGCCGGTGATCCGAGTGAAGCTCGTGCATCACCTCGATGGATTTAAAACGTAAAGATACGTTCTTAAAAATGGCAATGTCTAAGACAGTGGGCGTGTGGTTTCGGTCAAGTATGTCGTCAACGGTCGGATAGCGCGTAGGCTCTAGGGGGGCGATCACGTCAAAAGCGTGTTTGGTTTGCAACTCGTTAAGCGTGTTGCCACTAACGTTATTCCTAACGGAGTTCCAGTACTTGTGCTTAGCGTTTAGGTCACCGGCCAAAATGACCGAGTCACCTAAGCTAAGCAGGGCGAGAATGTCAGCCTCGAGAAGGGCCTTTGAAGGACTGAGATAGACTGAAGCTACTATGAGCGGCTGATGGCCGGTCATACTTAATCTGCAAATTGAGGCCTCAATGTTAATGAGGGGAGGAGGGTCGATAGGCATGCAGTGAAAGGACCGCTTGTAATAGATTAGAGTGCCACCTAGCGGGGCACCTAGTCTGTCGTTGCGAACGATGGAGTAGTTCGCTAGACGCGGGTCTCTGTTCGCTGGCTTCAGGAAGGTTTCCTGAAGCAGCATGATATCGATGTGATGGGACTGGATGAAGTTGAAGACTTCACCCTTTTGATTGAGCAAACCATTCGTATTAAAATACGAAATGGTTAACGCTCCTGGTTTAACCCTACTGGTTGTAAAAGCCATTTTAAGAGAGGGACAATTTAAGGGAGGAGATGACGTCCCTGTATTTCAGAAGCGTCTGAAAATACACAGACGCCCGACCAGTAAGCCTGGCCGCCTCCAAAGCCTCTGCTACCTCGAGTAGCAGGGGAAGATTGTCGAAGGTAGAGTCCAACAAAGAGTTTGGCTCAGCGTTAGGCGCGGAGGGAGGGAGGGGGGTAGCGCCTGAGGGGCGCACCCGCGGGTCTCTGAGGGAGACCGTAGGAGTTGCGGCTGAAGGCCGACTTGGAGGAGTGGGTGGTGCGGGAGGACTTTGGGTCAAGCATAAGGGCTTGGCCCACGCGTTGGGGACCGCAGAAGGGGTCTCCAAGATGACCGGCGCAGCTCGACCGGGGTTAGCGGCCTTATGCGAGCCGCTAGACACCGTGTGAGGCACAGTGTCGGGGAAGCGCGCTCTGTAGCGCTTCGTTGCCCTTTTGGCCTTAGGGGCCTTAGGGCACCCGCGGTAGTTAGCGGGGTGGCCGTTCTGCTTGCAGTTGCAGCAGCCTACGGGGACAACTAATTTGTCCCGGGGACAATCCTTGCTGGGGTGGGAACCCTCAGCACACCCTACGCATTGCGGCGCGGCGTGGCAGAAGCGGCTACTGTGGCCGAACTTCTGACAGTTGTGGCACTGTGCCGGCAGCCCTTTTTTGTGTGGGACCTCCACACGGATGCCTGACAAGCCGCATACCGACGAAATGTCGAAGATGCGCTTGCCAGCATCGGACCTTTCGAGTGACACAAGTACCATATCGTACTTGTGTTTCGTGCGAGCGTTCTGCATTCGGTGGACCGAATGCACTGGGAGCGAGGAGGAGGATTTAAGATCCTCCAATACCTCTTCGTCCGTAATTTGGACGGGGACTCCGCGTAGGACTGCCCGGAGTTGGCGTTCCTCCGGGAGAGCGAATGTATGATATTCGATCCTTTCGGATGTAAGAAAGCGCGTTAATGCGCGATGGTCTCCTATTGAGACGGGACAGATGCGGATGGCTAACTCTGTGTTCGTAGCCCGACTATAACGAATCTTCAATTCGTTTAGTCGTCCGCTGAGGGCGGTCCACTTCGATTTATCCCTAAGGAAAATCGGAGGTGGAGTGGCGGCTTTAGGAGCCGCGGGAGGTGGGGACGATTCGCGAGACCGACCAGACGCGGGCCTCAGCGTCTTTGCGGGGGGCGATGACGCCCCGCTGCGGTTGGGAGAAGGGGATGATCGGCCGCGCTTTCGCTCTACGGCAGTCCATCCCTCCTCCATCGGGGAGGGGGGTCGGGAAGAGGAGGACTCGGAAGTGGTCACTGAAGACCCTTCCGTGTCAGAGGACTCGCTGACCTCCATAGAGGCAGGCGAGGCCTGGGAGCAGGGCATTGGGGAAGAAGGCGGCGATAGGCTCACCGCCGTCCGCAATGCGCGGGCGCTCTGCAGTTGGAGCGGAGACTCCAATGCAGAAGAAGGACTCAACAGGCCAGAGGGGCCGGGGGGGGTAGCGGGTTGCCCTGAAGGGGCATCCCGAGATTCCATATAGGATTCCAAAGCAGATGGGAAGCGTGCGATCATAAATCGCACAAAACTTAATAACTCATCGTCCGGGAGACCCACGGAGGAGGCGGAGGGGGGGCAAGGTGACGCCATTGGGCTGAAGGCCCTTTGGCACACCGCCTAATGTTTGGAAAAAGTCTCCCTGCCTAGGATTGACAGGGAGTTGTACCTACTAGTGTACCGTGTCCCGCTGTGAGAGGCGGGACCGGGTGTCCTATAGTGTGTGAAGTGTTACACAACACAGTCCCCTGAGAAACTTGCGCTCAGGGGTTGAGTGCTGCCCGCAATGGGCGCTGAAAAAGAAAAAACCCTACCCTAACACAGAAGGGACTAGACGAGGGTAGCCCCCAAGGCCTAGATCCCAACCGCGTCCGGATACTGCCTAACTCAGAAGGAGTTAGGCGGGCCACCGGGTCCCAGCCCCAGCCGGCTTCGTTGGCACCGTTAGGTATCAACCGACTGACCACTAACCGTGGATTTATAACGCGAGTGTATGTTGTTGATGTGTACGCAAACGCTTACACAAAACAGCGAACGGAATCCCGTAAACGGAATTCGAGAGGCGCGGGGCGCGGGGGGGAGTGCGAGACGCAACACGGCACGATCGAACGTCGACTCTCAGAGCGAGCTCAGACACGACCGATCGAGACGGCGGCGCGACGCGAATGCTCGGGGGACATTGCACGGCGCATCGTGTGATATGAGGCGATAAGAGGGAATCCCCACCAAGGGCGGATCCAGCTTTGGCGTCAGGAGGGGGTCACATAGTCGTGGTCAAGTCAAGAACTTATAATTTAATTTTGATAACAATAGATACAAGTAAAAAGTAGGTATTTTATTAATGTACGTAAGTACTGTACTCAAAAATATTTATTCTATATTGTACACTTGAAAAACTTAACTGCAGAAAAAACAGCCTATGTGTTAATCCAGAGTGTCAGCTAACTCCATACAAAATTTTATTAAAATCGCTCCATCCGTTTGTAGACGTGAAGAAGAAACATACACACTCAAAAATTTTCGCCTTTAAAATAGTGTAATAAGTAGTCGCCGGCACTGAATGAGTAAAAAATGTACAAAGAAAATATTATAGCGCGAGCGTAGCGAGCGCGATATTTTTAGGGTTTTTTTTGCACACTGTTGCCATTTATTTCTCGAAAATCTATCGAGAATTTGTGACGATCGCTAATGCATGCAGTGGTAATGCTGATGCAGGTGAATCGAACGATATGAATTGATTTGAAGAACGATTTGAATTTGAATTAAAGCTTCTATTATTTCTTTGTAAAAAATAGCATTTTTACTATTATATTTTATTATTCTAAACAAGAATTTTGTGTTAGGCCAGAGGCCCCGTATTATAGTGAGGTAGGTACGGCTGATGCGGCGCAGTCACGTCCCTAATACATAGAGCAGGATGCGCGGAGTGTGGGGGTGGTGAAAAGGGCAACGCTTCCGGCCCTACCGGGCCACTAGTCGTTGTTTGGCCCATGTATATATTCCAATCATTGTAAGAAACTTCGATATCACGTTCTAGGATTTTGCATTAGATTGTGGTTCTCTCCTGCATCCGATAGATGGCTCCGCTACATTACTCCCCTTCCAGACCGGAGGTCGATATGTCTTCGGCAGTACCCCGACGTGTATTCTCACAAGTATGCATTCGGGTCAGTGAATCAACCGGAAAGTGTTGCGACGAGCGTGCAGGCGAGATGCGTTCTGGTCGGTGAGTCGACTGGGAACGTGTTGCGGCGATGCGTTCTGGTCTTTGAGGCGACTGGGAACGTGATGCGGCTGATGTGTTCTGGTCTGCGCGTGGAATGGGAACATGTTGTTCCGTGATGCCGATGCGTGCGTGCGTTGCTAACAGGTCCAGGAAGCTGTCATGGCGGCTTCTTATGAATCTGCTGGCTACTGGCGTGCTCCTGCTGCTGTCGTGGGAGAAGAGGAGAGGTGATGCTGTTGTGTGATACATTTGCTGCGGAGTGCTGCGATGATGGTGAAGTTCCTGAAGACTGAAGGTTGCGTATGTCCAGGTCACAGGGGTCACCGATGTGGGGTTGGTGAAAAGGGAAGCGCTTCCGGCCCCACCGGGCCACTAGTCGTTGTTTGGCTCATTCCAAACATTGTGAGAAACTTCGATATCGCGTTCTAGGATTTTGCATTCGATTGTGGTTCTCTCCTGCATTCGCTACACGGAGCAGGGTGGCTACATTTGGTCCACCAAATTTTTTTACTATACAATGGCGTAATTGCAAAACATATCCTTCTATCAAGTTAAAATCAGATTTCCCCTGACATAAAAAGTGTCCGGGTTTTATGGATGGCAGCCTTCTGCGGGTGTTACATCTAAGTTTATCCTATTAGAGTGAGCGAACAACTTCGAGAAAAGCAAGAGACGAACTCACGTTCCATTTCATGGCGTATGCGTTTGTATCGTATTATACGAAATGATTAAGGATACAATACACTGTCTGATTATACATATTTTGTATTCAATTACCTATACGATCTGGCAGCCCTGAGCTAGACGTTACGTAACCGACGCAAGTGTGTGCTCGTTCCCAAACGTTTGCCGTCATACAAAGTTATTATACTACATATATTAAATTAATTAAATATTACATAAAATATGTATGGTGACAAAATATATAAATAAAACCATTATGTTCAATTAGTCGTCCATCTAAGTCCTGGAACCAGCTCAGGGGGGGGTCATGACCCCCATGACCCCCCCCCTGGATCCGCCGTTGATCCCCACATATAGTTATCTATAAACATTTTTTGTTATATTTGTAATAATTTTGTCAGTCAGTGCTTAATTTAATATTAAGCGTACCTATCTTCATACTTCACTTTCTGTTTTATCTATTCGTTTTAATACTTTTTGCCGCTTGTTAGGTCCCCCGGGATTTTCTATGCTTTGATTGCCTTTTTCTGGTCGCCTCTGTTGGTCCTGGCTTACAGGAGTTGTAGAGGCGGGAATGAGTGGGGGGGCCAATCCCGGTTTTTATCTATAAATAAAAAAAATGTTTTTTTTTAAATAACTGACAGATCAACGCACAGCCCAAGCGGTAGAGTACATTTTAGAAACACAGAACACACAGTGTTTATATGTAAGTACGAGTATATATTTACTGTATGCTGTCGCAGGTACAAGTCGTTATTTTCATACTTTGAAGTTTAGACGAAGTAACATCGATCGACTCGATGAACCTCTACTGGGTGTAAAAAGACAACTTTGTTCTTTTAATACCTCGTATTCTTTGTAACACCACGATCATTTT
The DNA here is from genome assembly GCA_014607495.2 of Carposina sasakii. Taxonomy (NCBI): domain Eukaryota; kingdom Metazoa; phylum Arthropoda; class Insecta; order Lepidoptera; family Carposinidae; genus Carposina; species Carposina sasakii. Next base: position 8,149,400 of record CP053172.1, on the reverse strand, counting down.
TTTTCTGTGGAAGCACCTCTGGGAAACCACGGGTTTCCAAGATATTGAGGTCCAAAGTTACATTGTTTTTTTTTTTAAATAAATCCATCTGTAATCGGTTAACAAACTTTTTTTTTTTAGATACCATGTCAAAATGTTATAATGTTAGTTTTGTAGGTACATTTGTACTTTGCGCATCAAACGAATACATTGCTTTGACAGTATTTTTTCATAATTTTTTTGTCGTTTCCCAGGGTTGGTTCCATAGAAGAAAATGATCGTAACCTTACAAAGAATACGAGGTATTAAAAAACATTGTTGTCTTTTTACACTCTGTATACAGGATGATTTTTAGTCGTCAACGTTCCCGAAAACTATGGCATCTCCTCATCATCACGATCATTTTTCTCCATGGAAGCATACCTGGGAAGTGTCTGGTTTCCAAGATATTAGGGTCCAAAGTTGAGTAAATAGACTGCGTTTTTCTGCATAAATGCACATTGACGCGCGTAGCAAGATTTTTTCACGAGAAATAATTATTATCTGTCTATGAAAAAACTAGCATAAACACTGGACACTATAAATTCCACCCGAACAAGTAATTGATTTTTTTTTTTTCAAAAAAATTTACATCGTTTCCCAGCAATTTTTTTGTCATAAACTTACTTTATTTGATCTATAGAGTACGTACGCTTCGTTAAGGTTGGCCACCAAAAAACATCCTGTATAGCTCACCATCAAAACGTTTGCTCCAAGAGAAAACCTTCATGCTGGTGCACACCTGTTCAGTGACCCGTCAAACAGAGCGGCTGGAAAAAAGACGAAGTCGCCTTCAAAACATTTTCGTTGATTTTGAAAACAACAACTCTAGGCGTAAACATTTCAATGAGCATTTCGCAGGCAATATTCAGTTTTCCGGCAGAACGAACTCGACTCTTTTGTCTAAACTGAAACCCAGCTAATAATAAACGCGGATTCTATTCATTCTACTTTTGTTAGCCGACCGCGTTAGTGACATTTCAATAATTGGCCAATAGGCGCCAGGCTTGGCAAAGTTAACCAGAAAATACTAGATTTTTCCGGTTCAAGCAAATTTTTAAATATAATTAAATAAATATTTAACATTACCTTGTCCCACATTAAGACCCCTAAGGTCTTGTGTCGTGGGTACTGTATATGAATTAAATACATCCGTGGATAAAATATGTATATTAAGATCAAGACATGAATTAGGTGGTTTCTCTTCAAGAGTTTATGTATGAGTTAAGACCGAAGTTCGCTGACGTCTTCTGTAGGGATGTGCGCCGCTTGTAGTGATGTCCTTTCATAAGAACTATTTCTCGATGAACGGTTCACGGCGTGAACAGGTACTTAGCAACGGTATATAGGTAAATACATAGATAAATATACAAACATCCATGACTCGGAAACATTAAACATTAGTGGTTAGAGCACTGACACGCGGAATGCAGGGGTCGTGGGTTCGATTCCCACCCGGGTGAGGAATTTTTTCCATTTCTTTATTAATAATTTTACAAACATCGATATTCATCATATTTATGTTTGCACCTACCGGGATTCGAACCCAGAACCTATGACGTCGCAGGCAGGGTTGTGGCATGCCCTGGGGAGGCCTACGTCCAGCAGTGGACTGCAATAGGCTGATGATGATGATTTATCTAAAGCTTCAAATCAAATAGAACCTTTGACCTATTTGACTGTTGGAAAAATCGGCTCTTACAAACATTGCAAGTGAAATTATATCGTACTTTTTTTTCAGATGTTGAAGCAAACAAAACATATTAAAAACTTCAAGTAGCAATTCAAAATGAAAACCAAAATGAATCCATTTAAATATTATTAGGAAATATAAAATTCAACATCAAAAGTGAATTTTGCTTGCAACTAATTTAATACGAAACTTTTGTAGCAATTTGAATAAAGAGACGGCCATTTGTAATTTACATAATTTAAAAAAACGACTTGCTCCTATATTCAAATGAGCTAAAACTTGAGGGGCTTACTAAAGAGTTCCACTATCCCTTCTGGCTCAATCATCAGAGTATTACACACACATAAAAAAAAGTTCTGTGCCGATTCGGGACTTCACTAGAATACACCAGTTGCATCTCCTTCCGTGCACGTTGTTACAGTTGACTAAGGAGCTCAGGGGCGTTCTTTCAGGCGATAGGCTAGCCTTGTCTTTAAACATTTCCATCTAGCCCAGCTATGCCAATACAATGTGACTCTAGGTACTCATTCACGCTCATGCAGATCTGGCTGGCATATTTTTAGGAGCACAGCCGTGTGCATAACTATACAGGGTGTGGATGACAGCCAGGCAAATACTGAAATGCTTAACAAGTACCATTGTTATAATTAATATTAAGAAATGAAAAAAAAATTCACCCGAGTGACTTACGACCTTAATTCTGTTGAGTACCATTGTGCTGAGTTATACGGCAGTATTATTACTCTCAGGAAATGTATTTTTGATTTGATTATCAGTAATCTTTGCTCTACGCGCCAATTGTATCGGGCTATCCTGTGACTAATTAAATGGGCTTATTGGTTATTGTGTGACATATTGCTGTTTTTTGGATCACTTGTGACTCTCCATTAGGGTTGATTAGTTATTTGAACTTTTTTGAGGGTACCTTTTTTTGCAAATCACCTTTTGGTTAAAAATTTATTTTTAGGTCATTATCTAAGGCCTAATTAAACGAACTAAACAATTATTCTTTTTTTGAAAATCACCTTTTGGTAAAGATTTATTTTTAAGTCATTATCTAAGGTCTAATGAAACGAACTAATTTTAACGAAATTATTTCCTGAAAATTTGAAAAAATATCGGAAAATTTTGGAGTTTTCCTGTGAAAATTTTCAGTGTTTTCCGCCTCAGAATCATGGTCTGAAGTCATGGTATCAATATTTGCCTGGCTGTCACAAACACCCTGTATATTATATGTATGTATCCAACAGGGTGTTAGACAAAGTATAATTATTTCTTGATTGAAACGACAGAGGTTCGTCATCAACATATTTTCTCCATTTTGGCGCGTTCATGCGAAACAATGTTTCTAAGCACCGTGATCTATACATATAATAAAAATGTAACTGATCGCTGTCTGTACATGGAAGATATATGAGAAAAAATATTATAGGAGATCTTTATTAACGCAATAGTACCCAAAAGAAAGATTTTTGGAATTGTTGTCTGTTTGTCGGTTTGTCTGTGCGTTTGTGCACGCTAATCTCAGAAACGGCTAAACCGATTTCGATGCAGTTTTCACGAATATATTGTGACAGGTCCCACTTAACTATAGGCTAATTATTATCCCGGGAAAATGTTTTTATCCCGGATAATTTCGACAGTAGTCGCGGGCGTCCACTAGTTACGTAATAAAAACGCACCTAAAAATAAGATTTCCCATTTATTCTCTCGCTAATGTTATTGGAACTCAGGTTGTGAGTATTCCCTCTTGCCAATTTTTTTATTATCTGAGGCAGACCAACCATAAATTAATAATGAGCATGCAATAAGGAAAATGGCTGCAAGTATAACAAATTAGGATCCCCTATAGGATTCATTGTGGGTTGATCCAATATCTCTAATATAACTATCTATCTCGAAAAGTAGAGATGGCTTTTTTTGTAGGCAGGCACAGGAGTAAAATACATAATAATTATTATTTATTTACTTCTATGCTGCTCTGGGAGTGAAAAAAAACGTATAATACTACAGCTGCTTCTCTTCCCGGGCATACTGTACAAGTCAGTAGAGTGACAAGAGGGTCTATAGCTATATAGTGAGGATTCCCTCTCATCGCCTCATATCGGGAATGCTCCGCACATAAATCACAGTATTTTCGGCAAGCATACGGAAAAATGCTCCTTCGTGATTGGCAGCTACGCTTAGCCCCTGATTTCCTTAGACGACTCTTATGACATGCACGTAAGGAGATGCAGCTGATGTATTCTAATAAAGACATTCGCATCGGCATCGGCACAAGCCTAATACCCAAAGTAAGCTATTGTTCTGTACCCAAAATCCTCAACTCATGCCTTCTAAACTTTGGACAGAGGCCCTGTAAATTCTCATTTTTTCAACCTTTTTCGGCATTAAGTGGAGTATGTACTTATAAAGATGTCGGCTGGAGTGTGGTGAGGCCAAAAAAGGTTAAGTTCGCTTTGCGTTTACTTTCCGTGAAAACTTTGTTAAGCTCATCGTGGATTTTTTAGATTGTTTATAGGTGGCCTATTAGCTGTATTTCCTTCCGTACGTACATGTCGTAAGAGTCGTCTAAGGAACTCAGTGGTGTTCCCTCAGGCGATGAGCTAGCAACACCAACCCCACCATGCTAATCGTAATGCTAAGATCTTCTTCATGATCCAACAGTTTGGCAGCACAGCCGGGTGAAGATGTATCTTGTAAGTGGCCGAACTTTTCATTCAAGATTATATTCGCCCATGATACGCCATACTTCTGTTGGATCTCGTACTATGACAACAAACGCTTTCAAAAACCCATTTTTTCTTGTTCGGGGAAATGGTCTCTTAAGTACTCCTCTACATTTCCAGTTCAATAATAAACGTGCACTGCACGAGGGAGATACTTCGACCGTGAATGAATACACATAGGCATGCTTCTACCTTGTTCGATTGTGAACGAAAGTCATCATAGAATTCCGTATGCACGGCACATTCAAAAGCATTTATGTGTATGTCGCGAAAACATATGATTAATGCAGCAGATGCATTCTCAATCAAAAGAATATCAGAGATTGATGTATTCGGCATGAAAAATGGGTTCGTTTTGTATCGCAAATGTACGCTCTAGGGCCGATTCTCGCATCCATTGACATATTATAGATCTCGATCTATTTATCTAAAGAGATAGATGATTTGACTGACCCATTTTGGGAGCCGTTTTGTATGTTTTATATGTATCTTGCTTGACAATAAGGAGGTAAAATAGTAGAGTCATAGTTTCAGCATGAGAAATCCATCGCTGAACAGAATATAGGCTTCGTAACATTGGTTGGAAGCGGCCAATATCCTATAGATTGCTACCGTCAATCGACATTCCAGTCTTGATCCTTTCGTTTTGATGGTAACCAATCACGTATATAGGTATTGTGGAGGTGGATTAATTGAGCACTTGTATTTTTATATCTATTATCCGCCATTTTGTTTATTTAATATTTGTATAGATAAATATGTCGAGTAGGTAAAGTAGAGATAATATCGATGATGACGAGAATTAACCCCAGTCGGCGATGTTAGGGGGTCTGCGACAAAAATAAATATGTTGAGAGATTGTAAGTGACGTTTTACTCGAATTCCCAGTGATTGATGATTTTGAAAGCACCATAGCTCACACACTCCATGCGATTGTTACTGGTACCAACAAAATTTGAGATTTTTATACAACTAGTGACTGATAGACACTGACTTAGACTTGAGAACTTGGAAAGACACAACTGACTAGGTCAGAAACGTTTTCTTGGTGAAGATTTTAAAATGTTATGTGAGAGATTGTTGTACAAGATCTTTCTGTTTATTTTAAAATAGAAAGACGGCATATATGCTAATTCTCAATTCTAGTTTTTCGCATTAGTGCATCTCGAGAACCTAGAATATTCCCAAGTTTGACCGCATGCAGAAGTTTTCGCTTTGTCATGTTGACATACTGAAGTCATCTCAACTATGTGAGGTCTTCCTAAGCGCGCGCTAGCGCGCTTCGGGTTGCGGGCCTTAGGGATGCCCCTGTGCCCGGGCAAAGTCTCGGCGCGCGACAGCGCGCCGGTCACTATTAAGCGGCCGGAGGCCGCGCTGCCTCGGCTTAGTCACCGAGGCAGCGAAGGACATAACTAACTATATACAAGTGAGTGCATGGGGGAATACCCATGCACTCTAAAAGAATGGGACGACACAACTTGTCGGTAGGACGGCAGGCAGACATGGCCGGGTAGATCCGCCGATCGGTCGGTGACGAGGAGATTTTGCCCCGCCCTCGGCCGATCGACACCCCCGCCCGCTACCGCCGCCCTACCGAGAGACTAGACTAACACGAGAGTAAAGCTATTATGTACAATATATAAACTAGGGACGGACAATAGTATAAGGGACATCACAAGTAAGAAGGACTTCACAATGAGGTAAAATTTATAATAAATTGTGCCACCTGGGCAAGAAAACTATGTACATTTGTGTAGGCGCTTAGGGCCGATGAGTCGGCCATAGTGCGCCTACCTATAAGTCAGTCCGTGTCTGTAGGTCAAATCCGGGAGGGCCCGGCATCGCTGTCGAGTGGAATACTCAACAGCTCCCTCGGCTGTGGGCGGCCGTCTGGCGGCCTCGCATGAAGCGGAGCTAGCCCGCGGAGATGGGCGTGCGGCCCGTTGTCGGCGCGGTCGAACATTCGACGCGCCATTCGGGCCACGAATTGCTCCACTTTCGTCATTTTGAGGTCCCGAGCGATGACGTCATTACGGACGTACCGCCCGGCCCTCGCAATGCTGCGGAGGGTGGAGCTCTGCAAGGCCTCAATCCTCTTTCTGTTTGAAACAGAGCAAAGTTGGAACCAGGCCGGGGCCGCGTACGTGAGACGCGGCCGAACATATAACTTGTACATGGTCAGCCTGGTTCGGAGGGGAAGCGTGGACTGCATGACAGGCCGCAGCAGGGCGCGCGCGGTTTTCGCGCTGCGCAGCACGTGCTCAACCATCCCAGTCATCCGCAGCCCACGATCGATTTGGCAGCCTAGATACCTGACAGTATTCTGCCAGGCTATCGGCTGCCCTCGAAGCGTGAGCCTGGGAGCATCTCAACTAACGAACGGGTTTACATACATACATATAATCATGCCTTTATCCCTTACGGGATAGGAAGAGCACCAAGGGCCGATAGAACCACATGGTGCCACTTCTGACCAATTTTGAGGGTATAGTTAAGATGTACAAGTTCGGTTAGTAGTGACAGGTGGTCAGCCCATCACCTACAAAACTTCAAGACCCTCTTGTCCCTCTACTGACTTGTACAGTATGCCCGGGAAGCGAAGCAGCTGTAGTATTATACGTTTTTATTTTCACTCCCAGAGCAGCATAGAAGTAGTCCGATATTCACACTATTATTTATTTCAAAGGTTGCATACTGGTTGAATAGGTCTATGAAGGATAAAGTTAATGTTGTCTCTATGTTAATAGAGTTTAGAGAAAGACATTAGTTAGCATTAAGGAAGTATAAACTGTGAACATATATTTGTCTAAAGAAATATCTGCCCTATATTATTGCATAAGTTTTTAATTTTCGTAAAATTGTAACATAAGTACATTTTAACATTCATGCTCACATTTCCTTTCGCCATATTAGAGTAGTCTAGTCACTTGACCTCAAAACGGTGCTTGACCTGTCTAACTTAAGTATAGGTAGGTATATCTTCCAAAATTACTGCATAATCTGTACTAGAATACGTTGTTCGGAAACCATACAACAACAGGGTGTATTAAATTACGTAATGTAGACCGCGGTAGACTCATTTTCTAACTTGCCACTGGTCGTCTTCTGGGCACTAAACGACAAAAAACGACTACGCGACTGATTCAAAAAGTAATTTTTAACCACCTTCAAGAAAAGGAGGAGGTTCTTAATTCGTCTGTATGTATATATTTTTTTTATGTATGTGGGTGAATTTCAACAACCTCGATTTTTGACTAATTACGCTGGCGAAATTTTATATCCACTTTCTATAACTTTTTTGTATTCGAAGTAATAGCCAAATATATATAATATTCAGTCATATGGTACACATTTTTAAAAACGTATAATTTTTTGAGATATCTGCATTTAAAAATTTCAATCGCCATCGATATTATTATCAAACCACCGAAATTGTTAATCTCTCCACTGAAATTTATTACAACCAGCGGAATTATAAATACAGGAGAACATCATACGAATTATTTATTTATTTTATAAGAACTTGAAAACTTTAGATTTTTCATTTATTAGTTGGTAATAATGTTTATCATCATGATTATAGCTTAGAAACTATGATAACAAATTTAAGGAACAGTTAGGGAAATATTTTATTACATACTTTAAAATGCTTCCTAGTGAGTTTTTTCTTAGCATAAAACGTAGTGGCCATGGTATCTCCTTTAAGATCTCGCAGTTCTGACTACGCCATTTCAGGAACCTAGCCGTATTTATTTATATGTACGTAAAAATCTTCGAAAACCAGAAATAAGGATCATTTCTTTTCACATTTGAAAGTGCACCTCGTTAGCTACCTTTATATATAAGGAACACTCCACCCGGAAATTCACGGTGTCGGAGATATGACATTTTGATTTTTTTTTAATCTCATTTTAGAGGAGTAGAATGGCATATAAGAAATAAATCACATTTTATACTTTGACCTCCCAAAAATCTATCAACATGGAATGGTCAAGCAAAATTTGTTAAATGTTTTTGCCAATTAAGCCTAGGGGCTTTTTTAAAATAATATACTGCATCATGCGTACCCTTCATCAAACTAAATTCCTTATTTAATAAGCTACTCAAAAAGGTGTAACTTATTATGAGAAAGCTTACCAGCGGCTGACCAATATAGGTTTCGAAAAATACATTCCGTGGCGCTACAGCCTATAGCAGTGTTATATTGAGGCAAGTAGAATGTAGAACTTCGGTTATCATCAGGCGTACTTGTTCAAGCTACTCGGGTTTATCGCAAAGTTACTCGGGTTTCTTCGTAACTGTTCATTTATAGTAGCAATTTTGGGTGGTTTCCTTGAGGTTGAACTGAAGGCCAAGTCATAATCAATATCACAAAACGTGGGATTGAAGTAGATAATAATTATGTACATGAGTACACCTACTAGGCCAGTAGAACATTCAATATATAGATATTTTTTCTGAGAACAGTCAGGACAGAAAAATATTACATTCTTAGTGGTCAGCTATTAATATTGAGAGATGAATCTTAAGTGCCTGGAAGAACTTAGTTCATTTAGGAACAGTTCCCTTCCTATGATCTTATAACGTCTACTTGTTGATATGTGTACTTATGCTGTCTATCGATTGACCTACAGTGCTCAGACTGCATCAGGAACACCATTAGGTATGCTAATCGCTTACCAAAAAGGAACTGGACAGTAAAAGTGTCGTTTAGACACCGAAAGATATACGAACAGTGCAACTGGCTGGATGCTACAGATCGGCTGCCTGGGGTAGAAGTAAGACGAGATGGAGGTGGCGGTATGACCTCGATTCGAGTTGAACTGCATCATGAAAAGGCCTTTGGATAGCAGTAAGATTCCTATGCTATAATATTATAATGTCAGTTCATCACCTTTGTATTTCTTTAATTTGACTACAAACTTAGGTTACTTGTTAAAAAAGGTTGTCGCGCCATAGGATAGCACTATTAAAATTCTTATTAGCCAGCTGTTGGTAAGATTTTTCATAATTATACCTTTTGAATTTAGTTTAATTAAGTGTGCGAATTACGTGAAATCATTATTTTGAATGAATAGGAAAAAATCAGGAAAAAAAATTATAAACCTTTTGGTAATTGTACTTTGACAATGCCAAGTTGATGTCTGTTGTTTTGTCTCCAATGATTATTTATTTATCTAGTTGAATTACTGAAATATACACGTATTTTAGTTTTTTATGCATTTCCACTTAAAAATAAGGTGATTTTAAAAACATTACAAAATGGGGCATAACCCTGAAGCCGTAATTTTTTTAATGGGTCTTCCTACCCATGAAGGTAGAAAATGGGCTGTACTTTTACATCTCAATAGAAATAATACCCGTTTTCCAGTCATCCTGTATACAAAAAGACAAAATATCAATTACGGTGACATTATTAAATTACGGTGGTCCTCTTTTTTACCACCGGAGCCACTGGAGTTGCGACACCGTACTTAGAATTAAGTAACAAATTATAACGGACACTATTATTTTAATTGTAATAATTCATTTGCAATTACGTCGATACATCTAATCTTTAATCATCTGTAAAATTTCTTTTTAAACAGCCTTTTAGTTTTTCAAATACACATGACACCGTTATATGATAAATTTGTATTCCTGCGCCACCGCAGGTTATACTTACGTTTTTGGCGGGAAAACTGTTCAGTGTATCAAACATCCTTGTACTTGGTATACGATGGCTTGACAGAGCAGTGCGGGGAAAGATAGCTTAGCATCTATCTCATTCATTATGATGAAATAGTGTAATGTTCAAAATGCGCCAGCGTTATTGACTTTTTCCGCGGGACATTTTTAAAAAGCTGTTACAGGTACTACCGGGTTAAGTTAAATTACTGCTCATGGTGTAAATAATAGTGTCATTTAATGTATTTTTAAAACATGTATGTATTCTGTTAAATTAATTCACCCGAAAATTGAAATAGCCAAATTTATTTTTGCAAATGAAGTGGGGACATAGCACCGCAATTAGATTTAGAGTCTTTGATAATTTTTTTAATGCGTAAACAAATAGATTTTGGTCTTAAGTTTTAAACGTTAGTCTAGATCACTGTCTGAACTTAATGAAAAATAATTAATAAATGTGCATTTTGCACTTTCCACTACGATTTTCATCCACGCCGCGCTAAAACGTACCTGGGAAATTCACCCATGTTCACCAAACAATGTTCACCGATATCTCCGTCAATTACCTATAGATGGATTTCAATTTTTTTTTTTTGTCATCACTATTTGGAGTGACGGTTCTCGTGGCGACGCGTTATTCGAAATTATCTACAGTTTTATTGTATTAACAGACGTTCCGATTTGGCTGGAGCCGACCACCTGATCACGACCAAAACGGAAAGTGTATAGCTATTAACAGACGTTCCGATTTGGCTTGAGCCGACCACCCGATCACGACCAAAACGGAAAGTGTATAAGGTGGTCGGTCCGACATAATTATTATTAATACTGGTTGGACGTGGTCGGTTCGCCAGCGCATCCGACGGAGATACCAAATCCCTGATCCGACAAGCCGACCGTCCAGCCAAATTGGTACGTCTGTAAGCTTCGTTCTGACCGAATGTGGCTCAGTCGCATTTGCAACGCCGCCGACGTAGGACATCAACATGAATGACAAGAATACAGTTACTCGTACAGAACGGGAAATAATAGTGAAATTATTGGAATTATATAATGATTTTCCCTGTTTGTGGGACTTAACCCACAAAGATTATTGTAACAAAGAAATCAAGCATATTTAATCATCCTGGAGGTTCTAATGAAATTAGGCAAGGCGGCTACATTAATTGGATGGCCAACCGTCGGAACGTCTGTAGCAATGTTGGAACGGTTGCTCCGTCGGACGCAATATGGTCGGCTCCAGCCAAATCGGAACGTCTGTTAATAGCTTTATGTCTGAAGTGACAATGCGCAAAACTGACCGTCAGCAATTAGTGCACGTAACACGAGTTGCAAATAATGGATACTGTGTAGGAACTGTGTAGGCTCGGGCAGACCGGATGCGTATGCATGGATGTAAGCGTAGATGGCAAGCGGTGTGTCCAGTGGGGTAAGCACGAACCTTTTTACGCGGCGTAACGCTAGCGACTCGCTAGCAAAATCTATGTGATTTGACAGTTGGACGATAGCGTTACGGACTATCGAGAGGTTCGTGCTTACCCCTATGTATCATACAACTACGGATACGTACACGTTTACGCTTACGTGTGAGCATACGCATCCGGTGTGCGAGGATACGTTGTCAAAATTTAGCGCGATACGAAATGTGCATAACATGACGTATATCCCGCTCGGCCCCCTGATTACGTAAAAGCAATAGCAAAGCCGAAGCAGAGATAACGAAAATTGTACAATATTCTCCTTGAAATGTCAAAGTTCCTTTGAAATTCATTTTACGTAATACGAATTTGACAAGCAGTCAGCGATTTTTGTACAATTTTCGCTATCGCTTTGCTTTTGCTAGTTAGGTAATAAGGGGGCGGTTTAGTTTTGGTAAATACGTTGAACAATAGCGCGATTGCTGTAGGCATATCACCGTAATACCTATAGCACCTTTGATTACATCAATGAAGCTGAGACTATAGCCCCTATCGCTGAGATTTTCCCTAATTGCTTTATTGACGGATTCCCGCGATTTTCTTTGTTTTTCCTTTTTATACTTGATCGCCTCGGCTCGCCTTAGTATTTATTCTTTCTTAGAGTTTATTCTTTAATCAACCGTACCTAAAAGAGGTAGTGCCCATAATTGACTAAATACATACATACCTAGGTACATACACACAGCAGTGTTTCCGAAAAGGGCCCCCTGATTACGTAAAAGCAATAGTAAAGCCCATGCAAAGCGATAGCGAAAATTGTACAATATTCGCCTTGAAATGTCAAAGTTCCTTTGAAATTCATTTTACGTAATACTAATTTGACAATCAATCAGCGATTTTTGTACAATTTTCGCTATCGCTTTGCTTTTGCTAGTTAGGCAATAAGAAGGGGGTAGTCAAAACCGCGATATCTTAAAGAGAACCCAATTCCACAGCGGGGATAGATGTAAATGGTCGGTTGTTGACTATACATCTGCAAGTTTATTACGCAACGAGTTGATATTATACGATTCATGAATATTTAAACGACATTCTTTGACACCGTATAATATGTAACAATTATCCATTTATCTTGATGATGATATTGTGATATTTTTATCTAATTCTCAAATTATTATTATGTAGGTATTTAATTAATTGACATTTTTGCATGCAACTTTAACAATCTTAATATATATGACGGAGGGTCGAGCGGTGTGGGTGTAGACCCATCACTTTCCGGACGCCGATCCATGGTATTTTGAAGAAATAAATCTTGGTATTAATTGTTCACGTATAATGAAGGTAGTTTACAGTAAAATCAACACAAAATAATTACAAACAGCGATGATGGAAATCGATTACTAATTCTAATTAGGAACGCGGTGAAGTCAGAGTGAGGTTAGGACAACCGTACCGTTCAACAGCCCAAAAATAAGTGAAGTCTAGGTCCGCCATAACCAACTGTCATCCGCCATCTTTCCCGCGCAAAAATCAGTGTTGCCAGCCTCACTCTGAATACACCCAAGTCTATGAGACTTGACGTTCCGTTTCACTCTCCACGACACGGCCATCTTGACATGTCACACGTCCTCGTGTGATGTCCCTGGAAAGAATGAATACCAGCTGCAGTATTCGAGTACTTACTCGGCCTATCCTGATCATGGTGTACTGAATTGGGATTTTACTAAAACAACCCCTTTTATGAGAGTAGAGGTTTATTCTTAATTAATTCCATCAACATTGCAATTTGAAATTAACGACTAAGATCTAAACACATCATTGACCAGTATTCACAAATCATACGACGTTCCGTATACAGATGACTATTCTGATGTACATACTATAAATCAAGTTCATTTGCTAGGATCTCCAAGTATCTACAATGCCTCCTTCGAGCGTCAACGGTCGCCGCTATCACCTAAATCGAGCAATAGCGACTCATGCCACCTCTATCGAGTGACGATAACCATGCCACCTCCATCGAGTGACGATAACCATGCCACCTCTATCGAGTGACGATAACCAAAATGTTGCCTCAAACGAGCAATATATCAACTAGTAAAACTTAGCAAATGATACGATCCTTTAATCAAAACCCCTTTTTTACTCGAAGCATCATAAAATCAGTTCTAGAACAGTGGTCAAAGATTACACATCGTCTACGTTACTAGTTTCTAAATCACTACTATTTAAATCACTAGCTTCTACAGGAATATCATTGTCAGGCATTTTTCTCAAACGATCGTGTGCGTACTTATACGTCCGCTTAGAGTTTAAGGCCTTTAAAGTATACCGATCATTTTCTAGCACTTCAATGACTTTAAAAGGTCCTTTATACTTAGGGTCTAGCTTTGTCTGATTGCGTTCTTCGTTCTTTAATAACACAAAATCACCAACACAAAAGGGAACGATCCTAGCTCTTAATTTGTCAAAACGCGATTTATCGTAATCAGATACCTTTTTCATATTAGCTACAGCGATTGACCTAGCCTGTTCGATGTCAACGTTTTGTTCTAAATCATCGGCTAACATAACTCCTACAGGCCTAGTCACCTTACCTATAATATATAAACAATTCCAACGGACTGGATTGGGTCACACGATTAAATGAACTATTTAGGGCTAGTTGCACGTCAGGAAGAGCTTCCTGCCAAGACCTATTAGAAGTTTCAGCCAGAGTGAGCATATTCTTAAGGGTGGACATCACTCGCTCCACTAGACCATTAGCCCTCGAGCTACCAGTAGCAATCAAGTGTAATTTGAAAGGTACTACAAACAGCAGTTTGTCCTATACCCGTCAAGGTAACAACATTATTCACACGTCGTCCACGGAATTTGCATGCCACTGATTCTCTAATTAAAGAACACTCAGCCCCAGAATCAAATGTAAAAAGAAACTGCTCACCAGAATGTCGCATCATTCCTGTAGGTGTGTTAACCACGCATACGTTAACTCGTTTCTCCGATGACCCGCTGGAACTGCTGGTACTGCTATCCGAAGTACCGCTTCTTCCACGGGGGCAGTTCTTCGCGTAGTGACCGACATTGCCGCAGCTAAAGCAGGTGACAGAGGTCGCCGTCGGGGTCTTCTTAGGAAGGTTATCGCCAGGCAAAGTCTTTGATCTAACATCTTGATTTGGTAGTGGCCCTTTTCTCAAACGGCATTGAATTGCTTTATGACCCACTTTTCCACATACGTAGCATTTGTTATGCGATGTCTCACTACTTTGACGGGGTCTCTTCACGTCGTGGGTATGATCGTTATGACTCGATGATTTGCGCTTCATAAACGATGTTGCCTTCAGTTCTTGCTGCATACGGTTTCTTGTTGTAATATCTTGAGTAAAAGATAACCGTTGGATACGATTATCAAACTGAGCGATGTGTGCTAAGATGGTTGACACAGCTATCTGCTCCACGCTAAGGTTATTCCATTTAGACATTACAGATGACATCAAAGAAGCCGCGTAAGAAGCCAAGCACTCGTTTTCCTTAGGTCTACCACTGTGTAGATTGATCAAAAATGCAGCAGCAGTTTCTGCACACTCGTACCTTGCAGTGAATAGATCCTTGAAATTGGCCCATGTCATTTCGGGGAAGGAAATTTGTGACAACCACGCGGAGGCTTGGCCTTTGAGCGCACGGCTCAAAGCCATCATGAGCTCCGGTCCTTGTACGTCTGGATTGGTGATGCACATGTCGGATGTAGTTACCCAGGCACTGGCGTCCACGGTGTCCTTGTCCGGGTTGAATTCCGGTAACTGGATATCTCTCTTCGTAGACGGTACCTTCATAGCTTCAATCAGTGCAAGAAAATTGCGGTTTTGCTGCTCCATGATTAACTGCCATTTTGAATCGTCGTTAGTGGGCGTAACATGTGGATTTTCTTCATTGTTGAATCCCACTTCTGATGACGGAGGGTCGAGCGGTGTGGGTGTAGACCCATCACTTTCCGGACGCCGATCCATGGTATTTTGAAGAAATAAATCTTAGTATTAATTGTTCACGTATAATGAAGGTAGTTTACAGTAAAATCAACACAAAATAATTACAAACAGCGATGATGGAAATCGATTACTAATTCTAATTAGGAACGCGGTGAAGTCAGAGTGAGGTTAGGACAACCGTACCGTTCAACAGCCCAAAAATAAGTGAAGTCTAGGTCCGCCATAACCAACTGTCATCCGCCATCTTTCCCGCGCAAAAATCAGTGTTGCCAGCCTCACTCTGAATACACCCAAGTCTATGAGACTTGACGTTCCGTTTCACTCTCCACGACATATATAAATCTCCTGTCACGATGTTTGTCCGCGATGGACTCCTAAACTACTTAACCGATTTTAAATTAAATTGGCACACCGTGAGCAGTCTGGTCCAACTTGAGAGATAGGATAGCTTAGATCTTTCATTATAGTCGCAATTTTATTTTATTGCAAATTATTTGTCTATAATTAATTGACAATCACAATTATCTGTTAACTCCAAAAGATTCTAACAGATGTCGATACTTTTCGACTGGATTGAGTAAGTAATCAATAGATGGCACTGCTATGGTAAACCGACAAACGTGTCATATAAGCTACAATTCAATTTCCACGCGGACGAAGTCGCGGGCGTCCACTAGTTATATTATAAATTTCAATTTAATTTGGAGATTCTCAAAAAATTTGTATGCCAAATAGGCGGATCACAGAAGAGCTATGTATTTATTTAACAACTGTAATAACCTGTGCATCACAAATAAACTATTTGATTTGATTTGATTTGATTCGAGTGGCGCACGAGCATTTTGACCATTCAACAAGATGGCGCATGAGCAAGCTGTAGCACGACTACGAGCTACGAATACTACGATGCTACGTAGCAACTTACTACGGTAGGTTTTCAAACGGTATTTTCTACTTTAAAATCGTAGAATCCTGTGCTGATGCGGGACTTCACTAGAACACGTCAGCTGCATCTCCTTCCATGCATGTCATAACAGTCGACTAATGGGCTCAGGGGCATTCTCTTAGGCCTTAGGCGGTCGGTAACTTGTCACAAATCTTTTATTTGACATCGCTATTCTTCCAAAACCGAATACAAAAAGCCTAGACTCCGACAGATTTATTACCATTGAGCAAATACCAGCTTTACTAAATACTCCACTTGTTATCCTTATAAAAAACGATATAAAAAAGACACAAAAAAAACATAAAAGTTAATCTTATTGCGGAAAATCTATCATACATGAATTTAAATTATAATACTCGTACACCGTACACAGGGATTTGGTATCTTCTATGTCCGTACACTGTCCGTACATAACAAAATGATAATAATAATATTTTTTATAATTGTTTATCCCGAAGGAAAGGCAAGGGGAACTAAGCCCATACAGCCATTGTCTTTAGTAAATGATTTCTGAATTTATGATGGATGATATTGATGATGATGAATGGAAACATCGGGGCAATCCTCAAGAATGGGTGTAAAATTAGTAGAGATCAAAAAGAATTGCAGAAACAACTTACATGAGCCCATAAAGAGATCGTATTCCGACTAAAGTTTTACTTAGCTTACCTGCATATAAAACCATGCACACGCACTAGATTCACATCACAAGTAAACAAAATATAACTTATCTACCAGAAAACATCACTTTACGGACACATGCAAGCCATTTACAAATAAATTTTGATTTTCACAAGAAAATTACACCCACTCCCTTCCAGCTTTTCCCGCCCTCTTGGTAATAATAATATTTGTGACATGACCAAATTCGACAGATCTTTTCTGGATATTTCACGAGGCCTGAAAAGTTCGCATGAATATTATATTAACCTACGTATACGGTGAACCCATATATTATTTAAATAACGTAGCCCCACAGAATTCTAGGATCTGAACAAAATAATTAAGGAATTTCATCAGACTTCATGTATAAAACCCAGTGAAACCACCTATGATTTTACAATAAAACCTCATTGGATAAAAAATTTAATAATGTACCTAAAAGAACTGCTTAATTGCTAATTTCAATAATCAATTTTTAGAGACTTTTTCCTTATGTTTTTTCCATTATCATAATTAAATCGCCTTAGAATAAACATTAGCTCCGCTTCACGGAGCGAATACCTATCATTAATCTAAGTGCCTATCATTAGTCCACTACCCACCCGATCAGGAGCCTAGTGGTATGAGACGGGTGTGGCGATACAAGTCAGCAGACTGGGATGAGATGCGTCACTTTTTCGCATCTTTTCCTTGGCGGCAATGCTGCTTTTCATCAGGAGACCCGACGATTTGTGCTGATGCTGTTAACGAAGTATTGCGGCGCGGTATGGAATATTTTATGCCCTACTCTGACATTGAATCGGGCAGCAAGGCTCGCCCTTAGTTCAATGCAGACTGCTGTAACGCAGAACTGCAAAAGCAGTTAGCATACTTAGCCTGGGCTAACACTCGCTCGCGCAAGTCATCGGAAACTCGGCATCTGAAGAAAGCCTACAACCACACCGCCAAGTTCGCGAAGAAAACGTTACGCAGAGCGATGTTTGAGCACATCAGCCACATTGGCACCAAATTGGCTTCATACCCCACAGGAAGCAAAGGATTTTGGTCTTTAGCTAAGGCGGTTGAGTCCAACTTCTGTCGCTCATCATTACCGCCACTTCAGAAGTCTGATGGCACACTGGCTCACACTGCAAGAGAAAAAGCAAACTTATTTGTGTCTCTCTTTGCGGAAAATTCGCGTCTAGATACAACGGGAAAAATACCACCACAGTTACCTAGTGCTGATTCATCGATGCAAAATGCACACATTCGACAAAAAGAGGTACTCAATGCTTTGCGTACTCTGGACGTGAATAAGGCTAGTGGGTTTGATGGTATTCCTGCGATTGTACTGCGTAACTGAGTTGTCTCCTGTATTAACACGTCTGTACCGATTCTCACTGGAGACTGGACAAGTACCTAAGTCTTGGAAGCTTGCTAACGTACAGCCCGTGCCTAAGAAGGGTAGTTGTGCCGACCCTAGTAATTATAGACCTATCTCGGTCACCTCCATACTCTGTAAGATTATGGAGCGTGTACTGAATGCTCGCCTTTTGGCATATCTTGAAGACAACGACCTACTCAGCGACCGGCAATATGGTTTTCGGCGTGGTCGTTCAACTGGTGATCTTCTTGCATATGCCAACCATATTTGGAGCGAAGCAATTAAGAAGCACGGGGAAGCCATTGCTGTCTCACTCGATATCTCCAAGGCATTTGATAAGGTATGGCACGACGGCCTTTTAAGCAAGCTCCCATCGTATGGTATCTCTGATAATCTTTGCATCTGGATTGCTGACTTTTTGAAGAAGCGCTCAATACGTGTGGTCCTTGACGGTCATTTGTCCGATCAAATCACTATTGACCCTGAAGTTCCGCAAGGGTCAGTACTATCTGCAACCCTTTTCCTATTACATATAAACGACCTGCTTGTGCCTAGTTCCTTTGGGCATGCAGATGACACCATTGTCTTCTGCATGCCCAAATAGATACTTTTCGGGTGCAAGGGCCACCAGAGATCAAGTCCAGTCTTGTCGAGAGTCAATGATTGAGAGAGTTGATTTGGCATTACAGGCAGTCTCCGACTGGGGCAAAGCCAATTTAGTCCAATTTAGTACCTCTAAAACGTAAGCGTGTATATTTACCGCAAAACGGAGTAAGTTCGACCTGATTCCGACTTTCCAGGGTGTGTCCTTGGCAACGACTGACCATCTTCAACTTTTAGGCCTGGATATATCAGCAACGTCGAATTTTGGCAAGTACATAGAGTCCATAGCAAAAATCTCAGCTAAAAAACTAGGCGTCCTATCTAAGGTTAGGCGGTATTTTACTCCACAGCAACTATTGGCGCTATATAAAGCTCAAGTTCGCCCTTGTATGGAGTACTGCTGCCACCTTTGGAATGGATCAGCTAAATATCAGCTAGCTGCACTGGACTCGGTGGAAAAACGGGCAATAAAACCGTAGCAAATTCGAAACTCCAGGACCTGACCCACCGCCGTAAAATTGCTGCCTTGTCAGTGTTTTACAGGATACACTTTGGAGAGTGTGCGTGGGAACTTCACAATACAGTTCCACGAGCCCCTTTTCACCATCGGGATACTAGACGCAGACTAGCGTATCACCCTTATGTTGTTGATATCCCACCCATCCGCACCAAACGTTATGCTAAGTGGAATGCACTTCCTGCCGATGTATTTCCCGAACACTATAACATAGGTCTCTTCAAAGCTAGAGTGAATAGGCACTTTCTAGGCAAACATGTACCACCCTAGGCCGCATCTTGCTTAACATCAGGCACGATGGCGGTCAAATGTTTGACCAGCTAATTGTAAAAAAAAAGGAATCGGCTATAAAAGTTTAAATAAAATGAAATCTTAAATTATTATGGAATTTAGAGTTTTTTTGACGTGAACACCAATATAGATAATGAAGATCGCGAATATAAAAAAATCGATATCGATAAATTGTACAACTCAACATAGGTACTAGATGATTCCCCGAAGATTCAAAAACCTTTTACGAATTCCTCATAATAAGCAAGGAGTATTATTTTAGGCGTAAAATTGGGAAAGATTTCTTTTTCTGAGAAAAGATTAAGCAATTTAAATGTACTTTACAAAAATCAAAAACGCTTTTTAAGCCCACGACTTAACGTTAAGTTGAAACACGTTTAAAATGCAGGCTGTATATTTTATTTACGTTCCTAACATAAACTTATACGTTTATATCGCCTGAAATAGACATGTGTTAACCCACCTTTATGTGGTATATAATTCTCGGGAAAGATAATATTGTTGTTCACTGCTTGTGTTAAAGATGGTTTCACTAAATAGTTCGTTTGAAAGATGGCGCTAGTTCCTTTGTATGTAACAAAAAATATAGTTCCGAAATGATACTCCCGTGTATCTATATATATTCTAAGAAATATACTTATATGTAATTTTTTTTTGGCCTATTATTATTTACGGCCTAGACTAGTTAGTTACGTATATTATAGCTATTTAGGGACTAGTCTTGGTTATAATTATATCCAAGAGACTCTGTTCACGTAGACTGCAAACATAAAATCTATTTATTAAAAAATCGTCACTTTTCCGAGGTAAAAAAATAGCTTTGTCTATAATTATAAATCGTAGGTGGCTCTGTATATAAGTAATACAATATTTATCCGGTTTGGCCAAGCTTTATGTGATACTAGTGGACGCCCGCGACTTCGTTCGCGTGTATTGCAGAAAAAACAAAATGTCGAGATAAAAAGTAGCCTATGTGTTAATCCAGGGTGTCTGCTAATTCTATACCTAATTTTATAAATATCGCTCTAAGCGTTTTTACGTGAAACAGTAACAAACATCCATCCATCCATCCATACTTACAAACTTTCGCGTTTATAATAATTATAATCGGATTATAAATTTATTAGGTAAGGAAGTGCAGATGTCTGTATGTCCTACAGTCCAGAATATAATTTTAATACTAGTTATTGAGAGGAGTATTAAACATCTTCTTCTTCTTCTTCAGCCTATTACAGTCCACTGTTGGACGTAGGCCTCCCCCAGGGCACGCCACAAGACTGCCATTTGTAGTTCGGACTATGTTGTCAATACGGAAGGCGCTGCTGCCCACCTCCCGGAAACCCTTAATCCCCTCGTACGATACCCACGGGCAGGCATGGGGTGGTACAAACTCTACTCTGCCGGCACCACGCGGCGAACGGTGTTATTTCAAAAGAGCGCTTAAAGTTAGACTTGATTTAAATATGACATTTGACAGCAAAACGTATGGCATATCTGCCATTTTGGGGCACGTTTAGCTTAAACAATGTTTAAATTCTTTTGTAATAACACGGTAAAAGTTTAAGAGCCTTTTAATTGTAGCGTTACCTAATAATAGGTACCTAAAGTAAAAACAGCCCCATTATAAATTTTTCTCAGACAATTTTACTTTTGTAGGGAAGTAGGTACACTGGGAAGTGCATTAGCACATTTGACCCATAAGTTAACTGCTCTTTAATTGCTATCTAATTTTCCTAGGCACACACAACTTGAAACTATTAAATTATGATAATAACTAATACTTACTCACCAAATTCACTTTGAATCGTATAATAATGCTATTTGATGTAGGTAAGATCTAAGAAACAACCAAATAAACCAAACATTCAAAGCTTATCCTTAATTAGCGACTCCAGTAAGTTATCAATTAACTAATGAATGCCTTCGTCATAACCAAACGGTGTATAATAACGTAACCAGTTATTTCATCGACAGATATTTTATCGATAGATAGAATAGAAATCATACATACCATCTAAGCCTTCGCAGAGCTGGCGTGATCATTAAAATCTGGTGTCCCTTGTTCTCGTATCCAAGGATTTAGCGCACAGCACAGATATTCACGTTCTAAGTGCACATAGAAACATTTTCACATAATAAGCACAGAAACCTTTGACAGTAATCGCGCTATTGTGTTAGAGAAAATCGGTTTTTGCCCACGACAATACAGCCGCGCGCCGAAGACGGAATCCTACTGATTATTTTATGCGAATATGTAGCTGCATATAGTTATAGAAAAGTGTATGTTTCGCTACAGCAGTTGTAAGATCTGCCGTAAACGCAGTGGTTATGGTATAATTTGGGTTGCGGAGCGAGGGGTGGCAAAAGAAGGTTTCACCCCAACCCCCAGCCTCCTACGTAGGGATGGGTATTATTTGAGACTCTGTAAACATGGATATTACAAAAAAACATTACATTTAATACTTAAATTAAAATTCAGTGCGTTATTTATTATGTTACATGTACAGGATGCTTTTTGTGTTGTTTGCTTGGTTTATTTTATGATTGAACATATTTGCTGATGTTGGGATTCACTAGTATACATAGGTACAAGCTGCATCTACTTCCGTCCATTGCATAAAAATTGACCAAGGAACTTAGGGGCGTTGTTGTGGAAATGCTGGGATGTTACCTAGACTCACCTGGAGTTGGTAGGCCCCCGGTTAAACTACTCCAAGACCCCGTTGCAGCTAACTTCGTGACCTATCAAATATGTGTACTTATAATACAAAATAAACTAAACATATAAATACTATAAAGTGTTCCCGTCCTGAAAGCAGCTCCGTATGCAATCCGTTTTCAGCCACTTATCACAAGGTCTTCCCGCGACGACTTCCACTCACTACCGAATTTGAGTACAATGTTCACAACAGTTTTCCGAACTGGTTTGAAGAGCGTCCCGACCGCATTCCTTCAGGTTTCCGTAAACTGTCAGGCAAACGCGTCCCCGATAACGCCACGCCATTGGCTAGCCGATGGCGGGGAATTTCGAAAAGGCGTTCTCTTATGCGATGAGCTATCAACTTGTCACTGAACATTCTACATCTGACCCCGCTATGTTAAACGCTGTAGGCTACCCTTCGTGATTTTGCATTTTTCGCTACACTATTTCTATTTCATAGACGTGTTTATATGTATACAGGATGTTTTTTTGTGGCCACCTTTAACGAAGGGTACGTACTCTATACATCAAATAAAGTAAGTTTATGCCAAAAAAAATGCTGGGAATTTTTTTATATTTTTTTCAAATTTTTTTTTTATTACTTGATCTGGCGAAATTTATAGTGTCTAGTGTTTATGTTAGTTTTTTAATAGACAAATTTTAATTATTTCTCGTGAAAAAATCTTGCTACGCGCGTCTATGTGCATTTATGCAGAAAAACGCAGTCTATTTACTCAACTTTGGACCCTAATATTTTGGAAACCAGACACTTCCCAGGTATGCTTCCATGGAGAAAAATGATCGTGATGATGAGGAGATTCCGTAGTTTTCGGGAACGTTGACGACCAAAAATCATCCTGTATGTATGCAAATATTTGTGTTTATAGCACTGGGCATATTACATTATAACGTCATAAGTGTCATAACTATACTTCAATTCAAATTCAATTTTGCGATATGGAATTATTATACTTAATATAAACTACAATATGAATGTGTGTTTGTTACCTTTCATAGTCCTGGACTTCGTATTTGCTTAGTAGATTTATGGAGCTCCAAGCATGTCCGTACCGTTATGGAGGATGCAGGATAATATTAAGTGCAAAAAATAGCTTAAATGAACAGACCAGAAAGTAAAATGTATTTATTCTATGAACAATCTTCCCCTTAGGCTGTTTTCATTTACTTGGGGATAGTGCGGTCCCCACAAACATAACGAATAATAAGAGTTAATGTTAAAGTAATATTATATCGATATCGGCTTAGGTACAACCCTATTCAAATTTCCCTGACAATTTCCCCCTTTTCAGTGTTGCCATCATAAAGTTATTAATTGTATGGTTTGTTTTTACGCTCAAACCCAATTTATAGATATAGGTAGGTACATTCGTTTGTAATTAGCGGAGATACTCAACTTCTCAAGTAATAATTTAAATTTCATGACCGCTGATGAGGGTCTGATTGACTGCATGTAAATTGCTAATGTAACTTCATTGAATCACATTTACTGGGGACAATAAGGTAAGTGAATATACGAGTATCGTGTGGGTATTATAATTATAGCGATATTTTTGACGGCTTTCGCTTTTCGCCGTGTAAAAGTTATTCGCAATGAGGATAAAGGCAAAGATTAAAATACTGTACCTACGTACAAGGTTCTGTAGTAAAAAAAGTCGATTGAATACCGAAAAATAGATATTGATAAAAATTTAGGTGTGTGTAGATCTCTCTCTGGCGATAAACTAGCAACTTGTCACTTATTATTTGCATCTGTCCCCGCTATGCTAAACGTGGCTGAGATCTCCTTTATGATCCGGCAGTTCTGGCTGACCCATTTCGGGAGCACAGCGGTGTGTACATATACCTACTCGTATTATGTACATAGTAGGTAATTATGTATCTTCTATGCTGCTCTGGGAGTGAAAAAATAACGTATATATACTATAGCTGCTTCTCTTCTCGGGCATACTGTACAAGTTACTAAAGGGACAAGAGGGTCTTGGTGTTTTGCAGGCGATGGGCTGACCACCTGTCACTACTAACCGAACTTGCACATCTCAACCTATGTATGTATGTAAAATAGAATCTATGAATATACATCATTTATTTTCTGCCATGTGAAGTCTACTGCTGAACAGAGACCTCCCCAATCTCCTAGCAACAAGGATAGGTATTTGTAGATAATACTTAGTAGGTAGGTACATTACTAAATGGTAACTTTTCCCTTTAAAGCACTCAGCTAAGAGAAGGTTAGTGCTTTGTTTTCTTTCAAACAAGAGCTTTATTTTCAATTTGCTTGAAGATTGATTTAACAAATAATCATACGGCGAGGCTATGGTTGGAGTTTTATTCCATTCTAATGCTATACTCTATAGAACGATCAGTCGATATGAAATGTTATTTTTGTAAGTATTAAGCCATATAAGCTGCTTTTTACCAGGATACAAGAACCAGCATTAATTTTTTACGATAATCGCTTAGAAAGTAATATTTTCAATAAACCGAATTCTTATATATTTTCTATTAATACTCCTCTCATAAACTTTTCTCGTGTTCCTATCTGCTAGGATTGTTGTAATTAAATAAGAACAATTCATTTTGGTTAAAAGGATTAACTCAAACTTTCCTCAATTTCTATAAACACTATAATATAGCGATAGAGATTAAATTCACAGATCGTAGATCGAAGATTTTTTGTTTTCATATTTATACAAATATTATTAGGTAAAATATGGTAACACTAAAATGTCAACCAAACGTCAATGTCATTGTCTGCGCTGGTTGCTGCCTGTCATGTCCAAGTCATGTCATAATAAAAAAATAACCTAAAAATTGCTGAATATCTATTTTATGTAATAAGATATTAATTAAACATACTTATTCAGTGTGAATTGTGCGTCTAATACTAGAGAAAAGTTACCATTCACCTAAATAAATAATGAATATTGCTCGATCACTCATCGTAAGTCGTAATCATAATGTCGGCAGAACTTTGTTCCGAAAGTTTCGACTTTCTTCCACAAATCGCAAATCTACACCAACATCCCAACCTGTAGCTCAAGAGGAGAAGTTCGACTTCGAAGACTTAAAAGTTCTGGAACGCGTCGAACGTCGCAAAGCTGCAATACCGCCGTTTATGAAAGACGTATTCGTCTCCGTATTCAACCGCGATCTTCTGGCTTTCCCCGAAATTTTGAACAAGGAAGAGTCCGAAGCGCTTGAGAACAGGCTGTCGGCTCTCGAAAGGATATTTTCTGACCCGGATAAGAATGAGGAAGATCGTAAAAAGGTCTTAAAGCTGACCAGTATGTACGCAGCGCCAGTAGCACTGACCGACGGCGGGCTAGCTATGAACTATACGGAGAGTCTGAGGTATTTAGAGGCCATATCATCAGACGTGAAACTGAGCCAGCAACTCAGTGACCACTGGGTTTGCTTGAGAGCCCTCTACTTTGGGCTAACATCAGATCAGTATCGTCAAGTGATCGATGACTTAACAAAAGGAGATAACACAATATCCCTGTGTATTAAGGAGAGGGTTTCAGAACGGGTTAAGCAGGCTGATTTTAGGACATCTGCTGAATTGGATTCACAAGGTTAGCCTTACATATACCTATTTTAAATACAATAATTTCATTAAATTTAAATTTTGTTGTATGGCAGCCCCACTTAAATATTTACTTAATTTCCCTTAAAATTAATTGCTGTTCTTTTCTTCTGAATATCCTTCAAAATATATTTTACCAGCAACCAAACTCTACATCCACTTTTCAATAGTATGGCCCTATGTACACTTTTATTACCTAACCTAAATGAAATACTTGCTCTAATCAGCACTGGTATGATGAATTTGGTGAGAGCGAGATGTCTCACT
This sequence comes from Carposina sasakii, assembly GCA_014607495.2. Classification (NCBI taxonomy): domain Eukaryota; kingdom Metazoa; phylum Arthropoda; class Insecta; order Lepidoptera; family Carposinidae; genus Carposina; species Carposina sasakii. The sequence goes on along the minus strand of CP053172.1, from coordinate 8,122,928 downwards.
TTTAAACGTCAAATTAAAAGAGCTATTAATAACTAAATAAACAAGTGTATGTACTTTGCATGTACAAAATAGACTTAAGAATTAGAATAGATACTTGTTCTCGAGCCAGGACTGAAGGAATTAGGGCTGATAGAAGTGGTTTGCAATCCCTTTTTACACACCAAGTAGAAACACTTGCCTTGTCTAGTTATTACTTAGCTCTGTGGATTTGACGTTTAGAAGTGAGACATCTCGCTCTCACTAAATTGATCATACTGGTGCAGGAAGACCTAAAAATTTACTTTCTTTTATTTTCAGGTGTATGGCGTATCTCAGGAGAGAAGTACTGCATCAACCAGGATGGTTACCTGCTTGTTCTGGCCACGTTTGAGTCAGGCAGAATTAAGGCGTTCCTTGTGCATCCCAATGCAGACCGTGTTGTTAAGAACAGGAACGGAATCTTTGTCAACTTTCATGAAACTCCTGGTAACTATGTTAATATTGAAAACTTTATCTTACTATAGTACTATATGTACCACAACACACTAACCCCCTAGCATGACCATGCATCGTGGATATATGATAAAGGATATTGCATCTGTGTATCGTATTCTATACAAAATTCAACACGGCGGCTATATTTTTCGTATTTTGACAGGCTAAATGTCGATAAATCGGCTTATCATATCGTGTTTCGCTGGTCATGCTGGGGTTGTAGGAATCTTAATGTGAGACTAGGTTAATGTATCGTAAATTATGTGCATATTTATACACCTATTTGTATAAGGACAATGTGAGTAATCTTTACATAAGCATATTGCAGTACACTGCTGGACGTATGCCTCCTTCAGATCACGTCACAAAACTGCCATGGGGGGTTAGACCATAGTCACCGCACTGGGCATGCAGTTTGGTGACTGCAGTATGATTTTTGGGCTATGTTGTCAACATCCTGGAAATACTGCTGTCCACCACCCAGAACTTTAAACGTGGCTGTTGTATGTTCTTTATGATCTTGCAGATCTAGCTACCCCATATTTGGGAACACTAACATATGTATATAAATAAATAAATATTCACACACTTCACAACACATTGACCTAGTCCCACACTAAGATCCATAAGGTCTTGTGTCGTGGGTACTAAGCAACGGTATATGTATAAATACATAGATAAGTATAGAAACATCCATGACTCGGAAACAAACATCGATATTCATCATGTCAATGTTTGCGCCTACCGGGATTCGAACCCAGGACCTATGGCGTCGCAGGCAGAGCCGCTACCAACTACACCAATCGGCCGTCAAATCGTATATGTACGAGTAATAGACTCAAAACTCGCAGTCATTTGCCCAGCAGTGGGACGCTATCTCATCCCCGTAACTTTATTTACCTGCATCATCATCATCTTCATCATCATCATCTTATTTATGGGGTCGACGCAACATGGTTTCTTTCGAAACGCACATTGCCAAAGTTTTGGCATTTGTTCTTACGGCCGGCTGCCTGCCTGACGCCAACCTTTCTCGGGTATAGCTAAGTGACAATTTTTTGAAAAATCTGTACATTAAATAAATTCATTGGTACAGGCCCGTGACTGGAATCGACCTCACGCCTCCCGACTGAAAGGCGCACTTTATTTACCTGCATAAGAGACTATACCATACGCCAACGCTCCTGGCACGCGCTGTCACGTTCTATAGCGGCGTGTGCCAGGAGGGTTGGCGTATAGTATAATATCTCATCCCGTCCCCTGATTACGTAAAAGCAATAGCAAAGCCGAATCCGCGCGATCGCGATAATTGAGAGTGTATGCGTGCGCGGGGCGAGGTGCGGGGCGCGGGAGGACGACGAGCGCTCGTTGCGCGCACGCACACTCAATTATCGCTATGCCCGGCTTCGGCTTTGCTATTGCTTTTACGTAATCAGGGGGCTGGCAACTTTATTCACTTGTTTTTTCAGCGACTCCACTGGACGAGATATCAGAGCAGAAGTTGTCTCAAGTCCTGGCGGTAGGCAGACTGTACGCCGCCACACTCTGTCGATGTAGTCTACAGAGAGCGATGCGGGCTTGCGCTGATTTCGTTCAGCCCCGCTTTTTGGCAGGTATGGTCATCGTCATCCTAATCTTATCTCATTATTTTTATGGGGTAGGTTTCATTCGAGGCTCATATTACCAAGGACTGGGTGTTTGTGACCCGACTGCGCGACGCAAAGGATTGGTATTGTGTTTAACAGCCTATGTATGTATGTTTGTATGTTCCTTTAAAGCACTACACAGACCAAACGCCCCGGCCGATTTTTATGATTCATACGTCAATCGATTCCTCTTAGTCCGGCGAGTGTCACTAAAGACATGTCGTTAGTGAAAATCCAATATGGCGACTACTGGACGCCATTTTGTGAAAATGAAAAAAATTAAAGTCGACAAACTATATCGAGTGGGGTATCGTTAAATAGGTATTTAAAAATCTTTTTAGGTTTCTCTCAACATTTTTCGATTCGACTAACCGTTTAGGATCTACATCGATTGAAAGTTGCGTAACAACCATTCTCACATATAAGTTTTTAGACAGCAACAAGACGAAAACTTCTTGCTGCCGAGCATATTGAGCATGTTTCATGAAGCGTATCTATTAGTATATTAATTAGTATTCATAACAAAAAAGTATAAAATAAAAAAACATAATTTAAAAAATCCAAAAACCCGACTGCTTAAAAAAGAACCAAATAATGTACTGAAAGAAAAAAAACAAGCACTTAGATCTCCGGTGGTCTAGAATTCTATAATATTATTATGGAATAAATACTATTGAAGAACATAAAATATTATCTAATGATCGTAACATAACAACTGAACAGTCGGGATCCATTATCCGACAGCCAAGCTAATATTTCAATGGATCCTGGCTGTTCAGCTTGTTGTATAAAATTAAACAGTACATACATACATATAATCACGCCTTTACGGGGTAGGCAGAGCACCATGGGCCGATAGAACCACATGGTGCCACTTCTGACCAATTTCGAGGGTACAGTTCAGATGTACAAGTTCGGTTAGTAGTGACAGATGGTCAGCCCATCGCCTACAAAACACCAAGCAAGACCCTCTTATCCCTCTACTGACTTGTACAGTATGCCCGGGAAGAGAAGCAGCTGTACAATTATACAGTAGAATACAAATGATCGTGAAAAAAAATTGCTGTGCCATGTATTTTAGTGGAGTAGGTATTCTAGTTTGTATACATAGAACAGCAGATTTTTTCATGATTTCATAGTTATTCTCAAAGCAAAAATTGTTTCTTTTTACCTACATAGTCTTGTGTCAAAAATTACTTTATTATTATGAAAACACCTAATATGTATGTACAGAGTATAGGGCATATTTAGCAAAATGCACCCCTCACTTAACTACTCCTTTTGTTACACCCTGTATATCTATTTATACATATTTTAGGTAAACCTCTATCCGAGATCTCGAGCATTCGCAAACCGTTTGGCGAGACACTAACAGACATATACGCGTCGGAAAGTGCGGAGTACTTCACGGCTGGAATTCTCGACGAATACACCGACCCGGATGCGGAAATGGAGACTGCTATGTGCAGGTACCTTATCCTACCTACTATAATAAATACCTACTACTCATCTTCAGCCTATTACAGTCCACTGCTGGAAACGTAGGCCTCCCCCAGGGCACGCCACAAGGCTACTGCCATAGTGGAGTTTTGCCCGGGTTGGTGACCGCAGTGTAATCTTTGTACTATTGAACCATTTGGTGAAATGCATTCTATCTACTCACTTCGCTCTTGTCCATCGATATAATATTATAAGTACCTTGAACCCGCCCCGTGATTACCTAATTTGCAATAGCAAAGCCGAAGCAGCGCGTTGTATCTATCTGACGCCGACTTCAGGTCATTATTAACCACTGTCTTTGCCATATTATTCTCCTTATTTACTGGCCCGATACGATAACCAATCTGGTACAATGGGAACGCTGCGGTGAGACTCCAATCGAGCAGCAGATCAAATGCCGCAAGTGAAACTGGATCGGCCACACACTTCCAAGGGATCCTAACTTAACCATATACCAAGGCAAGCCCAGTCAAATTCACAGAGCTATTAATAACTAGATAAACTAAGTGGATGTACTTTGCATGTAAAAAATAGACTTAAGAATTAGAATAGACACTCGTTCTCGAGCCAGGACTGAATTAATTAGGGCTGATAGAAGTGGTTTGCAATCCCTTTTTACACACCAAGTAGAAACACTTGCATTGTTTAGTTTTTACTTAGCTCTGTGAATTTGACGTTTAAAAGTGAGACATATCGCTCTCACCAAATTCATCATACGGGTGCTGGAATCCCCAAGGAAAGCGACACTTTTGTCCCTGACCATTCGTATATTTTTCTTAGAAACTTCATAGCCAAGCGCAGTCTGTCGCGGTTGACGCAGTTGCTATCCATACCGACTATGGAGCGGCATGACGAGTGTTCGCAGATCACCAACGAAATGCGACATCTGACGGCGAGGGGCGAGACTTTGGACAGCATTAACGTCTTCATTTGTAAGTAACTTTTTGTTCTTCACTAGCGACCCGCCCCTGCTTCGCACGGGTTCAGTGCTGATACTATACTCTTGAATCACTCTATCTATTTAAAAAAACGCATCAAAATCCGTTGCGTAGTTTTAAAGATACACAAATAAATAGTGTTATTTTTTTTGTGAGTGATGTTTGTATACAGGGTGTAAAAAGACAAGAATGTTTTTTTAATACCTCGTATTCTTTGTAAGGTTACGATCATTTTCTTCTATGGAACCAACCCTGGGAAACAGCAAAAAAATATGAAAAAATACTGTCATTTTATTGCAAGCAATGTATTCGTTTGATGCGCAAAGTACAAATGTACCTACAAAACTAACATTTTGACATGGTATCTTTTAAAAAATGCTTGTTAACCGATTTCAGATGGATTTTTGTAAAAAAAAAAAAAAGATAATATTAATGTAACTTTGGACCTCAATATCTTGGAAACCCGTGGTTTCCCAGGAGTGCTTCCATAGAAAAAAATGATTGTGATGTTACAATGAATACAAGGTATTAAAAGAACAAAGTTGTATTTTTACACCCTGTATAAGTATGTATATTTCTTTGGCACGCTCTAGAGTTAGCCTTAACGGTGTGTCCGACTTGAGCTTGTTAAGTGTCATTAGGTTCGTCTTCGTCGTAAGAGTGACACTGAATAAGTAGGTAAGTACGTCAAAACCTCTACACAGTCATGTTTACGCATGAAGAAGGTATAAAAGAGGAGGTGGGACTTTAAACTGAGTCGTGTGGCAATCGTGAGGCCATGACGTCATGATAGGGGCGGAGCTTCAGCGCCAGTGTAACGCAGTAGCTGTAACCGCACGCTTGTGCTCCGAAATGTAACCGTATTAAAATTACAAAGACACTAGCGCTTTTATCAGGGTACTTTTTTACTAAAACGTAGTATAATATTGCCATCTAGCGATGAGTAATTGCACTAGTAAAACAATCTTGAACCATATTGGTAATGAGCAAATAGTTTGACTAGTCACTACAAGGTGGTTTCTATGTAAATGGGCAGGGCTACAGTTCAATGCTCCCCTCGTCCCATACTTCACCCCCGCTCCGCGGCACACTATTTTTGTATGAAAATATACTTAGCCGCTACTTCTCTTTTATTTCTTCTCCGTGGGTTTACGTAATTTCGTTCATATATCAAATGTCATATAAAAATGACCATTATTTGTTGCCAGCACTGAACGGTATCCACCACGCTGGTAAAATGATGTCGGAGGAGATCAAACAGATCAGGAACCCGCTGATGCATCCTACCTTCATATTTAAGAAGGCACTGGCTAATAGGCATCAGGTATGTATGGTATTTATCCTTTACTGGGGATCCGCCCCGGCTTTGCACGGGTGTAATGCCCTTTCACGTGGGCCGCCGCTATAGAAAAGTGTTGTTTTAAGACTTTTTCAGGCAATTTTTTTATTTTCTCTCTTCGTAAGAACCATCCTCGTACTTCATGGAATATTCTAAAAAAGGAATTAGCGAAATCGGTTCAGCTGTTTTTGAGATATGCGCTTAGCAACACAAATTAGCGTTTCATTTTTATATTTATTCTACATTGAATTTTTCAAAAAATATTTTGGCAAACGCGAAGGCCACCCGCGAGATGGACGGACGACCTAGTCAAGGTCGCGGGCGTCGGATGGATGCAGGCTGCTTCCGACCGGTCGGAATGAAGGTTGTTTGGGGAGGCCTATGTTCAGTAGTGGACTTATCAAAGCTGAGAATGATGATGATTATTTTTGCAAAAATATGAGTATTAGTTGTTGTTTTGCTTCACGTTTAATTCATACTTACATATTTTGTTATGGGTGACATGCAAATTCATATTCTATACCTATGTTTATAATAACACAGATATAGATATACAAGTTAATGCGCGCGCCTCAGTATTATGTACAGACTTGAGAACATTCAGAGGTAATATTAAATTGATATTTATTTTTGTATGAAAGTAAAATGTGACAAATTAACAAAACTCGTACAACAAATGTTGTTCTTTATGATGGTAGCTATCTAGTCTTGCGAGTTTATTGATGTTTTAAAATTAATCCTGTATAAACACATAAATAGAATTTGAAAACAAGTACTATGATGGTATTGTGTTGTAGCAAGCGTAGCGTTGGACGCCCTCCGGCCAGATGGACCGATGACTTAAAGAGGATGGCTGGTAGTGACTGGATGGTGAAAACGGGAGATCGAGCCATGTGACGTACACTGGGGGAGGCCTACGTCCAGCAGTGGACTGCAATAGGCTGACGAGTATACGATAGTGTTAGAACCGCCCCTGTATATAATTATTTCTTATTTATAATCTAAAAGTTAAGTTATTTATATACCTATAATAAGTTTAGTAATACATACATACATATAATCACGCCTTTATCCCTTACGGGGTAGGCAGAGCACCAAGGGCCGATAGGACCACATGGTGCCACTTCTGACCTATTTTGAGGGTATATTTGAGATGTACAAGTTCGGTTAGTAGTGACAGGTGGTCAGCCGATCGCCTACAAAACACCAAGACCCTCTTGTCCCTCTACAGTATGTAAGTTTAGTAAAATAACAAATTATTACCTTTCTCCCAGGAGAAGGACGACCCGAAACTAACGCTCTACCTAGCAGAACACCTACACCCCACACTCAGAATACCGGCGGAACAGCTAGAATACTGCGTGTTACGGATGCGGTACGGAGCCGAGACGTTGATGGCACGTCACGGGATGGACGTCAGCTATGCTTACACGTGAGTATGGGAACCATTAACAACCAATCTCAACAACCGATCTCGAGAGTATTTTTGCATATTTCAGAGTAAATCTTCAATTGTTTTCATACAAAATTCAATTTGTTTAAACAGGGTGTAACAGAAAGGGTGTGTTAAGCTAAAACCTATGTAAATAGCCCACTATGGAGAACTTTTTCCAAAATTTGAGACTCGAAATGACATGTTTATTTTTCAAGATTGTATGAACATGCTTGAGTTGTTTAGAAATTCTCCATACTATCTGGAAAAATAAACACGTGATTTCGAGTCTGAAATTTTGTGGGTTGTTTCCTTTTAGTTGGCTATTTACATAGCTTTTCGCTTAACGTACCCCTTTTGTTACACCCTGTATAGAATTTTTAGCCGTTGGTACTACCTCTGATCTCTCTCCACTCGTGTCGGCTTTCCGTCCCATCGCTATTTGACACTGAGGGAATAGAGAGTGCACCTGTGTTTGCACACACACTCGTGCACTATAATATCTCTCTTGAAGTATATAATAAAATAAATATTCACACACTACACAACACATTAACCTAGTCCCACATTAAGATCCCTAAGGTCTCGTATCGTGGGTATTAAGCAAAGCAACGGTATATAAATACATAGATAAGTATAGAAACATCCATGACTCGGAAACAAACATCAATATTCATCATATCAATGTTTGCACCTACCGGGACTCGAACCCAGGACCTATGGCGTCCCCGGCAGGGTCACTACCTACTAGACCAAACGGCCGTCGAACAAGAAAGTCGTTTTCCAATTAATTGATTTTTTCTAGGGACCTGAATCGTCTGGCAGAAGCTGGGACCTACATCTTAGCTATGACAGCGTCACTTGCAAGAGCCTCAAGGTATGCAAATCTACGATATGGCCACGACATATACATACATATATACATATATGCTTCTATGCTGCTCTGGGTGTGAAAAAAAAGCATATAATACACAGCTGCTTCTCTTCCCGGGCATACTGTACAAGTCAGTAGAGGGACAAGCAAGAGGGTCTTGGTGTTTTGTAGGCGATGGGCTGACCACCTGTCACTACTAACCGGACTTGTACATCTCAACTATACCCTCAAAATTGGTCTGAAGTGGCACCATGTGGTTCTATCGGCCCTTGGTGCTCTGCCTACCCCGTAAGGGATAAAGGCGTGATTATATGTATGTATGTATATAGGTATATATACATATACACACGGCTGTGTTTCCAAAATAGGCTAGCTAGAACTGCAAGATCATGAAGGAGATCACGCAGCGACGTTTAGCAACGCGGGGCTTAAAGTAAGGTTTTAGAGTTTCATAATAATTAGTGGTTTACTAATTTACTAATTTCTATAAACCTGAGGATGCCACGGTTGTTGGCGAAACATATGTAGATTATTTATCTAGTTTTTGATTTCGGAATAGTGCAATGTATTGTCTTGCATGCTAGGTGCTCGGGTCTGGTTTCTCGTGGCGATTGTAGGTAGTGCAAGTGCCTGTTTTCGCAGTTATGAGTTATCAGATCCGAGGGTCAGTGGAGGGTGTAGGGCAAGGTGGTGGGCGCACCCATAGTGAATGAATTAAAGTAAGGACTTAAGGAGCGTCGCGTTGTCTCGGGCGATGAGCTAATAAGCCGAGTCACTGATATTTTACATCTACCCCGCTATCATAAACGTGACAGAGAGGTCCTTCGTGATTCTGCAGTTCTGAATTAACCAATTTTTAGCAAAGATATTAAACCTAAACGTGAAATTAGCACTACCTGTCCTTTTCTCTCTCAGCCATTTATGTTAAGAACGGAGAGAGATAGACCTGACTAAGATTAGGTTTACGTTTGAGTGTGACTGCCGGAATTGATTCAAATAAACATTCTACCATATTTGTTCAATGTCGCCAACAATTTCTACCATTTTCTACCATATACTTACAGATCCTACTGCATCGGTCTAAGGAACGCTGAGAACGAAATGAAACTCGCTGCAACGTTCGTGAACTTCACAAAGGATAAAGTAAAAAAACTAATTAAGGAAATAGATGACGGAGAGTATCTTAATTTGGACCATTACACGTTGCAATTCGGCAAGAAACTATTCGACAACAATTTTCATATTGAAAATCCTACTGCTAGAACGTTTTGGTAGTTTTTTAGGGTACACTAGTAGGGTAAACTTTTGAATGAAATAAATCTTTATTAGTTTTTCGTGTTGCCGTGGGAATTTTGAGAAATCCTTTTTTTTATCATACGAGCACAAAGAACACACCATACAAGTTTCAAGTTCAGCGGTTTAAGTTACAGAGCGACAGTATCGCTTCATTCTATTGTGCCCAAAATAAACAAATTAAGTAAGCCCAAAATAAGGAAAACTTTCTGGTTTTTCTACTAATTGACTGACAGTGACACGGCTATAGCCCCCCTGATTACGTAAAAGCAATATCAAAGCCGAAGCAAAGAGATAGCGAAAATTGTACAATATTCGCCTTGAAATGTCAAAAGTTGCTTTGAAATTCATTTTACGTAATACGAATTTGGCAAGCAATCAGCAATTTTTGTACAATTATCGCTATCGCTTTGCATTTGCTAGTTAGATAATAAGGGAGAGGGTTGTATGTTCATGTCTCTGTCTATGTGTCATACGGGTCATATATTTTATACCGTATTCTATAGCTTACTCATGGACGCCCGCGACTCCGTCCGCGTGGACTGCAGAAAAAACAAAATGTCGAAATTATCCGGGTAAAAATATTTTCCCGCGATAAAAAGTATCCTATGTCCGTCTCCTGGCTCTAAGCTATCTCTCCAGCAATTTTCAACCAAATCGGTACAGCCGTTCTTGAGTTATAAATAGTGTAACTGACACGACTTTTATTTTATAGATTGACTACTCGTATATCCGTCAGTCATTCCGGACAAAACTTTTGTATGTATGATATTGAATAATGTAATAAATAATAATAAATATTCACACACTTCACAACACATTAACTTAGTCCCACACTAAGATCCATAAGGTCTTGTGTCGTGGGTACTAAGCAACGGTATATAAATACATAGATAAGTATAGAAACATCCATGACTCGGAAACAAACATCAATATTCATCATATCAATGTTTGCACCTACCGGGATTCGAACCCAGGACCTATGGCGCTGCAGGCAGGGTCACTACCTACTACACCAACGGCCGTCAAATGTAATAAGTTATCAGTAGACAAAGCACGAATTTTTTACTCCTTATAAGGCTGGATGCAGGCCGCTTCCGACCGGTCGGAGTGGAGGTTGATGATTATGAAGTCAAGCAAGCAAAATCTATGATATTTGACAATATGACGATAGCGTTACGGACTGTCAAAAATCCATGCTTGCCCTACAAGTTTGTGTGAGTAATCGATTCGAACTCGTTCGCGTTAACGTTAACTATTCAACCAACCACGGAGTCCCGTTGTTCTCACTTTTTTGTCGTCACGCGCTAATGTGTTTGGTTGGCCGCTTTACATTAAAGCGAACGGACAGATTCGAATTGGATGTTCTCTTGATTTTGTAAATATTATAAGGTTAAATAAAAATATATGTTATGTTAGTATATTTGATTTATTTTTAAACTTACCTACACACAACTACCGGAAAGATACGCCATAACTATTGGGAGGTTAGACAAAGTAGCATTATTTGTCGTTAGATCGATCGACGTTCGTTATTGAAACGTTTGCTTCTATAGGAAGCCTTCATTTTCGTGCTACGTCAAATTAGTGAGAATGTTACCCGCAGATCAATGTATACAAGGCGCCTTGCTACATTAAAAGCGTACCCAGTCGTAGACATTATACGAATTTTTGGTCGTCAACGTTCCCGAAAACTGCTCCTCATCATCACGATCATTTTTCTCCATGAACAACCTGGAAGTCGGTTTCCAAATATTAGGGTCCACAAAAACTTGACATGTTATGACACTAGGTAGAATTTAAAATTTAAAAAAAAAAAAAAAAATTTTCTTTGTAACTTACTTTATAAAGCTAGCCACAAAAAGACCTTGACATGTTATGCAAGCTAGCCAGGAGCATAGCAAGGTAACCAATTTGACGTTTGCTTTGTGTGACGTTTTGCATTTTGAGCAACCTACATCTGTCTCTTTCTAATGCTGTTACGAGTGTATAAGAAAACAGAGACGACTGTATTGGTTAAAATTCAGTTCTATGCTTTAGTTATTGTTCTGTGATGTTACCACAACGAACGTCAATGTGAACTGACGTTACTTTGTCCAAGCACCTTGTACATGGTAGGTATATTATTATACAGGGTGTAACAAAAGGGGTATGTTAAGCGAAAAGCCATGTAAATATCCCACTATAGAGAACCTATTTCCAAAATTTCAGACTCAAATTCACATTTATATTTTTCCAGATAGTATGAAAAATTCCGAAACAACTCAGGAATGTCCATACAATCTTGAAAAATAAAAATGTGATTTCGAGTCTCAAATTTTGGAAATAGGATCTCTATAGGGTGATTTTTGGTCGTCAACGTTCCCGAAAACTACGGAATCTCATCATCATCACGATCATTTTTCTCCATGGAAGCATACCTGGGAAGTGTCTGGTTTCCAAAATATTAGGGTCCAAAGTTGAGTAAATAGACTGCGTTTTTCTGCATAAATGCACATAGACGCGCGTAGCAGGATTTTTTCACGAAAAATAATTAATATCTGTGTATAAAAAAACTAACATAAACACTAGACACTTTAAATTTCGCACGATCAAGGAATTTTAAAAAAAAATCGTTTTTTTTTCCAGCATTATGTTTGGCATAAACTTACTTTATTTCATGCATAGAGTACGTACCCTTCGTTAAAGGTGGCCACAAAAAAACATCCTGTATAGTGGGCTATTTACATAGCTTTTCGCTTAACATACCCTTTCTGTTACACCTGTATATGTACACTAAATTCTATGTTTGATCAAGCTAATATTTTACCTTTCTAATATTGTATTTACTTATTTACGTGTGTTATTTATTTTCGGTGTTGTTTTTAGTGTTTTGTTTATCTATCTAAGGTTGGAATCCTCCTTTAGGGTAAACATTGATATAAGAAACACCCTTTTCCGCTGCTGGTTTAAAGCTATCGCCAATAGTTACACTTTTCCCCACTTTGTCAACTTTCCCCAATTTTTTTCTTTTCCTTATCCTGGCAACACCGTCGGCGATTTTCTTCTCTATATTCTTTTTGGGTTCCGCGAAAGCTTCTACGTTTTTGTTGTCTATGGTCTGCACTTTGTTTCGTTCTTTGCGCTTGTAATAGAACACTTCCCAGGCTAGTGTGATCATTGCTAGGCCCAATCCGAAAAGTGTTGCTATGAAAACTCCTCCTGAAATATAAAAAAATAGGATATATATACATATACTTATATACATATACGGCTGTTTTCCCAAAGATGAATTAGACGGAATTGCAGGATCGTAAATGAGATCGTACAGCCAGGTTTATCACAGCAGGTCAGATGTCAAAGATCACTGATAGGTTGGTTTATACATACACACAAGATGCTTTACAGCTGCTATTAATATACAAGATGCTTTACAGCTGCTATTAATATACAAGATGCTTTACAGCTGCTATTAATATACAGGATGTTTGTGACAGCCAGGCAAATATTGATACCATGACTTCAGACCATGATTCTGAGGCGGAAAACACTGAAAATATTTTTTTTACCAAAAATGATTATCAAAAAAGTTGCCCTCAAAAAAGTTCAAATAACTAACTGATCAACCCTGCAGAGTCACAAGTAATCCATAAAACAGTAATGTGTCACACAATAACCAATAAGCCCATTTAATTAGTCACAGGATCGCACGATACAATTGGCGCGGAGAGCAAAGATTACTGATAATCTTCGATCAAATATAATGGTAGATGCACAGTCTCATACTAAATCAAGCATAAACGATGGCGCCGCATCAACACTTTATACGTCTTATACAGATCTAAACTGTTGGAGTTGCTTATAATTAGAAAGACTTAAGTTGGGTCATAAGTATCTATGTTAAGTTAAACCTTGTGGTATATCTTATTTTTGTACTCGTATAAAGTTGTAACACATTTGCACCTTATTCAGCGATGACTTTTATATAGCATAAGCATTTGCGTTAAAGCAATAAACCAATCACACAGTTCAGTTTATTACCAAACACAACTAAAAAAAGAAAGTATTTATCAAGAAAAATAACTCTAATGCTATTTAAATAAAGTATAAACTGTCGTCATTGTACTTGTTCAGTGTTTCAATTTTGCCTGGCTGTCAACACACCTACTCGACTTGTTACTTTTGTTTCGCGCTTACCTTATCGCTGCCGCTAGGAACATAGGAATAGAATGGAGCGCACCGGTGTGCGAAAGGAAAAATGATAGTTGAAGTGTCGTTCCTTTGAAGTAACTTAATACGAAGACAAGCAATATTTGTACTTTCGCTATTGCTTTTGCTATATATAAGGGGGCCGTATTGTAATACATATATTATGTAATCAAAAAGGAAAAAAGACATTCACAAAATTTGAGATCCGAAATCACATGTTTATTTTTCCCAATAGTATGGAGAATTTTTAAATATCTCAGGAATTTTCATACAATCTTGAAAAGGAGCTTTCCATGAGTCCGCTGTACAAAGTATGTACTGTAAACAAACAACTTGTACCAAGTTGTTAATAAGGTTTTTATAGAAATATTATCCTAGTTTTCTTAGACATAAAGAACATAAATGAAATTGTATAAGGCGTTAACAAATTATTATCAACCGGGCCCTATTGATTACAAAACAGTACTTACTGAGTGCTCGGGTCTGGTTTCGCGTGGCGAAATATAACCTGTTTTCGCATTATGAGTTATCCATCTGGAGGGTTAGGGCCCGGTTGGGCGCATTTTAAAGAACATTTTACAAAATAATACATTCAAGTATTCCATGGGTTACCGGGCGCCGATGCCTAGGTACTAAAGTATTTCAGAGAAACTAGTCCTTATTTCAATAAGGCTGCGTGTTATAATCCCGCTGGCAAAAAAAATATTTTTTTTCTTTGAAAGTATTTTCTTTCAGTTAGCGCGATTCTACACCTTAATAGTAGTTTTTATAGTTTTAACGTAAAGTCTCGTATTTCGCAGACCGCCGACGACCACGGACGGGCACGCACCGTACTTTGGCGCGTTCGTCCGTATCGCGCGTCCGCGTCCAGACGATAGGAACCCACCTTTATACAGAACGTTGGAGTTGCTATAATTAGCTTAAGTTGGGTCAGGTTAAGTTAAACTTATTGTAATAAAGACTGACCTTATTCTGCTAAATTTGCGTTAGAATAAACCAATCACACAGTGTTTATTACCAACACAACTTTTTATCAAGATTTATGCTATTTAAATAAAGTATAAAATTGTAAGAATTAATACTTCTTTTGGCGCTTACCTTATCGTGCCACTTTTCGTGGAATAGAATGGAGCGCACCGGTAAAGGGATATTGTGTATTTGTAATTGATATATAATATTCTACAGGAAAAAAGACATGTTTCCATATATTTCAATATTGATCACAACAGAAGAAAATATAACTCCATCTTTTTTTTTCATTTTTAATATGATAATCAACTTTGGCATCGCGAGACGATAAAAGGCTTATACATAAAAGAGTGCCAACTTTTGATTTATGCCTTCTTTTGTGACTTTTCGTAATAACATATATTTGATCTGTCAAATTAAAAATACATTTCCTGTTTCAGTGTATGTGAATTTCAGTATTTGCCTGGCTGTCACCTACACCCTGTATAACTCAGCATCGTGTAGATTATCAGTGACAAGTTGCTAGCCTTTTTCCCTGAGAGACTACTAAGGAATGTTTGTTGCGACACAGAAGGATATGCAGCTAATAGAGCCTGTCTAGGTGTCTATCTGGTCACCAACCCGCCTGCCCAGTGTAGGTGACCTGATACATATTTATATATATCTATATGTGTATTTATATTTATTAATACTAAACAGATACACTATATTTCATATATATGTACACCTACAAGAAGACAAGCATTACACACATCATAGTCATACATTCGCAACACTATATTTAACGCACAAGCAACGCCGCGCGATATCCGTAGTTCAGCAAAACTGCTGACGACTGCTCATGCGCTGGTACCTCCAGTCGTCCGAGGACTGTGACACAGAGTCCACGCCACCCTGTACCGCGACGACACACATACGCGAGTGCCGCTACGCCACTGGTGGCCTATTTATATATATATATATATGTGTTGTGTATGTACTTTCGTGTCTGTGAACTTTCTTCTGTCTTTGTGTACTTTCACTCTTCTCCTTCTGACTTTCTGTGTTGTGGTAATACATTCATTTACTGCTGAAACTGAAGTTTCCTTCACGCCGCCACAACCTACCTAGTGACCTCAAACAACCATCACCACTAAACTGGTGACCCCGCAAAGGACACGGACATTACTACACAGTGAAAGTGCTTCAACATCACCACGCGCACGAATTCGCACATCAAAATGGCGGAATGCAAACCTGCCGTTCCTACACATGCCCAGACGACTCACCAACATCTCGACGGACAACCCATCACCGTGGCACCGGCACCATCATCGCCATTATCACAGGTCGAAGTGCTGACGCGTCAAATTGCGGCCCTCACTAAGATAGTGAGTGACCTTACATTCATTTACTGCTGAAACTGAAGTTTCCTTCACGCCGCCACAACCTACCTAGTGACCTCAAACAATCATCACCACTAAACCCAGCGTGGTGACTATGGGCAAAAACCCCCTGTGGCAGTAGCCTTGTGGCGTGCCCTGGGGGAGGCCTACGTTCAGCAGTGGACTGCAATAGGCTGAAGAAGAAATCTATAAACACAGTTAAGACGGTATTATCCAAAGAGTGATTCAATGAGCATGTGGTTCTCTAGGCTTTTCTTCTCACTATGCCAAGCCAACAGACTATATTGATTTGAGCCTCTGTTCACATTTTGCTAGGGTATCACAACATGGCAAGGTGTCTGTTACCCACATTGTTTTAACAACCAAAAGAGATGGTAAAATCGTCATCCGAGTAATTGACCCGGTAACTCAGTCGGTAAGAGCACTGGCACGGAATGCAGAGGTCGTGGGTTCGAGTCCCACTCGGGTGAAGAATTTTTTCCATTTATTAACATCTGTTACATATTTATACTAGTCTCTAAATGTGGAAACTTTTAAGTGGTAAATAATTGCTTATGCTGTAATAATCTTAGTTTTTGTCAAGCGTTTGTCTCCCGAATAAAATAATTTAAAAAATATATATATGAAGCCCCTTTCCAGGAACTCACCTAAACTTTCTAAAGTGATGCCCTCTGACTCGTCCGCATCGGGACATGCCTGTCGCGCCGTTTCATTCCAGTATCTAGCCAAACAAATAAATATTAAACTATGAAAATGCTATTGGCACTAGATGCCAACGTGCAGCAGTTGCAGTGGCTGCACTTATATTTCCTTACTAGCGGCCTTCATCCGCGTAAACTTTAAAATTTCACATTTCCGTGGCAATTTCGGGAAATCCTTTCTAGTTGACCTATAGTGGATTTTCATAGCATAACTTTACAAACCCTTTTTGTTACACCCTATACAGGGTGTAAAAAGACACCTTGTTTTTTTTTAAAGATACCATGTCAAAATGTTATAAGAAATGTTAGTTTTGTAGGTATGTACATTTGTACTTTGCGCATCAAACGAATACATTGCTTGCAATAAAATGACAGTATTTTATAATAATTTATTTGTCGTTTCCCAGGGTTGGTTCCATAGAAGAAAATTATCGTAACCTTACAAAGAATACGAGGTATTAAAAAAACATTGTTGTCTTTTTACACCCTGTATACATGCGTTCGGTTTGTTTTTCCATTACTAGTTTTGTATAAAATGCATATTAATAAACTAGATAAGATTCAACACTTAAGTTTTTTCACGTTACAAAAGTACGAATTATTGTACCTATTCAAAGGCTTAATCCAGTAAAGGCCGTAATAAAAAAAAGTCTAACAAGTCATTAAATTCTAAAAAAATAATAAGTAAGAATAGTTTTTGTATACAAAAACCATAGAATAATAAGTCCCAGAACCCGTGATCACGCACATTTTTGAAGCAAATTATAGTCGGTCAAATTGACCTAGTTGTATTTTATTTCTCCTCTTTATTGAGTCACATTCAGCCTATTTTTGGGCATATGGGCAATTTTTACAAACTATTCACTATATTAAAAGTCTAAAAAGTGATAATATTTATCGATTTAGCAACAATTTTAGAGTTAGAAGTGCCGAAGATGCGGGATTTTTGCCTCGTTTTTTGCTTCACTACCCGGCATATATTTGTCATTGATGACTCCTTCTGGAGACTTTTTATTATATGGCAAAAACATACTTAGAAGCCAGCTGTTCTAAAAACCGTTCTTTCTGCAGCTCCAGTAAAGCTCTGGACAGATCCTCCTGTAATCTCGAGCCTTGTTGCACGGCGATCGCGTAAGGTTGTTCGGCAAACACCTCGCCCACTTCTGTTAGGTTGCAGTTGCGTGTTATTTCGTACCTATAATTTTTATAATGTATTTAAGTTTTACATACATACATTTACCTATACTGCGTTCCTGACAATCTGTCAAAATACGATAGATATTAGCCGCCATGTTGAATGTTATCGATACCAATTACTAATCATTTAATTTTACCTTTGACCTACCTATGTAAACTAAAAACGAGTAAACTAAAACACTAAATTAAAAATATTAAGTTTGGAGCATATAACTGAAAACCTATCGAACCAAAGAATATACTCGTAATAGGTATTTTCGATTTCTCTAACCTATTTACGTTTATCGCGCACTACAATGTTCATCGATAACAATATCAATATCAATTCAAGAATTGATGTCAAAATTCGATATATTTAACATCAAAATACAGTCACGTTCGGCGCTATCGATAATAACCGATGGATATGCTCGCATTTTTATCTATCATAACGTATCGTGCCGTGTAACGTTACCGGCATAGTTATGCTCCCAGTATCGATAAAATTCAACATGGCAGCTATTCGATAAAAATAGGTTTATCATATCGTGTTTCGCTGGTCATGTTAGAGCAGTTAACATGACATCTGTCCGGCTAGCACGGCCAACAATACACGATATGATAAGTCAAGTTATCGATACCTAGCTGTCAAAATACGATAAATATCCCATGAAATGGCTATCCCATGTCATGGGATAGTCAGGGCTGTAGAATCATAATCAGAACAGATGTGTTAAAACTATAATTTCTGTATCTCCCTATTTGAATTGCCTGCTCCTTTCTTCGTCGCCGGACGCGGGCCCTGTGAGCTTTCGCCCGGCCACGCTGTCAGTTGCCCAACGAACGCGTTCCCAAACCCTTGCTCGACAAGTAAAAGCTCGTGTTTGACGGACAGATCTACCCAACGGAATGCCTCTAAACCTCTAAAAAGTTGACTATAGTGAAGTACCAGTGCAGAATACCTAAATTGGATTGAAGCAAACCTAAACCCTACGAGATTCCGCGCGAAAGAAGAAGGAACACGGAGCCTACAAGGTAGGTACTTGACATTACCTATTTCACTTTGACGCGACGCGACCCCCTAAATCCCTAAACATTTCATACAGCCATAGGTCCTGGGTTCGAATCCCGGTAGGTGCAAACATTGATATGATGAATATCGATGTTTGTTTCCGAGTCATGGATGTTTCTATACTTATCTATGTATTTATATACCGTTGCTTAGTACCCACGACACAAGACCTTAGGGATCTTAATGTGGGACTAGGTTAATGTGTTGTGTAGTGTGTGAATATATTATATTATATTTAATTTCCTTGGCCCATGCCCTTCCCTAAACAAGATGTAAATGATCAGTGATAAGATGATGTGCTCATCGTCTGACAGAACGCTCGAGTTAATTACTCGACTCTTACGTCATGCACGGAAGGAGATGCAGCTGATGATTTATTGAAGCCGCATATCAGTACAAAACGCTCTGCAGTTCCCATTTCGAAAACAGAGTCATGTGAACAGGGTATTTTTGTCGTCAACGTTCCCGAAAACTACGGAATCTCCTCATCATCACGTATTTTTCTCCATGGAAGCATTAATAAACGCTGCTTTTTTCTGCAAAATGCATAGACGCGCGTTAAGGACACTATAAATTTCGTATCGAAGAAAAATATCTTCGCAAAGGTGGCCAAAAAAACATCCTGTATGTATATACGAGTTGTTAATAAACGCAACATTTAAGGGTATCGAAGAAAAATATCTTCGCATGAACAGTCTTAATTAAAATCCATAAATGGCAGTTTGTCATGATGATACAATGCTAAACCCTGTACATTTCTAAGTGTACCTGTACATATAATCACGCCTTTACGAGTATCCCTTACGGGGTAGGCAGAACACCAAGGGCCGATAGAACCACATGGTGCCACTTCTGACCAATTTTGAGGGTATAGTTGAGATGCAAAAGTTCGGTTAGTAGTCACTACTAATGTGGAATTAAATACGGTGGAATAAAATAAAATACATAATAATATTGGCCGCGTGGTGCCGGCAGAATAGAATTCGTACCACCACATGTCTGCCCGTGGGTATCGTACGAGGCGATTAAGGGTTTCCGGGAGGTGGGCAGCAGCGCCTCCCGTGTTGACAACACAGTCCGAAATACAAACTGCGGTCACCAACCCGCCTGCCCAGCGTGGTGACTATGGGCAAATACCCCCCATGGAAATGACAGTCTTGTGGCGTGCCCTGGGGGAGGCCTACGTCCAGCAGTGGACTGCAATAGGCTGATGATGATGATCATGTTCGCTAGGCGTGATCAGTGTTGTTGTTCATATTCGCTAGGTTCATGTTCTTTCTCCTGTACCTAACTAGCTATGAGTCCGTTTCAAAGAATAACATAACTCCTATGATGACTGATTTCGAAACAACATTTTTTGTATGCAGTAACACAGATAATGCAGTCATACACATAATAACTAGCGCCATCATCCAAAAGAACTATTGGGTGAAACGCACTCTTGAAACTTACTTGATTTCAGCAGAATCGTGAATGAATGCGAAATCGGCTTCCGTGTGTTCGTTCACTTGATCAAACCCGGTTTTGGCATCTGGAACGGGAACTAATAGAAAAAAATATAGTAAATTAATAAACAAAACATATGTCACAAAATGTTAGAAATAATAATTTATTTTGCATTAGCCAAACAATGTCTGATTTGCCCTCCCGACCCGTCCTCCCACTGGACATTTCCAGCTAGTGTTGTGAACAGAATTAAGTATACCTAGTAATCGATAAATTAATAAATTCGATAAATTCAAATAAATTAAAACATTTATTTTTTCATTTTATAGAAAAAAAAAACTAACAAATTCTATCACCTTAAAATTTAACGAAGCTTTTCTAAAAAATGGCCAATGCCTATATCGCCACAAATCAGTTGCATTTGCGCATGCAGTATTTGGTCATCGCGAAGTTTATAATAAGACTTTCTTTTATTTGTTAGGTGGTATTCGTTTTATGAGAAATTGTATGCAGTAATTTTGCAATAGTAACATAGTTTTTATTTATTATTTTATTGCTTTTAGCATTATAGCTCTCACAAATATTATTAGTTCGGTGTTTTCTATTGTAAATGCACCACTCTTCTATAAATTTATGTTTTAAATAAAAAAAAATTTAGTATAAAATGAAGCTTTTGACAGTATCGCGTTATAAAATGAAAACAAATTAAATGTTTCAATTTATTTAAATTTATTGAATTTATTAATAAATCGATTACTAGGTATACTTAATTCGGTTCACAACACTAGCTACTTAGTGGGTGGACGGGTAATCGTGAATTACCCGACCAGTGGGAATGTCCAGTGGGCGGACGGGTCGGGAGGGCTGATTTGACAGCTATTCCATAGATTTTGCTGTCAGATGTCTTGTTTAACGAGTGTATAAGCAGCAGCACCATAATATTGTTCATAGGGTGTTGATGGGTTCGACTTATTTTAACCTGCAATTTTGTACTAGTAACACATTCACTTACAACATAGTCCGAAAATCACACTGCGGTCAACAACCCGCCTGCCCAGCGTGGTGACTATGGGCCAAACCCCCCCTTATGCCATTAGCCTAGCGACGTGCCCTAGGGAGGCCTACGTCCAGCTGATGTGTGTAGATATGTGTAAGCTTACTTACTTGAAGCATTAATAGCAAGCAGTATATGCCCGTACTGCTCTCTGATTGGGTAATCCCACACTCGGTATTGGGCCTGGTCTGATGTTGCGTTCAGAGTGATCTCCTTCCATACTCTGGGAAAAATAACATCATTAACATAACCAAGTGTATATTTAGGGTTCCGTACTTCGTAAGGTAAAAACAGAACCCTTATAGGATCACTTTGTTGTCCGTCCGTCGGTCAGTCTGTCTGACAAGACCCTTTTTCTCAGAAACGCGTGGAGGTATCAAGCTGAAATTTATATCAAATACGCAGGTCTACTGTCCCTTGGAGCTGTGAAGCAAATCAAACTTCTAAGCCAACGCAATCAACAGATATAGCCGTTTATGCCGCAAATTTCCGCAAATTTTAGACTTTCGCAAGGGAATCAAAACCTACAGGGTACTTCCCGTGAACTTAGAATCTTGAAATTTGGTACGAAACAACGTCATATAGCACAGATAAAGGAAAAATTGCGAAAACTGTATGTAAATTTTTAGTTACATCATATTGTGTGTATTATTTAATACATGTTTACTGTACCTGTAAAGAGTGTCTTCAGCAAACTTCATGTTAATGAAATACTGGTGTATTGTGGACCCTTCTACAACGGTGTAGTTTATACGAGACTGTCTCGCCAGCTGCTCTAGCGATGATACCGGTGTCTGGAATAAAGAGCTAAACTCCACAACGGCCAACAAGTTTTTAAAGTCGGCTTTTCACTATGAAAGGTCATGTTAAGGTGAGTATAGACTAGAGCATTTACTTGTAACAGAAAAACGAGCCGCTCTATGATATGCTATAGTGTATCACCCTTTACAAACCAGAGGTCGCGCACGCTCGCCGTTTTGAAACAATATTATATAAACCAACGAGCATATTGGTGTAACATTTCATCGAGCCTTTGCACGAAACTTTTAGGTCCGACATTTCAATGAAGTATGAACGCAAGGTTAGGTTACAATTAAATGTTACGGGTAAATGCGCACACTCGCTGTGAGCATTACGCCGAACATTCGCAGAAACGTTACATTACGTGGAAATGTTCGGGAAATTGAGCTGTTACCTGTATTGTACCATTTGTAAGAACGTTAAAATGCTCGTCAAAATGCTCTAGTCCAGGGATGGCGAACCAATGGCACGCGTGCCATCCCTGGCACGCAACAAAATAGTTCAGACACGCCGAATGATACAGGTGAGAATGAATAATATAAAAAAAATTGCATCGAAACCGTTTGTCCAGGAGCTTGTATTCTGCTGAAAGTAACAAAGTAAGAGCCTGACATAAAATACTTAGCGTCTAATTTGAAACAGCAGAAATTACACAATTTTTTATGTTAAAATAGTAACATTACATACCGATAATTGTATACTTAATATCTAGTTTTATTTTTGTTCAATAATATCAATATGCCTAAATTATTTGATGACACGTCATAGATATAATAACTATTTGTCTCATGAAAAATGGCACGTATGTCACTAAAGGTTCGCCATCCCTGCTCTAGTCTATTACTAACCTTAATATTTTTACATTTAATTGTTTTGTCCTGTATTCTCTCAGGCGATAACCAACATGTTATTGATAATTAACATCTGTACGCCCCCTGATTACGTAAAAGCAATAGCAAAGCCGAAGCGATCGCGATAAACTCGAATGTGTGCGTGCGCGCAACGAGCGCCGGGCGTCCTCCCGCGCCCCGCACCTCGCACAAGCACGCACACACTCGAGATTATCGCGATCGCGCGACTTCGGCTTTGCTATTGCTTTTACGTAATCAGGGGGCGGCTATGCTAATCATGGCTCCTCAACACTCCTTATTTTGGGAACACGGGCTGATGTGGAGTCACTAGAACACTTACATCAGCTGCATCTAACTACTGTACTGTCGTAAGGAACTGAGGGGCGTTCTCTTATCATTCCCGCTCTCGTAGGAGTTTCGGGAAATCCTTATTGAAGTTTTAAATGAAACAGCATGTTCAGTATACGATGTGATCACGATCTACATATTGGTGTCCGTTGGTCTTGTCTATCAGACACGATGTCTCTTTATGTTTACGTTAAAAAAAGTAACATAGTTATATGATATGTGCTCAAAGACCGTGCAATTTTACCTAATCCGCGAATAAGGTTAAATTACCTGCATCCTCTCCACAGTGAGAAACGCGGCTAAGTTGGCAGTAAATGTAGCCAACATCAGCACCACAAACAGCCAGTAGGCTGCCACTAGGGTCCTTCCTGATAACGCTTTTGGGGCTTCCCCGCCCCCTTGAGGTGTGAAGGATGTTAGAGCGAACCAGAAGCTCTCCTTTAGGGTGAACTCCCTAAAAGAATTCCCATTGAATAAGAACTATATAGACGTTGACATGTCCATAGTTACCCATTATGTTTGCATAAAGGTTTATAAATAACATAGGTAATTGTGATTCATCAGCCTATTGCAGTTCACTGCTGGACGTAGGCCTCTCTCCACCCAGGGCACGCCACAAGGCTACTGCTATGGGGGGTTTTTGTACATAAAATATAACAAAATAATGACAAGCATGCTGCAGGGTTTTATCGTCCATCATAAAGATAAATTCTTTATTGCAAACAGAATTTTTGTCTGTTTGTCAGTTTGTTGGTTTGTCTGTGCGTTTGTTCACGCTAATCTCAGAAACGGCTGAACCGATTTCAATGCAGTTTTCAGGAATATATTGTGACAGGTCCCACTTAACATATAGGCTACTTTTTAATATTTTTTCCCGGATAATTTCGACATTTTCTGTAGTCCACGCGGACGGAGTCGCGGGCGTCCACTAGTAATATATATATATCACATTTTCTCTATTCCTTTCTCTCTCTACGGCGAGTAGAAATATGAACAAAAGTATTTAGTTCACATGGACTATTTATTTCTATAAATAACAATATATTAAGAAACAGATATGCGGACACGACACACAACAGCTAGCAAAGAGGCGAGTCGAGTTGTCAATTGGGCAGTGTTGTCAGCTCAATGGTATCGCCAACTTGGTGCAGGTTTGCGTTTAGTACTTACTTCCAACAACATTTTCCACCTTAACATCACCCAACTCAAGCTATTCCAAATCAAATAAAATAACCAAAGACAGTACGTTTACTTCTACGTTTTCTCACCTGCAGGGATAAGGATACGCCTCAGGGTTGTTCCTGGCAGAATACGGAGAGTACTTGTCTAGCAACCAGATCATAAAGCCGGTGAGGACTAACGCTGCTACTATACTCAGCCAAACCTCGGTTCGGAGGACTGTCATGAATTTGAAGAGGGACGTCTTTCGAATCGGCTTGCGGATCACTGTTGGCGAGAATCTATAGTTTAATCGTCCGTGACTGATGCTCAAAATTATTACAACTTATTTGTCGATAGTAGTTTTTTTAAGGTTATATGTTACCTTTTTTTTTATTATATGTCAAAGGCGTAATGCAAGGTCTTTCGATTCTATTGGAACTATTATAAAGTGTCACATATCGTGAAAGCACCTAACACATCTCCCCTAATCTATCTTTTAATTTGGCTGATTCAAAATATCGATAGAAAGAAGAAGCATCAATCAAACTAGCTTATAAAATCACAGTAACATTCTTAGATTAATGATAGGTCTTCAGCGAATCATTATTCTAAGAGAACATTAGAACTTACCAATCAAAATTCCAGTTTGCTCGAAATATGGCGCGACAAAATCGATAACCTCTTCCCTTTCTGCCGTCATTGTTAGTGCTGATACTGCTATGTCGGTTTCCTAAAATAGAAGAATGAATAAATATACGTTTCTCACTCATATGCCATTAGAATCAATGTTAAACAGGTTGCCGAGGATATCGTCCTTGAATATTACCTACTTCGGTAAAGTGTAAATGTCAGCACTTGACTATGAAGCCACTATTACCAAAAACCAAGGGGATATCCTTCTCTACTTTAAATGTCGGCGCAAGCCTCCAATTTAATTCAAATCATACTCTTTCACTTATTAGAAGCCCAAGTGTAAACAGATCGGAACTAAGACGATGTCGTCACTCTGTGAATCAGGCGACGGTGCACGGTCGTGCAAGGCTCGGATGAATCATACTCAGGTATAAAAGCCGGGCGCTCGGTTTTAACTCCCCAAACCCCGCGTGGGATGCACAGGTCGCAACCGGTTGTGCGCCTTAAGGTGGGTTCCTACGGTCCGCGATATTGCAGACGGACGCGGACCGCCGACGGCTACGGACGAACGCGCACCACGGACGAGGCTATCCCACGCGTGCAACCGTCCGTGGTCGTCGGCGGTCCGGGCCGAAATACGTGGAAGACTTTGAAAGTATTTACGTTGCAAGTATCGTAGTGATAAATTAACACCTTAGGCTATATCTATTAAGGTGTATAATCTAACTGAAAGAGAATACTTTCAAAGTAAAAAAGTTATTTTTTTGCCAGCGGGATTATAACCGCAGCCTTATTAAAATAAGGATATTTTCTCTGAAATACTTTAGTACCTAGGCATCGGCGCCCGGTAACCCATGGAATACTTGAGGGTATTTATTTTGTAGCACGATTATGATCTTTATTCACTATAGGTGCGCCCACCACCGGGCCCTACACCCTCCACTGACCCTCGGATCTGATAACTCATAACTACGAAAACAGGCACTTGCACTTTAGAATCGCCACGAGACACCAGACCCGAGCACTGGCGATTGTTTGGAAACGCGGTGGTTCACTCTGTTTTTCTTAGGAAAGATGATCGCGTTCTAACTAAGCGACATAGTGGCCGATAGCACACTACAAATTAATGTGAGCGGCGCTCCAGATTAGGCTAATTTTTCATACGGTTTCACGCGCCGGCCTATGCTTGGTATATCTTTTTCGCACCCATTGAATACAGTACTAGGAATCGTACCAACTTTCGTTTCATTAGAGCGCGAGCGCTCCACTCGATACATAAGATTACAACCTACCTACATAAGACGAACGCGTAGGCACTATTGTATAAGCATAGTAGAATTGAAAGATTATAAATATAGACCTATGTAATCTTCGTGGTTGGGAGTGCACTGTACCAGCGCTCCTTAGGACAAGCCAGTGACACAGTCCTATTATTAGGAAAAAAAAATGTATGGTTAGGTTCATTTAGAGTAGAGGTTTGCCAACTTATTTCGGTTAACGCCCACATTGAAAATCAGTAGCGCCCCCCATTTTTATTCCACCTTAAAAATTTCACCTACGAGGGGGCGTTATCGCCCACTTTGGGAAAGACAGGTTTAGAGTCTAACTAAACGAACCTAACCGTAAAAAAATATATATACAGGATGTTTTTTCGTTGCCACCCTTACGGGTACGTATTCTATACATCAAATAAAGTGAAGTTTATGCCGGAAAAATGCTGGGAAACGATGTAAATTTTTTTGATTTTTTTTAACTACTTGATCGGGCGAAATTTATAGTGCCCAGCGTTTATACTAGTTTTTTCATAGATAAATATTAATTCGTGAAAAAATCTTGCTACACGCGTCAATGTGCAGCCCTATTTACTTAACTTTGGACCCTAATATTTTGCAAACCAGACACTTCCCAGGTATGCCTTCCATGGAGAAAAATCATCGTGATGATGAGATTCCGTAGTTTTCGGGAACGACCAAAAATCACCCAGTACATACAAGGTGTGTGTGACAGCCAGCAAATACTGAATGAAACAGTGAACAAGTACCATTGTTATGACGACAGTGTTATTACTCCCAGGAAATGCATTTTTAATTTGATTATCCGCAAAGTTTGCTTTCCGCGCGAATTGTATCGTAGGTGATCCTGTGAATTTAAATTAATTTGGTTATTGTGTGATACGAGTACATTGCCGTTTTATATCACTTGTGACTATCCAATGGGGTTCATTAGTATTTTGAACTTTATGGGACTTTCTTTTCGAAAATCATCCATAGGTTAAATTTTTGTTTTTAAGTCATTATCTAAGGCCTACATAAATGAGCTACACAATTTTTTTCCTGGAAAAATGAAAAAAATGCCGGAAATTTTTCGAATTTTCCTGCGAAAATTTTCAGTGGTTTTCGCCTCAGAATCATGGTCTGAAGTCGCCATATCAATATTTGCCTGGCTGTCACAAACACCCTGTATAGGTAACTTACTGTTAAAAAAAATCAGAAGTGTATTCATGGGCGAGTGTATTCAAAAATGCCATTAGACTACTATACTACCACAATCGCTATTGCATCCATGCAGCCGTCGACATGGTCGTCAGTTTTTATGTGGTCGCCTACAGACATCTCCGCACGAGCACGCACGAGCGCGCACCGCGTCTGGAGCTATCCATTCGCCATGGATCGGGCGCACCGCCACGGACGTGTCTGCAATTACCACGGACGACCCTATCCCACGGTTGTCGGTGCGGGCTGGTCCGCGTCCGCCTACATTTATCACCACGGATCAACGCAAAACGGACGCGTCTGCAACCACGGACGCTCTGTTTCCCACGTCCGTGGTGCGCGCTCGTGCGCGTCGGTCCGCAATATCACGGACCGTAGGAACCCACCTTTAAGCGCACGCCACCTAGCCCAGTGAAGATGGCTACCATCATTTGTCATTCAATAAAAAAAATCAGTCCGATTGTGGCATCCGTACTGTGCACACGTCTTAATTGTGAAACTGGTCACACCTGAATCACATTTTACTACATAGTGGACCATGATGATGTGCTACCCATTGCACCTGATGATACTCCTTCACCAATACTGCGCCCTGGCCGCTCCGAAATATATTATAAATATGATTTTTTTTTAAATAGTTAGGTACCTAGGATAGCGCTGCCGTCATATAGCGGCAGTACCTATGTACGCATATTACACCCTCATTGCGCTGCCTACAAGCAAAAAGTTATTTCAAAGCTGCTAGGATTTACAAATATTGGATAATCCAGTGTAATAAGTAGTTATAGCAAATACAAAATAACCAGTGTTGAAAACTTACTCCTCTAGTGAGGTCTCCTACCACCCCATCCCAGGTGCCGTTGGGGAGCTTCTTACCGAACCCACCCGTTGTTGGTGGGACTATCTCGTAGTCGAAAACCCATTGTCTGAAACATCGGTTTTAAATTTAACAAGGAAAATACATAGAAGAGGGATGTTTAGGATTTTTTTATTTGTATTTATATCGAAAGATCATAAAATAAAAGAAACATTTGCGAAAGAAAAACTTCGTTAGTGTGAAAACTTTCTGGGATATAACGATTTCAAAATCACAATTTTAGACTTGCCAAAAAACGCTCCCTACAAACGGCTACCATTTGATTTACAATTATGACGTCACTCTTTCGTAACTTGTATGCGCGTAAAAGAACTTTTATTCTGCAGCTATTTTAAATATTGCGTATATGGTCACAAAGCAAAAGTTGCTGTAAATGTTGATGTGATGTGATAATGTGTTGTTGTAATTTTCAATTAATTTTTCATTTGAAAAATGGACTTGCCCACTTAACTTTGAAGGCTTATTACTGCCTCATTTGGACAATTAATCAAATTTTATTGTAATTTTACAGAAAGGTATGATTTTTATTGATTTATTCTGATAAGCATAAAATGTCATTAAAATTCATCCCTATTCCCTAAAAATGTACTTCCATTTCTCAATCTATGAACCTATGATATCATCTTCATTTTGTTATTCTTATTATTTTTGGGGTCGGGGCAATGTGGTTTCTTTCGAAACACACATGCCTAAAGATTTGTCATTTTATTCTTTGGCCGGCTGCCTGCCTAACGCATTCTCAATGCCTCAGTATTTTCATTCGAACCAAATTACCTACTATTAAGGAAAGTCTACCCAAATGAAAAGATAGGATAAGAAAATTATTGTGCTGTATAGTTTTCTTTGAAAAGGAGCTATTGTTGTCCAGTTTTTGTCTGGAAAACTTACCTCAGCCAATTTGTCAATTAGATCAACGCAATATCCTTCGTAAATCGGCCTCTCTTCCTCATCGAACATCGGTTCGCCAGTGTCGGGATCTATCTTCAACATAGTCCAAGGTACTGCCTGAAATATTACATATATCTACTTATGTGCGTGGCCGAGGGTTGCCGCGTGGTGCTGGCAGAGTAGAGTTTGTACCACCCGTGCCTGCACGTGGGTATCGTACGAGGCGATTAAGGGTTTCCGGGAGGCGGGCAGCAGCGTCTCCCGTATTGACAACATAGTCCGAAAATCACACTGCGGTCACCAACCCGCCTACCCAGCGTGGTGACTATGGGCTGCCCCCTGTGGCAGTAGCCTTGTGGCGTGCCCTGGGGGAGGCCTAAATCCAGCAGTTGACTGCAATAGGCTGAAGAAGCAGAAGAAGAGGTAGAGCCCGTTTTATAGAATAACTCCTATGCCTGATTCGGAACTAACATCTTTTATACAGGGTGTTTTTTAGTTACCACCCTTAATTAAGGGTACGTACTCTATACATCAAATAAAGTAAGTTTATGCCCAAAAAAATGCTTGGAAAAGATGTAAATTTTTTTGAAAAATTTTTTTAGTAAATGATCGAGCGACATTTATAGTGTCCAGTGTTTATGCTAGTTTTTTCATAGACAGATATTATTTATTTCTCGTGAAAAAAATCTTGCTACACGCGTCAATGTGATTGCAGAAAAACGCACTCCTCACTTACTCAACTCAACTTACTCAACTTTGGACCTTAATATTTTGGAAACCAGACACTTCCCAGGTATGCTTCCATGGAAAAAAATGATCGTGATGATGAGGAGATTCCGCAGTTTTCGGGAACGTTGACGACCAAAAATCATCCTGTATACATTATGTGATATAGATAATGTAGTCATACACATAGTAACTAGGGTCATCATCCAAAGAAACTGTTTAAGGAAACGCACTCTGGGTATACTCATGGCTGTATACCCAAAATGGGTTAGCAAGATCACGAAAGAAGATACAGGCTCGTTTTGCAGAGCGGGGACAGAGATAAAGATCACTGATGAGTTACTATATATAGAGTGTTTTTTCGTTGCCACCCTTAACGAAGGGTACGTACTCTATACATCAAATAAAGTAAGTTTATGCCAAAAAAAATGCTGGGAAACGATGTAATTATTCTTTACTAATTAACTAATTAATTACTATTAATTAATTACTTGATCGGGCGAAATTTATAGTGTCCAGTGTTTATGCTAGTTTTTTCATAGACAGATGTTAATTATTTCTCGTGAAAAAATCTTGCTACACGCGTCAATGTGCATTTATGCAGAAAAACGCAGTCTATTTACTCAACTTTGGACGCTAATATTTTGGAAACCAGACACTTCCCAGGTACGCTTCCATGGGAAAAAAATGATCGTGATGATGAGGAGATTCCGTAGTTTTCGGAAACGTTGACTTTTTTTAATGACAAATGATGGTAGCCTGAAGGGCTTTGCCATCTTCACCGAGAAATCAACCTGTATAGCTCATCACCTGAGAGATCGCCCCTGAGGTCCAATGCCAATGAGTGATAATGGTTGAGTAGGCAAATGTACATATCAAATTTATGTTATTACCACCCTGTATACCAGTTTATACCTAACCCTATTCAAAGATTTTATTCCTCTATTTCTTGGTCGTTAGCACGTCATCACGCCCATTACGCCCAATTAGGTTGGTCAGAGGTGTGCATATTACTCACCCACTTTTCACCAGTTAGCATATTAAGTTCCACGCGGTCCCTTATCAATTAAAAAAAAGGTGAGTCTACCCCCGATTTTCGGGCACAAATAAAACATCTTGCTACTGGTAACGAATCCAATAGGAAATTTATTATTTTGGTTTCCAAATATTCTTACTACTTACCGGTGCAGTTCCAACTCTGAAAAACAGCCTCAGAGGCTCCAAAGTAATCCCTGGCAGGAGTTTAAACTCCTCACTGGCTGACCAGGTCGCCACCGTCTGCTGACCTTCGTCAGGAGTGTAGGTGGAGAGTACGAACCCGGAGCGGAGAAATAAACCTGATCTGAAGATGTACATTTAGTGGCAAATTGGAGATCGAGCCTTGTGGCGTGCCCTAGGTGAGGCCTACGTCTAGCAATCTAGTGAATGAATTTGAAAATGTGCTTTAATTTTCCATAGATCTTATAAAGGCGTTTGATATAGGAAATCAAATCAGCGTTGGCGAACTCCAGCCTTAGAGTTTTATTAAAACACCTGTTTTATCTATGTCTATATAAAGAGTCTTGCTCTTCCCTTTGAATTTGACGTAGGTAGGTATATCATATAACGGCACGCTCTATACCCTGGTCAATATGCTATACTACCTATATTTAAGAACACAAAACCTCTCCTAACAATTTTATTACCTACCTTTCAGAATTCCAATAGAATATAGTATCATTGCTCATAGCTGTGTCCTCAGCAAACTGGCGATAAAGCCTGTCTCTAGTACCATTGAAGTCTGCACCAACCACATCACATTCCACCCTGTTCATCATCAGGGGCAGGTCTTGCTCCAATTTGTAATATGTCTCTATTATGTATTGGAGAAGTGCTGTTAGGATTTGCTGCTTTCTCTGTAAGATCAAGTTGATTGAATACATTACATATTTATTCCCACAAGATTTCTTAAAATTGTGTAGATAGTGATACAGGATCATGACAGCCATGTATACAAAGCAAAGCAAAGAGGGATTAGCTTATGCATCAGAGAATACCTCTGATTTCCTCAGATATGCACGGAAGAAGATGGTTCTGTCAATTTTTTTAAAACCATTTTATTATGTACCCAGAATAATAATGTCCCACTTGCAGGGTATTTGAGGCTATCACGCGTTTCAGGTTTTTACTAACTCTGACCACTCTGGAAGAAATTTATCGAGGTCGTCTAGCCACTAGGGCTGTCGGATCTCCTTAGGGGTTTTACAGTTCTGGCTATCCCATTTAGGAACAGTCGTGTGTATATGTTAACATATCCCGCTACTCCCGTCTTGGCCTGCCCCTACGCCGGAAGCTATCTTCTGACCTTTATCTAATCTCTCCACCTCTTACTTACCGGTACATCACCAGGGCAGTTACAATTCTCCCTCTGATTGATCAACCGGCAGCATTCAGCTGGATCTATCTGCAGGATCATGGTCGGCAGCACCAGTTGTGCGACGTCGAATGGGAGGTAGTCAGTGAGGACCAAGTTCCAGCGGTAGGTACGACGGACCAACTTCTCTTTTACTGCCTGGTGACATGAGTTTAGGTTTAGCTAAATAAATAACAAGATTCTAGGTAGGTAAACTGTAAAGTATAAAGACGGAAGATTTGATTGTTTTCTTCAATCGAATAAGATCCGAAACTACTGAAGAAGATAGACAGCGTAGGTGTTTTAAAAAGGTTTATCCAAGAAATGGGTATGACCATGAAACATAAAGAAAGATCTACTGTTACGGTAAAAATAAGTACTTAGGTAAATTATCGAGGATCCTAAACAATCAGCACACGTATAATAATATACACATAAGTAAGTACAAAATATTACACTAACTAACTACTTAAACATAGGTTTTACCTACGAATATACTCGTACCTATAATATACTCACCCGCCTATACGTATCAGCTACAAAACCACCTTCTCCAATCACAGCATAGAAGCTGGGCTCTGGCCGCATTATCTTTAGGGACCGAGCGGAGTCCTTGGTCAGGCCAGCGTGCACCCACACACGGACGTTGGACTGGCCTAGTAGCTCGTATAATGTTCTGTCTACGTCTGTTGAAATAGCGAAATGTTAGACCTAGGCAGATTTAAGGAATAACTTATATGCCTGATTTCGGTGCATGCAGTAGCACCAATAAGTAGTAATGCATAAAGTAACCAGCGTCCTTATTCATAGGGCGTTTTGGTGGAACTCTACTCTTATACCTAGCAATATTTTTTATATTGTGGAAAAGAAAGGTCCCTCTATGTTGCGCGGTGAGACGTTGTCAACAAAAGGGCAATGCAAGGTCTTTGGGTGACAAAATGAAATCAATCCTGCACCCGAAGTACGAGTATGAAGGGTGCGAGAAAGATTCTCACATATGTAATAATGTGAGAGGGAAATATACAAGAGGCCATGGATTCGAGTATAAAAAGTGATTGCAAACCACTTCTTTAAGCGCAAATTAATTCGGACCTGACTCGAGAACAGTGTTTTGTCCTTCCCAACTCTCCAAAAAAAGAAAAAAAATTGTGACAAACACAATATAATTTACCTACTACCTAACTAACTTAATAAACTATGTACATAATAGTTGTTAGTTTACCCGTTCTTAACGAGTACCTACCTACCATAGCTACCTACCAACAAAATACCTACCACTCTCACTCTCCAACAGCAGAGCAGCATCAGTAGCATTCCTCGTCTCCAAATAAGAGTCCAAAGCTGTCAACAGCTGCTGGGAGCCAAGCTGCGTCCTGATGAGAGGCAGCCCAGAATCCATGGACACTTGCTCTGCCGCCTGCCAGGGTGCCCAGGAGAGGTCGATCAGCATTGAGGCTCCATTGGATAAGGCAGCGCAGACTGATGATAAATTGAAAAGAACTCTATATAATATACTTATGTAAGGGCCGACGATCGGTGAATTTTCCGTACAAACGTAGGTACATGTGGATGTGACGCGACGTAGCGGGACGATTTCTATGTAAACAATCAACGGTATGATGAGTAAAGTTTTCTAAAATAGCAGTGGCGGACGTGCGTCGAAACGTATCCAAAAACACGGCTTCTTTACGGTGTCAACATGTCAAATGTTCCTTCAAGGCTGCTAGAAGACTTATCTTAAGCTTTATCATTCAAGAAACAACGTTATAGCGACGTAATTTCACTGCCGTTTTACTGCCACTGTTTGACGGAGCCGCTATTCTAGTAAACCATACTGGTCCTCGACGTCAGCCTATTGCAGTCTACTGGTGGACGTAGACCTCCCCCAGAGCACAAGAGACGATCTCACGTTTTTGCCATCCAGTCACTAATACCATATTGTACGGTACTGGTACATATTAGATACGAAAGACGGTCTGATTCGTGTCCTCATTTGCCTAAAGCGCCCAGTAACTGGTATTATACTCACGTTTCCTATAGCTCTCTTCATCGTTCTCCCTATCCAGCATAACCACATCCTCACTGACTCGTATCTCAGGCCTCATTTCCTCTGATAACTTTAGAGCTCTCCCGATCTTCTGTGGCAAGTCCATCTCTTGGGCTTCTACTATGAATACTGAAATATACATATAGCTCAATAGAAACGTGTCAATAGGCGATGATTACTGCTAGCCCAATGGTTAAGACGTGCAGCTTACAGTCGGAAAACGTTGGTTCGATCCCAGTCCCGGGTCTGTACTACTAAATTTATTTCATCTACGAATTTTACTTATACTAGGATAGGATATTCTAGGGTCCAAACCCGGACCAGATGCACTAAAGAGGTAACTAGTCACGGGCCCATACCACTAAATTTATTTCACATATCTACTTACAAGATATATATAGGTACTAGGCAGAGCCGGCCCGCCCATACGGCGAACGGAGCAGTCACTCCAGGCGCCAAATCCTAGAGGGCGCCTAAATGGTAAAGATATAGGTATATATTATTAGGAGCAAACAGGAGAGGCGCCATAATTGGATCTCGCTCCATTCTAAAATTTACTTTGGGCCGGCACTGGTACCTACTAAGACCTACAAGCTGCACTAACGAAGTAACTACTTAGATAAAAATGAAAACTTACCAAATCTCAAACTGATCTCTGACACCACACACGCCAAATTAATCAAAAATATGAACAGCACAAAATAGATCTCCATATTTATTTGGAACATATCCCACATGAACTACATTTACCTAGTTTTTTCAGTAAAATGGCCGAAATGTACTCTTGCAGCAAATAAGGGATGAATAGAGTTAAAAACACATAGAAAAGTATTCTTAACTTTTCAAACATAATATTTGTATAATCCTCTTATATTAACGTGATTTCTATTTTAAAATTTTCCATCGCGGTCATTTTTGTTCTGTTTCGTTGTGAATTTGTGACTGTTTCCCGTGCCTACTTATTATCCAGTAAAACTAAAAGCCGTAGAAGACTATAGTCTAGCGCATGTCTAATTTAATATTAAAGCCTGTCACGCTAAATTATGGGTAAATAAAGGCACTATTGTTACGAGTATGGCTAGTGATTTTATTGAAAGTTAACGATAGCACACGGTACAGTTAAGTCGAAAAATGGTCAGTTAAAAATATAACTTTTTCTTTACAGTTTTTTTATTGACAAGTTTCGCGAAAAAAGGTAACAAAGTCGATCAAATCCGCTCAACCTTCCTTCTATCTGTTATCTTGCAAAACCAATGCTAAAAACAGTACGTATTTATTGTTTATTTGAAAACCGCCCTTATTTATCCAGTACCTACTCGTAGGTATCACTCTCACAACTAGACGAATCTAATCATAGCTACCTCTTAAGCTCATGAATATCAGCCCCCATAGCGTGACCATGCATCGTGGACAATATCGTATCGTCTCTATACAAAATTCAACATGGCGGCTATATTTATCGTATTTTGACAGGCTATGTGTCGATAAATCTGTTTATAATATCGTGTTTCGCAGGTCATGCTAGGCTTGCAGGGTGGCGGGTGTATTTCTCAGATTGGCCTAAATATATTGCAGTTATTTGGCACCTTCTGTGTACCTTTACGTACCTCTCCTGAAAATCTGTGTACCTACGTGCGTACAATGATATTTGGAATATTACCAAATGTGTTTAGGCTCTACAGCATGCCAAAGAAATATATCTACACACATACATAGGTACATTCGAAAAACATGACCCTCTTTCTGGCGCAGTCGGATAAAATAGAGTTGTTCTGAAGTTCATTATGGCTTCTATACATAGCGTTCAAAGTAGAGTTTATAAATACGAGTATGATGGACGTCACTAT
Source organism: Carposina sasakii (assembly GCA_014607495.2). Classification (NCBI taxonomy): domain Eukaryota; kingdom Metazoa; phylum Arthropoda; class Insecta; order Lepidoptera; family Carposinidae; genus Carposina; species Carposina sasakii. Next base: position 8,086,378 of record CP053172.1, on the reverse strand, counting down.
TAACATTTATTGCAGGTAAATATAGGGTGAAGTTAAATATTGGTTTAATTTCTGGAAGCGTCATTAATTTTATCATCGTGGTTACTGCCATTGCAGTAATTACACTTTCAGAAGCAACGTAAGTGGGACGGGGTCACCAAAGGAACTCAGGGGCCAACTCCCAGGTGATAAGCTAGCAACTTGTTGGAGGAAAAAAAAAAAAAAAAAAAAAAAAAAAAAAAAAAAAAAAAAAAAAAAAGGATTATTACGATCTGTTGTGCCCGTTTTGTAACCCTGAGATCGGGAAACAATGTTTGATTTTTTTTTTTTTTTTTTTTAAACACATTGACCTAATCCCACACTAAGATCCCTAAGGTCTTGTGTCGTGGGTACTAGGCAACGGTATATAAATACATAGATAAGTATATAAACATCCATGACTCGGAAACAAACATCGATATTCATCACTTCAATGTTTGCACCTACCGGGACTCGAACCCAGGACCTATGGCGTCGCAGGCAGGGCCACTACCAACTACACCAATCGGCCGTCTGTCCATATGTCCCACTGTTGATACTAACAGTGGGACAGATCAAACTTTTTATTCCGATCTGTCGTCTCAGGGGGACAAAATAGGGTGACAGATAATAATAAGCCCGCAGGGCAGCTTTGTGGCCTTAGTAATTATTTTTTCCGAGTTTATTCTTCAATCAACCATACCTAAAAGAGGTAGTGCCCATAATTGACTAAATACATACATACCTAGGTACATACACACAGCAGTGTTTCCGAAAAGGGGTAGTCGTAAATACCACAGCCACTGTAAACATAGCGGGGATAGACGTAAATAGCTAGTCGGTTATTGACAATACACTTTCAAGATTTTTACGCAACGAGTGGCGCACGAGCATTTTGACCATTTAACAAGATGGCGCTGAATGGCGCATGAGCAAGCTGTAGCACGACTACGAGCTATGAATACTACAATGCTACGTAGCAACTTACTACGGTAGGTTTTCAACCCGTATTTTCTACTTTAAAATCGTAGAATCCTGTGCTGATGCGGGTCTTCACTAGAATACACCAGCTGCATCTCCTTCCGTGCATGTCGTAATAGTCGACTAATGAACTCAGGGGCATTCTCTTACGGCCAATTTCTATACGAGAGATTAAAATCCCTGTCCCTTCGCCTGCCCGCCCGGTGGCGGTGTGGCCTGCCCTTTGTGGTTGAAAGCTAGAGGCAAGACACTACCTATGTTGACTTGACACACCTTAATTGAGTTTATACCTATTCTATGTGTGACAGTTCGTTTTTCTTTATTACCAGTCTATGTCCGACTATCCGAATCGACCACGGTCCCAATTAATTCGGATAATCAGCGTTCTATTGTATTAGAAAAATAAAAAAGCCTCTCTACATACATACATACACGCGGTTGTGCTTCCAAAATGGGGTACTTATCTATAATTGCAGGACGTTCAGCATAGCACTTCTCTCCACGAGTGTACATAATGCATTATTAACCAAAGGAAAGCACGTAACCGTCCACTGTGATTTCAAAAGGGAACCTACGGTGAGAAATGTACCAGGCGATGTTTTTACATTAATATTTTATTGGAATTACAAAGGGGTTCTTAAGGCACACTTATCGTACTCGATAAGCAAATTGTTAACTGTTTACTAAATGATTTATTAAGAAGTAAATTTACTAAATTAAATATGTGTTATAATTTTACGAGTAGCTTAGTTACGTAAGTAGTTATAGTATCTAGATATATAAGTAGGAGTGAGTTATACAGGATGATTTTTGATCGTCAACGTTCCCGAAAACTACGGAATCTCCTAATCATTACGATCATTTTTCTCCATGGAAGCATACCTGGGAAGTGTCTGGTTCCCAAGATATTAGGGTCAAAGTTTAGTAAATAGACTGCGTTTTTCTGCATAAATGCACATTGACGCGTGTAGCAAGATTTTTTCACTTTTTTTTATCTGTCTATGAAAAAACTAGCATAAACACTGGACACTTGTTCACCCGATCAAGTAATTTTAAAAAAATCAAAAAATTTAGTTTCCCAGCATTTTTTTGGCATAAACTTACTTTATTCGATGTATAGAGTACGTACCCTTCGTTAAGGGTGGCAACGAAAAAACACCCTGTATAATATAAATAGATTTTTTCATCTTTACAACAATAAGGTATTGACATAGTCCCACTGAAAAGTTCTTGTAGTTTAGTCTCCACCGAGCTTCGAACTCAGGACCTCTAGCTCACAACGCAAGCTCCTTAATATTTACTATTCCATCATATTACCGCGATCAGAACATACCTACTTAGATTAAAATAAAACCACTCATATAATATATAATAACTATTTATGTAAGTATATAAACATTACATCAATAAGAAAAAAATAATTCATTTACCTAGCTCACAAAAATTAATGAAAATAATAGTTATACCTTAAAAACAACATACAACCTCACGCTACACGTATTTTATAATTTAATGATTAAATAATAAAAGAAATCAATTACATTTGTTTTTCAAAAAAAAGTTGCAGATTTTTAATTAATATTTGCATTGTCGAAATAATAATAAATCGGTTTATACTAAAGTCACTTATCCTATATTTATTCAACGCTGCATTTAAATTTACAAAATTTTGGGTCCGTTTAGTGTATTGTATATTTAGCTAAAATTGATATAATTAATTCATATTTTTCTTAATTTTTTTCTAAAATTTTATTACGAAAATTCTATCAAAAAATTAATTTAGACATTCAAATTGATGTTATTTACAATTTGTTTACATTTTTATTTCTTTTATTCAATATTACAGCAGAACACGTCAGTCGAGATTCAAGTAGATTTTGGAACGGGGCGAATAGGCAAGGGTCCCAAATACTGCCACAAACGAGTTATATAGGTTTTTTTTTTTCATTTTTTGGGCGATAAGAAAATAATTATCTTCCCTTATTTTATTCGCGTTATTCGTCGATGCTGACAATTATTTAAATTATTTTAAAATAAGTTTGTGACGTCACACTTTACCAACCATCTCAGGGGACCTATATAGATGAGACTTATAGGCTGCCTTTCCTCCATAGGCGTATATTACTATGCAACATTGCTACAGATGCGTGTGATATTCACCAATTATATTTGTTGATCCGTGATGTCAATCAATTTGATTGGCGGATATCACATTTACAGCAACATCTCTGATGGAAAAAACAGCCCTTTACGTCCATATTTTCAAAAATATCTGCATAATACCCGCCCCATCAAAATAATATAAAAACAACGTTACATTATACCTACAGATATCCGTGTTGCTGATATACAATTTTTACTCGAAAAATCAAACGATATTTTTTACCCGTCATTTGGCCCTTGCTATTCACCCCAAACGCACTAAAAGAACCCAAATTTGCGCGAAAACATGGACGGAGCGAACGCTCCACAACTTAATAACTATATACCTTTCCAAAATCTCTCTAAGAAATAATCTATTAATATACAAACTTCCTTACACCGCCAGAAAAAATAATCCTATACTACACGAAATAATACACCATAGTTCTTAAAAAATTCTATTACAATTTTCTTGTTTCCCGGTAGAAAACTTTCATTACAAATGTCCTACTTTCGCACGAGTTTTACCGTATGTGAAATATCATATTTTATACAACGGGCGCTTTATTCATAGGTATGTTTACATAATAAAAATTGCTTGCAATGTGGGTCACTGTATACAGGGCGCATGTTAAACAAAATGCTATAAGCCCACTTCACCACTAAATCTTCGTAACCCGCGTCCGTACAAAACAACAGTACAAAAAAATGCAACAGTACAAAACCGCATTATAAAAACATAGATCCGGGTTCTTACATAATGTAAAGATCATTTAACATCCACGTTCTTTGTCTTATCATTTCCATCAATAACGGGTAAACTTCATCACGAACGCACTCGCGCGATTGGATGAAATGTTTCGATAACGAACGTCTATCGATTTGGCCGAGAAATAATGTTACTTTGTCTAAACACCGAGATATATAATTGTACATACTTATACAGTGCAACTTGCAGCGCCGAATCTTAGTTGCAGAATTTCAGATATTTACTTAGTAAACATACCTACAGTAGTTAACCTGTACTTCTGATTTTTTAAATCAACAAAGGTTAAACATCACACACCTAGTTTTGCAGCAAAACAAATTGCCTAATAACATTACTTGTATTGGGGTATGGCCCATTATTCCAATCGATAGATAGGTCTTTACGAAGGATAAAATTAATGCTAACCCGATCTTGATAAAAAATTTTGAGAAAGACAGCATCATCAATTTATTCATCAGAAATATCTGCGCATTGAAAAAAAAATTGAAAAAAAAATTCCGTACTGTATAAACTTGAAAGTAAGCAAACGAACTGGCCAATCACAGACGCTTCATTAAATAACACGTTATCATTCGCCTAGCCTGATTGGTTACTTTCTTAGTCCTATTTATAATTAGTTTCACAGCATTAATGCAACATGACGGTATAAAACTCTTTCTAAAGATCCACGTCAGATTTCTTTTTTTTTTCCTACATATTTGTATTAAACCATTTTTATAATGAGTATGCCGGGTGTGCGTGACGCAGATCTTCTAAATGTGTAAAATGCGAAAATGATTATTGAAATAATGAAAGTAAATTAATAAATGCATCTTTAAACGATCGAGGAATTTTTATTATGTCAATGCTGATTTCATAATTTAAAAAAATATATCGATCGTCAAAAGTAGGTTTGCGTCATTTTTGGAAAATTCGCTTAATGCCATTGATAAAATCAACGTTTTAGCAAATGTCAATTTCCATACAAATGTGTTATAATAAATAAATATATGTAGTAATAGTCACACAATAATAAATATCGCTTAATTTACAACAAAATTATAATATATCGTGGCCACAAAGTCGTTTGCAAATACAGTCAAAAATATGTTATTGGTTGTCAAAATTATAACATGATTGAAAATAAAGTGTCAAAAACATTATTGATTCTTTTTTATTTTTTTTTTATTTCTATACATGCACATTTATTTCATTATTAATCACGACAGATAAGAAATATTTAACATTCAAACACGACAAAAAATAGTATGAAAATTAACAATGCAATTGTTAAAACAGAGCCCCTCAAACTGGGGACCTAAGTTATTTTGTATTTATTATTAATATTACAAGTTATTGGGCAATATTTAAACAAGTTTTTATATACATGACCATATGTAACAGCGACACTACGCTTTTCAGTATAAAAATTGATGTTATATTATATGCAAAAACTCATGTCATAAGATTTATTTTATCAATTCTGACCCACAGCTTTACTCGGTCTTAGTTTGGAGGCCCCTGTTTTAAACTTTGGACCCCTACTAAGTCAGACCCCTGAACAAGTTAGGAGGCCCCGGAAATTCACAGCGATTTTTTCCGACCATACAAGATAAAGAAAAAAATTATATTCCTCTAAAAATAACACAAAAAAATCAAATCTAGGAACATTGAGAACTTAAACCGATAATATACTAAATAATTTAATTTATAAAAAATGGAAGATTTCTTTAATATTGTGGGTACCTACAATATATTATATCCGACCAACTACAATTCGTATTTTTTCCTATGACTTTGTGCCAAAGAACATTATATTGTCCATCTCTGAGATATTTATTTGGTACAAGTTATTCAGACAAACAAATATAATAATAAATGTGCGTCCAGCATTATTTTTTTGTGAATTGCAAAAATCTAAACATATTAAATTTAGCTTCTATATCAAAAAAATCCTGCTGAGTTCATAAATTGCTGAAAAACTGTGATGATTTCATAATAAGCCTATCTGACTTGATGGTAAATAAGAATGGGTCAAAGATAGAAGCCAAGGGGCCCAATAAGGGCACAAGGTCACCAAATATCAAAAAAAGAACAATATTAGTTGGCAGATATAAAAAAATCCCAAATGCATCGATCAAATTCAATGCGTTATCTTAAAATAGTTTTAACTGCAGCTGTATCATAGAAAAAAGTAACATTTTGTTTGTATGGAATATTACATTTTGAAATACAAAGAAAGGTCAAGAGGCTATCTAGTCAGTGCGGAATATCGGATATAAAACTTTACAGTATTCAGAAAAAGTATCGTCATTGTAAAAAAAAAAGTACTACAATCATTCAATATCGAGTAATTTTTCAACATTCAATATTGTATATTTTTCTTAACACCAAAAAAGTAAAAGCTAGCTGCATTAACAAAAACGAGATGATGCTACAGTTAAATAAATTATACCGAAGTTATATGAAATACAAGCCTATGATAATTATTATAATCTATCAAATACATACAATCCGCCATATTCGAAATATAAAAAATAATAATTGTAACTAAATACAATAGATAATACATAGAACATCACTAAATGATTAATTCATCTATTTTTGTGTCTTAAAAGAGTTTCGAGATATGTTCTGACTGCTCAATAGGTTTTTTATAAATTTACCGGATGACAAACCAAAAATATAACCATTGCGATATATTAATATGATTTTTATCTGTTATATACATACAATAGACTAACATCTAGTATTTATATAAAAAAGTACATAACAGTCACGAAGACCTGTTCGCTTTTTTTAAATAATACCAATTATAATGCACAAAAAACTATGAATCATAAAATTTCATGAAGTCAGAAACACACCCCGCGTTAAATAAATAAAATCCTGAATAAATACAATGAACGCAGAAAAATCCCGACAGTACACAAAACCTTTTTCAATTCTCATTTAGATCAGATCGTTGGAACGCATTGAACAAAAATAATAATAAAAGAACTGACGCCAACTTACCAAAATATTTGTAAATGAGATCAAGGCATTATGAAAACCGTAGTTCTTGACAATTGGATCAGATTTTGGCTATATTTGGCAAGTCGGCGGCTTCGGACATCAATTTCACTGCATAAAATAATCCGGATGGTCTGGATCCTTTTCAAATCGTTTCGCCTCTTCTTGCATACTCTCTTTAATTTTCAAAATTGCCGCTGATTCTGTCTGGTCGTTTTGTTCGCCCCCGGGACCTCCAAAACCTGCGGATAATTGACACTTATATTATTTTGGAAAACAATATTGGAGGAGAAGCTGGAATTTTGCACCTTGCAGCCCATAACTACGATATTATATAGTTAGGTTTGTGACCAGAAAAATTAAAACTCCACCCATGTGCACCATTTTTTTTTTTATTATACAGATTATAATAGTATTAAAAATAACTCATTAGGGTTTTTATCTTAATGGTCAGGTAGGTAAAACCAATATAGCTATACCCAATACCCATAAATATTAAATATATTTAAGTAGATGTGACTGCTAAAAAAATGAAGTCAAGAAAATAATAATTATAATTTTCATTAATTATTATTTTCATACATATTCCGATACAATTTATGTAGACGTATTTAAAAAGATAGTCATAAAATTAAGTGTTATATCAAATAACAAAAAAACAGCCGCTTCAGCCTTAAAATAAAATGAGATAAAATCCAAACCACTAAGTATTAATTAGATGAAAAGTTTATAAAATTAAAAGCATTATTGACTTGTAATACAAATTGATGTCGGGTATCAAATCAAATGTTATTAGGTACACAAAATTTTATATAAATTAGATTTTTTTCTAAACTTTTAGAGCTTACCCGAAGTCAATTGTATTTCATATAAAAATTAATTGTTAATATCAAAAAAAAGTAATTACAATTAGATTTTGAGCATGAACTGCGCATATTTTTTGTGACTATTAGTAATCTAAAGATGTTAGTATCTAAGAATGTACCGACGTAGAATGTGAAGGCGCTGCCTCTAGTTATTATCATCCAGTGGACATTAAATGCAAAAGCTGAATTGAATTCACATTATAATAATAAACTATGGCCCCGATATCTGCCCAGAAAAAAATTGCATGAAAGCTAACACCAATTTTTGCAGATACCTATATCATCAATGTTCACTGTTCGAATGGTAACAGAACAGGCCGTGGGTAAGTCAACCTCCTCACGGGTAACACTGCGGGCGCATGCTAGTATGGATATGAGTTGCTTTTATTAGGCAAGGGTTAAATTTACATCATAATTAGGTACACGTTAATTTTTATCCCTTACAATATAATAAATATTGAATTCCATCTAACCCGTATTATCAGATCTACTTTTTATTATAAAAAACCGTATTGACAAATCATTTATAGAAAATATTTTTATAGAAACCGTTTTTTTTTTCCAGTAACTAAATGGAACATGCTTTTCAACTTTTACCACACCATCAAAATGATGTAAATTAATGGTAAAATTCGTACCTAATAATAAGCAGCCTATATATTTTTTTATTATATATGCAATGCAAATTCTGACTAACAAATTCTAAATTACTACCTGGACGATGGTAGCCTGTCAGCGCTCTTCACAGTTATATCGCCATACTAAATTAACAAATAAAAAAATAATTTAAAGTGACGGCGGTGCTTTAGTTATTATTAGAGCAACACTGCAATAAGTTTTATACAAAGCCATGCCCAGAATCCGTAACCCAATGTTGATTAGATGTTAATATAAGGAAAATCCTACTTTAAAAGCTCAAGAAATCCTCTAAAAAAATGTTCAATTTTGGACTACCGAAGGCCTTTTTTCTGACCACTTATTGTTTCTCAAAATAATATTTAATTATTTCAATAATTAGTAATTTCATAATAAAAATGCATACATACATAAACTCGCGCATATAATATTTCCTAAGAAGTGAACAGAGCAGCGGAGTATGTAAGTATGTTAGTAGTTATAATAATGATACTTAGCTACTAAGATGCGATGTAAAACGTGTCACAAATCGTGTTCTAGGCTAATTAATATTTTTATCCAAATTAAAATCTAATTATACCGAAAAAATAATAAGTATGTAAATATTTGAAAAAAAAAAAGAGATGACATTGTGTGTCGCAATTAGTGGCACTTTGGACGTTAATATATAACGTTCTTATGTTATAAGTATCGAAATATATCTTAATATAGATTTTATGCAATCCTGTAAAAATTCCAAATCCTTATTTAAAAGAAATATTCTGAGAGTATGTATGAGAAAAGCGATAAGCTCATATGATAAAATCGCTCTAGACAATAATGTACGGCGGTTCAATGATTAACTGAATTAAAACCCTCATCATTCTTGCTATGAGAACAACCCTACTTGGGCTGCCTGTCCACCAAAGCGAAGACGAGAGAAGCTGAGCAGAAAGCATTTCAAAAATCGAATTAGAAAATCGCCAAGTAAATATCTTTAAAGAAAATGTCATTCAGAGGCGGATCCAGGATGTTACAATAACATTTACTTCATAAACCTGGATTCGCCCCTGACCCCTCATCTTCACTCTGGTGGACAGGCAGCCTGGCAAAGAAAAGGACAGTAAAAGGGGACTCACTTAAGTTGTAATCGCCCATTCCAGAGCCGGAGTCTTCTCTTGGCGTGCCCGGCCCTCCGCCTCCCACCCCACCCGGCGAAGATTTCATGCCGTCCACTCCGCCCAAACCTGGCGAATTATACTCATGTACTTTCGACCATTCTTACGATTTGCAAGCTTGAGTTTATGTATGTTTACCTTTAAATTCTAATGATAATAATTATCTATGAGAAAGATTTTTGCGAATTCTTACGAGATATAAGAAAGTCAGTTAATGGTTGTTTAAATTCGTTTACTTTTACAACGTGTTTCTGAATCAACCCCCCGTGTTGATTAATAAGATGTATAAAGTAAAAAATTAGGAAAAAAAAAACACAAATTAAAGTAATAGTTAGACCATTTTGCTACATAGATAATTTATTAAATGAAAAACCGTAAAACAAAAAAATTCACCCAATACGTCACTCTCACGACTAACAGGAATCTAATGATACCTCTCAAGCTCAAATGCGACAACCGGTAAAGGCTCTAGAGCATGCCAAAGAAATATACAAACATACACATTTCAAAAACATAACCCTCCTTCTGGCGCAGGCAGGTAAAAATAGCTTGTTTATGGCAGTGCAGTAGGAATAATTCAGATAGTGTCTAATGAAAATAGAAAAATACGAATCAATGTTGAAATATGGCCCAATAGATTGTTTCTTGTTTTGGGTATTATTTAGAAACACCTTGTAGAAAGTAGCATATAATTTAAGTGACCTGCATAATTATAAAATATATAAGGTTTAATTAAATCCATTCCCTTTGGCGAGTAACATATAAAGTTGTATTTTCGAAGTTTTTTTGGTATTTGCCGCTTATATTATAACTATAACGTTTGCTTTGCTTCATTCTCCTTAAAATTAACAAACTAAAATAACAACTTAATAAGAAAGACAGTACTTATACGAAAAAATAAAACCAAATTGTAGAAAAATATAAAACCGTAAATATTACTTGTAATTTATATACCTTGTTAGTTATGTGGTTTTAATTTCTTCATACAATGTTTAAAACTAAAATATTGAAATACCTTATTTATTATGAGTAAGAGATAAAAGGGTCAATAATAGTGTGAATAAGTTACAATAGTTTACAAAATACCGATAATTAAATAATCAACGTATAAATTTTATACGATTATAATTTTATTTATATAATTTTATTTATTTATGATTTTTTTTTAATTACAATACTAACCCATTTTCACTTCTCTTGTCTTCCCATAATAAATACTGTGTTGTAGAAATGAAAGGACATGCCCTCATATCAAATTATATAATAATGATACATAATGCCAATAATATTAAGTTACAATTTCATACATTAAATTTGTTAAATCTTATGACATATCCCATCATTTCTGGGGTCTAAGAAGTTTTAGCACAGTTTATATAAAATTATTTATACAGAGTGATTTTTGGTCGTCAACGCTTCCGAAAACTACGGAATCTCCTCATCATCACGATCATTTTTCTCCATGGAAGCTTAACTGGGAAGTGTCTGGTTCCCAAGATATTAGGGTCCAAAGTTGAGTAAATAGACTGCGTTTTTCTGCAATAATGCACATAGACGCGCGTAGCAAGATTTTTTCACGAGAAACAATTAATATCTGTCTATGAGAAAACTAGCATAAACGCTGGACACTACAAATTTGGCCCGATTATTATATTTTTTTTTTCAAAAAATTTACATCATTTCCCAGCATTTTTTGGCATAAACTTACTTTATTTGATGTATACCTATAGAGTACGTACGTACCCTTCGTTAGAGGTGGCAACGAAAAAACACCTGTATAACAACAATTTTTTAATGTAAAATATTTTTTACTTTACATTATTCTCAAACGCCATTTGCAGGTAATTATATTTTTACATATCTAAAGTCCAATTTCATAAATACCGAACGAGCAAATCTTTTCTTTTATAATAAACGGTGCAAAAACTATGTTACTATTCATTTTAAGAAGACCGAATTGCCCCACTCAAGCATAAAATGACAGAGCTCATTTAACAGAGAAAAAAAACATTAAAATTTATACAGGGTGTAACAGAAAGGGTATATTAAGCGAAAAGCTGTATAAATAGCCCACTATAGAGAACCTATTTCCAAAATTTGAGACTCGAAATCACATTTTTATTTTTCAAGATTGTATGAAAATTCCTGAGATATTTAAAAATTCTCCATACTATCGGGAAAAAAGATGTGATTTCGGATCTCAAATTTTGTGGATAGGTTCTCTATAGTGGGCTATTTACATAGCTTTTCGCTTAACATACCCTTTTTGTTACACCCTGTATAGAAAGACCGTTGTCAACCACTCTATCTTTCTACTATCACGAACAGTCATTGTTCATGACACTGAGTCATTTGCCTAAGTGCCATTGTTTGATCAGTAGTTAAGCTTACTATTAGTTAATATATGTCAGTCCTACCTACATATTACGGTTTCTAACGTATTTTAACAAAATGAATAGCAAAAAGTCACAAACCTAGTCCTGCGTTAAGATCCCTAAGATCGTGAATACTAAGCAACGGTATCTAACACACCTGATTATAGAGGGTGTAACAAAAAGGGTATGTTAAGCGAAAAGCTATAAAAAAAAATAGCCCACTATAGAGAACCTATCCACAAAATTTGAGACCCGAAATCACATGTTTATTTTTCCCGATAGTATGGAGAATTTTTAAATATCTCAGAAATTTTCATACAATCTTGAAAAATAAAAATGTGATTTCGAGTCTCAAATTTTGTGGATAGGTTCTCTATAGTGGGCTATTCACATAGCTTTTCGCTTAACATACCCTTTTTGTTACACCTGTAGAAACATCCGCAACTCCATAACAATGTTTGCACCTAGAAGTATTTGACTAGACTTTTGGCCACTACCAGGGTCACCAACCATCTACACCTATCTTAACTACTGGTCAAACAACCTGCCCCCTGATTACCTGATTAGCAGTAGCAGAGCCGAAGCAATGCGATAGCGAAATTATACAATATTTGCATTGAAACCTCAAAATTCCTTTGTAATTCATTTTACGTAATACGAATTTGACAAGCAATCAGCGAATATTGTACAATTTTCGCTGTCGCTTTGCTTTTGCTAGTTAGGCAATAAGGGGGCGGGGCTAGTCTAGTCTTCCTATTCTAGATCTAATGTCGTAAACTCGTAAGCCTCGCACCTTCGTTGGTGGGCGCCTGCGTCATATGCTGGGCTGAAGGTCCGTGTTCTCCGGCCAGCGGGAACTCCGCCCCTAGGGCTCCGCCACCGACCGGCTTCATCAGGGTGTACATGTTGTCGCCCCCTATATAACGCGAGTATATTGTAACGCACTATACTGTGTTATTGCTGTTTAATGTTTACTTTATACATTTTCTATGACTGTACTTCTTTCCTAATTTAATTTAAAATCTTTACATTAATTTTGAATGAAAAATATTTACAAACAGCATGAAAATTATCAACCTCTTAATATTAAAGAAAAATATAGGAAACATACTTAATTTTATTCCCGCCCCCCAATCTTTTTTGCTAATGTATAGGTATATCTATCTTTTCTTAAAAAGAATATTTACTGTATTTCAACTTTATAAGATGCTTAATAGTAAATCTATACTAAAAATAAGTTTCAATTAGATATTTATTATTTTACATAAATAATCGTGAATGTGAGTATTAACACTATTACACAATTTAAAAAAAATGTTTTATTCATCAACATTTCGGAAATAGGAAGTCCACTGCTGATCATAGGCCTCCCTCTACGACCTTCATGACCATCTAAAAGCGACTAGCAGTGGTTTTATTATTATTAAACAGTATTATTAATTTCGGGCATTTTTTTAACACTAACAATTACAAAGTGTAGTAAGTGCATTTATTCACATCGTAAGTGTCTATTTGCAACTATTTGCAAAGAAATTATTTAAAAGTGTAAAAATACCAAAATTATATCAAATTGAAACTTCGAACTTAACATTACAAGGAGGTAACAATACAACATAAATAAGGAAGAATGTAAATAAGGTTTTAATACGAAAAGAACATAAAAAGCGTAGTTGACCCAAGCATGTACGGAATAAGGTTAAGCGAGAACGAAGCAAGCAGAACGAAAAGTAGGATAAACAATCAGAGGCTATGCAGTCAGTCAGCGCTTAGACTGCAAACCGACTGCAAAATATCAGTTCGTACCGTTATAACAGTATAACTATAGTATAACTGTTACTAGCTTAGCTAGCAGTCCAATTGCATACCAACTGTATAACCTTTATTCTAATAGGACCATTATTTTAATATTATACATTATTCAAATTGAGAATTTTTCGTAAACAAAAACTTGTTTTTATTACAAAAAGGTTTATTTAAAAAAGTGATAATATATAAGGTCTTTCCGAAATTAGTGATTTCGACTGCAGCTATTAACAATGTGGGACGTGAAAAAACGGCATTGTACAGGACGGCCGTTTAAAGTTTTAAACGTGAATAAAATTGACAAGACCTCGTATTGCTACGAAATTTGGTATTGTGCTATAATTTTGAATACTTTGTGAGTAAAAGAGTGGAATAATAATTGGGTAGTGTAGGCGTCAATGTAGAAATAATAATGTCGGCACTACCATATCCGACAGTTGTCTATTGACCACGAGCAAATAGTAATGTAGGTTGTGGTAGATCTGACACAAAAAAATGAAATTCGATTAACACTGTGGGATCTGGCACATACTACCATGTTATACGTATTTTTAAAATATTTCTAAAATACAGTATGAAGTGGCACATCCGACTGATGAAAGACGCACATGGTCCCCACAGGAACAGAGTCTTAACATACTTACCTACAATGTTCACTGGGCGTTATGACAACATCGTCCTTTTTTCTTCTAGAAAATATGAGAAAAAGCCCTTTTTGAGAGTTGTAACTTTTAGACATCATATATATTGATAATTTAGACGCTTCTGTGCAATAAAAAGAAAATGACAAATTTGCAGTTCCGACAATGTTAATAGCTGCAGTCGATTTGTTTTTGACACGTAACTAGGTAGATAAAAAGAAACAACTTTCACTATGGGGCCAACTCCGAAATAGTGAAAAAAATCAGCTGTTCCATACATTTCAGTGCAGTAATTATTCAAGATTGTATGGAACAGCAGATTTTTTTTCACTGATTCGGAGTTGGCCCCATAGTGAAAGTTGTTTCTTTTTACCTATTTAGTTACGTGTCAAAAGAAAATCGCTAATTTCGGAAAGACCTTATATTAGTTAGGGTCAATAACAATCTTACTAAAAGTTAGTTGATAAATATTATCAGAATATTAATCAAATATTATTATGTACTCGTATACCATACTTATTTAAAACTTAAGGTTTGGAAATTTCTTAAAACAACGAAATCATTTATCCTGCTATTTTCACCTACGTCTTTTTTTTGGCATTAACATTTTATTCAACATATTTATGAATGTGTTTAATATATGTACCTATACACATTAAAATATACAGTACCTACCTACATCTGATAACAATAAATTAATATGTCTACAAATATATATATATATATATATATATATATATATATATATATATATATATATATATATGTAGGGTGTAACAAAAAGGGTATGTTAAGCGAAAAGCTATGTAAATAGCCCACTGTAGAGAACCTATCCACAAAATTTGAGACCCGAAATCACATGTTTATTTTTCCCGATAGAATGGAGAATTTTTAAATATCTCAGGAATTTTCATACAATCTTGAAAAATAAAAATGTGATTTCGAGTCTCAAATTTTGGAAATAGGTTCTCTACAGTGGGCTATTTACATAGCTTTTCGCTTAACATACCCTTTCTGTTACACCTTGTATATTTCTACGCACTAAAACGTATGCCACATAAACACGGCTATGTTCCCGAAATGGAGTGGCCATAACAGCAGGATCATAAAGAAGATAGAAGGGATGATGTAAAATATCAGTGACTTCTTCTTCTTCTTCAGCCTATTGCAGTCCACTGCTGGACGTAGGCCTCCCCCAGGGCACGCCACAAGGCTACTGCCACAGGGGGGTTTTGCCCATAGTCACCACGCTGTGCAGGCGGGTTGGTGACCGCAGTGTGATTTTCGGACTATGTTGTCAGTACGGGAGGCGCTGCTGCCCACCTCCCACATCCCACATCAGTGACTAGTTGCTCGCTTATCGCCTGAGAGTATGTCCGAGTTCCATACTGGACTCCTGTGACATGCACGGAAGGAGATGCAGCTGATGTATTCTAGTGAAGCCCCGCGTCAGCACAGTTTCTTTTATAAATGATTGCGCAATTTGAGTTAAATCATACGTAAAATATAGATTAGGTACTAACAAGATCCCTGTGTGAAGGTTCCACCCTTTCGGCCGATTTGAATTTCAATAAAATATATATCTTAATCGTTTTTTTTTTCGCTGTGGCTACAAGAGCGTATGTGTTTTTTTGAAATGAAAAAACCGTTTCAAAACGTAATGATTTAAAACATTAAATTGGTGAAGCGTCTCCCCACGAACAGATAAACAGATTTTGTGTATTACAAAAAAGTTTAACTTAACACCCATTGCACTTGTGCATTTTGCTCGACACTTCTTCAATTTAAAATTGTAGAAACATAACGACATTTGAAAAACTTATAAAATAGGTACATTTTTATTTAGAAAATAATTGTAAAACAAAGTCCGTTCACGAAAAACTCTCAAAGTATCTATAAGTTAAATGCCAACAGTCAAATACCTGGTTTGTATGTAGTTACAAGAATCCTGTGAATTTCAATTGTTAGAACGTTTTAAATCGAGTAGGTACGTAGCTGCAGACTGTAGATTCTGAGCATTTAGACCACGCATCATCTCGTAAATTTGTTTAGATAGCATTGTAAAATTATTGTAAATCGTATACACAATTTGAAAAGTCTTGTAAATTGTTTACTTTATAGTAATTATTAAAATTAAAATAGTAATTAATAAAAAAATAATAATAATAGTTATTAATTATTGTAAATCGTTTTCATATGTTTTTTTTTTGTAAACTGTTTACATAATCGTAAAATTATTGTAATCGGTATTCATAATTTTAAAATTATTGTAAATTGTATATAATTTTACACAGTTGTGAAGTCATTGTACTCTAAATAAGTACTAGTTATCACTCTATCTCCGTGCTGAAAGGTGGGTGCAAGTATGTGGCTTATTAAAATTTAGTATTTTCTGCTAATCAAACAATAACATTAAGGGGTAAATCTAAAAAAAAATAACACTTTTTATTGTGTGGGTGCGATGCGTGGTCTATGCCCTACGTTTATGGTTTTTATTGTCTATTAGTCGTGAGTTTCTTCGTATCTGAACTTTGCGAGACGTCACTATAAAATAAATACATAAAAGGACTCCACTGTTATCACTGAAGCTTTGTTTTAATACCGGTTTTTGGTATCTGTATAATGAGATTATTATAAATTGGTAGTTAATATTTTTAATTGGTTACAAGATTTATACGGAGTTATTTATGCCATAGGTACAGGTGGATTATTATTGTGTTAATTATTAGGAAAACATTACAGTGATTTTTTAGCCATGTAATACATAAAATATAAAACAGACAAATCCAAAATCGATGTGGGTACTACAGCAAAATTATAGCAATATTTTGATATTCACGTCAATACCAACGTAACCATCATAGAAATAATCTAACAAATCAATACCAAAATTTGTACCAATACCTAATTAAGGTACCAATAACAAATAGAGGTACCGATACCAAAAACCGGTACCAAACCACAACCCGCCGCAACACCGCCACCTGTAACCTAAACTCTACACTTACCCGAGTTGGAAGAGTCTTGCGGGCTTGGCATTATCGGCGTCGGCGGCCCGGGAGGCCCGTTGGAGCCCGGCGGAGCCCCGTAGGCGCCGGGCGAGCCCCCGCTGTAGTTGAGAGGGGCGGAGCCTCCGCCGCCGCCGCTCCCGCCCGCCCAAGCGCCCCGAGGTCCCATACCCATCGGTGGCATACCTATATCATGACAATTATTTAGATATCTATACATGTAATAAAAATGTAACGGGTCGCTGTCTGTACATGGAAGGATATATGAGAAAAAATATTATAGGAGACCTTTATAAACTCAGTAGTACCCAAAACAATGATTTTTGAAATTTTTATCTGTTTGTCGGTTTGTCTGTTTATCTGTGCGTTTGTGCACGCTAATCTCAGAAACGGCTGAACCGATTTCGATGCAGTTTTCACTAATATATTGTGACAGGTCCCACTTAACATATAGGCTACTTTTCATCCCGGGAAAATGTTTTTATCCCGGATAATTTCCACATTTTGTTTTTTCTGTAGTCCACGCGGACGGAGTCGCGGGCGTCCACTAGTACATACATAATATACACGGGTGAGTTTTTAAAATAGGGTAGACAGATGCAGTGTAGCGAAGAAGATCTTATTGCCATGTCTAGCATAGCAGGACCCGATGATTCGGTGGCATACATTGTCATTATCATGACAATTAATTAGGTATACAAATAGATACACACATAAATTACACGGCTAATGCTGGATCACGAAGGAGAAGGTATTGCTAAGCAGGGCCGACAAGTCACTATCGCCTGAGGGAACGGTTTTGAGATGCAGTTGATATGATGATCTCCGACCGTATTTCGGCCAAGGCGACCAACCTCTACGGAGATTGGCCAGGTACGCAGGAGATATTATAGTGCACAAGTGTGTGCGCAAACACAAATTCACTCTCTATTCCCTCACTCTCATAGTCCGATGGGACGGAAAGCCGACACGACCGGAGAGTGATCAGGCGCAGGACCAACGGTTTTACGTGCTTTCCGAGGCACGAGCTAAGTGACAATTTTGCAACATTAAAATCTGTACATGAAATAAATTCATTGGTACAGGCCCGTGACTGGGATCGAACTTACGCCTCCCGCTTGGAAGGTGCACATCTTAACTAACTAACTAGCTATCACCGCTTTTTAGTTGATATACGTAGTATATGAAGGAGGTTTATCCAAATTTAGTGATTATATTTTGACACGAAACTAGGTAGGTAAAAAGAAACAACTTTCACTGTGAGACCAACTCTGAAATATTGAAAAAAATCAGCTGTTCCATGCATTTCAGTGAAGTAATTATTCGATATTGTATGGAACAGCAGATTTTTTTTTTCAATATTTCGGAGTTAGTCCCATAGTGAAAGTACATTCTTGCAAACTAGAAATTATCTTATCTGCTAATGTAAAAAAAGAACAATAGAATTTTTTATACTTCCTTTACCCTATTTTATGTGATCCGGTCGCTAGATTGCTATATTTGTGCCCAGAAGCTAACCAACGGGTTTGCCCCACGACCGATAATAACGCGTGTGTAATTTGCCCACTTTTTGCAAACATCTTTCAGGAAAATGAGCGTGTGACTTCGTCCGCGTAAGGGTCTCCCCACTATTATCAACGCGGAATCGGAAAGAGATGCAATATAGCCATCTAAATGGTCAAAAAAGCCTTTATGTTTACGAAATAAGTCGTCCTCCTGCTGCCACTATAATACAATAATGTTGTCTTCTGTGTGCGCGGGCGTTCACCTATGTAAATGTAAGCTTACTTACTAGGAGTAGAAGTGGTCCTTAACCTTGGTTGTTAGTGCCATTTTATATAAAAATTATATAAATCTGCATCCTCTTAAACTTCGGCTCGCAATATATATTTGCTCAGACGAGTTTGGGAGGAAGTCGCATTATTATATGTGATCGCGACGCCCACTGAGCAAAGCGTGTGTAATTTGCAAAGCCGCGCGTTCTCCCCACTATTATCAACAAGCGTTAATTGAGTGTGTGCGTGCGCGCAACGAGCGCAAAGCCAAAGCCGCGCGTCGTTAATTGAGTGTGTGCGTCCTCCCGCGCCCCGCACCTCGCCCCGCGCACGCAGCACTCTCAATTATCGCGATCGCGCGGATTCGGCTTTGCTATTGCTTTTACGAAATCAGGGGGCCGATTCCGCGTCAATAAATGTGGGGAGACCCTTAACTTAATATTCATAAATTTCCCTTCCTGTCGGAATATTGGGAAATTCTTTGATATTGGATGCCTGAAACGCCAAGTTTTCACCAGCTCGGACGCTTATTACTATAGCGTTGTATGTATGGTGTGTCTGTGGTGTATGGTCTAGTTTAGTACCTCACGAACACCATCTAAGGCCGTTTTTTTTCAATGGTCAGATAGCCTTTATGAAGGCTATCTCTAATCTTTTCAAAAAAATAGGCCCTAAGACTAATAATGGTATCAAATGTAGTGGAGCCACCTACCGGAAGCAAGACAGAACCACAGTCCAACACAAATCTAATCTAAATATATAACGCGATATCGTAATTTCACATAATGATCGGAATAAACAGGGCGAAGTCCATGGAAGCATACCTGCACCCGTATGATGAATTTGGTGAGAGCGAGATGTCTCACTTTTGAACGTCAATCTCACAGAGCTATTAATAACTAGATAAACTAAGTGTATGTACTTTGCATGTAAAAATAGACTCAAGAATTAGAATAGACACCTCGTTCTCAAGCCAGACTGAGTGAATTAGGGCTGATAGAAGTGGTTTGCAATCCCTTTTTACACACCAAGTTTTCTACTTGCCTTGTCTAGTTATTACTTAGCTCTGTGGATTTGACGTTTAAAAGTGAGACATCTCGCTCTCACCAAATTCATCATACGCGTGCAGGTGTTGGTTCCTAACATATTAAGGTCCATAGTGGATATTGCATATTTTTGCAGAAATACTCATAGGCGCGTGTAACAAATATTATTCACGAAAAAAAATCAGAATCGTTTCCTTGCAAATTTTTATGGATACTTACTTCTTTTCTGCATATTTTATTTGTATATAGGTAGAGTATGTACCTCTTTTAAATGTTGGCAACAAAAAAACATTTCGTATAATAACTAGTAGGCCTATGGGGCCGAAAGCGCCCTCATCCCGTGTCACCAACCACCATACTGGTGACCCTCTGACTCTTAGGCACGACAAGTGCTGAACATAGGCCTCCCTTCGACGAAACCTACTACCTTACATGACCTCATGTCGCTTACCTGGTCCCTGAGGCGGCGGACCGCGCATGCCGGCCGCATAGGCCCCGGGGCTCATGGGGCCCATGCCCGGCCGCGGGGGCGTCATGCGCGGCCCGCCCAGCAGCCCCGCCGCGCCGCGCTCCATCGAGTTACCCATCATGCCTTGACCTGCACGAATAACGGGCCCATCAGTGGCACATCCAGCAATCTCGCGTGTTACATCCAGCAATAACATAAACAGATAAATAAAGTGACCACTAAAGTTACTCAATGCATATGGATGTGTTGAAGGAAAATTGTAGGACTTGTAAGATTGTATATCTTCAGTATACAGGGTGTAACAGAAAGGGTATGTTAAGCGAAAAGCTATGTAAATAGCCCACTATAGAGATCCTATTTCCAAAATTTGAGACTCGAAATCATATTTTTATTTTTCAAAATTGTATTGACATTCCTGAGTTGTTTCGGAATTCTTCATACTATCTGGAAAAATATACACCTTTCTGTTACACCCTGTATATAGGTCAGTGGAGGGTGTAGGGCCCGGTGGTGGGCGCACCCATAGTGAACACATCTTATTACAAAACAGCTAGGCATTTTAAATGGTATGGTACTGTTAATCAAAATAACTCTTTACTAAGTGCATACAGGTAGCGGGAGGTACTTGGAGGAGATGTGCCATGGACAGGAAGAAGTGGAGAATTCTGGGGGAGGCCTTTGCCAAAGGGCAAGCTGACAAAGAAGAGTAAATCATTAATTGTAAAATATATAAGTAAATTCATGTCAGAGGAAGGGCTAAAATAAATAAATAAAAAGTGCATATTATTGATGCATACACAGTACATATAGCAAAATATTATTTCTGTCAGTTTGTTCCTGCCTGGAAACCATTTGAAAATATTACAGTCAAAATATTGGAATAAATGTCTACAAATAAATAAGTTATAAGGCCACAAGACAATGGCCCCAATTAAGGCTTAAAATTGTCGTGTTTACCAATCTCCAATCATGCAGCTTACCTGGTGGACCGTTAAAATCATTTCCCATCCCCATCCTCACAGCTCCACGTGGGCCCCCAGAATACCAGGGTCCGATAAACGGCTGCCCAGAGCCCATCAGTTGTGGTTGAGGTCCGTGAGGTGACGGTTGTGAGCCAGGATGTGGTGCTGGTGGTGACGGCCGAAGGGAAGAGTTGGGGAAGAATCCGGGGGGCATACCTCCGCCGCCCATGCCTGGAATTGAGAGGTTTGTGGCTTAGTTACAATTATGATTAATAGTTCAGCTCTAGAGCAGTATTGGTGAACCTTTATGCTGTAATGTGCCAAATTTTTCTACCAAAATGTTTTAATTTGGTGATAATGTCAGTGACAGAAATTGGATGTAGTTAGCAGGGGCGGCTCCTGATATTTTTAGTTGGGGGTTCACATTTTTTCTAATATGAGCGCATAAAAAATTACAGTTTGGAAACGCCGCTTGTGTTCACTCCCTTAACGAATGAAATGACCCTCATTCTTATTAAAATTCAGATGACCTAATGAAACACATTAAAGACAGCCATATCCCGTTCTAACTCGGACTAAGCGACATCTAGTGGCCGCATACGCACACTATGAATTAATGTGAGCGGCGCTCCAGATTAGGCTAATTTTTCATACGAAATCTTCTGTTTCACGCGCCGGCCTATGTCGGTATGCCTTTCGCACTATTGAATACAGACTAGGAATCGTACCAAATTTCATTTCATTGGAGCGCGATCACTAGCGCTTCACTCGATACATAAGATTACAACTTACTTGAGACGAATGCGTAGACACTATTGTATAAACATAGTAGAATTGAAAGATAATTTTTAATATAGAGAAATATAGATTGCCTATGTAATCTTCGTGGGTGGAAGTCCACTGCACCAGTGCTTCTTAGGACGAGCCGCCAGTGGTAGTTAGTACCTAGCACCCATTATACAAGACCTTAGGAATCTTAGTGTGGGACTAGGTTAATGTTTTGTGAAGTGTGTGATTATTAACCTATTTAGAGAGAAAAAAGCTAGCATTTTTTCTTTATTATACTTATTTGGCCTACGTCCAGCAGTGGACTGCAATAGGCTGACAGCGATGACGACAATACATGAAGTAGCTTCTAAGATACATGTATTTTAACTAATCTAATAACGTAAAGCTACCAGAAAATTTTATCATCATGTGTTATATAGTTTTCTACAGTGAGTTATAGTTCTTTATACTTTTTAGGTATATTTTAGATAGATAGGTGGAAGTTTAGATTTAGGAGGTAAATTTACTAAACTTCCACCTATCTATCTAAAATATTTTAACTAGGTATGATTGGTTGTAATTGTGATACATATTATCTTGTACTCATGTCTACCTTGCATGTTAAAGGAACTATTATGTATTATTAGGCATACTAAGTTAATAATGTTGATTTTGGGGAAAAACACAGTCTGGAGATACAGCTTAGATATGGTGATGTTAAATTGTGTGGTAGGCACATTATTTTGCAAGTACACCAAGCAATGTCTTGCTTTAGGATAACCAAGGTACCTAGCATTGATTTCTACAGACATGAACTATTTCCATAACAATGTATGTACATAACTCTGTTAAAATACGACTTTGAATCATAAACGATAATCCTAAATAAAAGACCACTACAATCCACAGCGTTAACATCACAAATACAAAGTAAATACCATATTAAGATAAGAAAACATAGTGGCCTAAAAACTACGTATCTATGATATTACACAAAGATATTGCGGGAAATGAATATGTATGTTACGCACCGTCATTTGGGGGCGCCGGGCCGCCACTATGTCCAATTCCATTCACTCCATATCCAGAATTTACAAAACCGTAATCGTGAAATGCTTTTGCTTCTGACGAGTGTTCACAAGTGTCTCGCCGCTCGGGCGCTGCGCAATATAGATCCCAAAACACACACCACCACGAATGCAGGAACCCAGGGGGCTCTCCCAATGATATATTCTTCTCCCATCTGATCTCCGAAAGGAAAGTCTGGGCTGCTTTCTGTGCACCGACGTGTAGGAGATATTCATACACATAGAGCGCCAACTTTTCACGAGCCTGAGCGTCTGAAGGCACCGTAGCAGCTTTGCCCTTGGCATACATATCGACTGGAAGCCGATTTTTATGTGGAAATTGTTTATTATTTACATTAACGCTTTATATCAATAAATTCAACTTCACAAAATGTCATTGATCGATGGCGACATTTAGCGTCTGTGACATAGACAATACAAACGAAACGACGGTGGGGTTATTTTGGAAGCCAGTCTAGCAATTAGTAATCGATTATGTATCTCTCACAAGTCGGTATTTTAAATTTTTTTTGTTGATATTGTCCTCAAAGTACTAATGAATCACCTAGAAGATATTTTTAACAGTGCTAGTGATTTTTTTCAATGAAGAAAATTATTGTAAAGACAATTTGTAAGTATTTAGCATTATTTTATTTTTTTATGTTAATGAATGGTACAATTTAGCCCATAGACAAATAACTTTAATTAATTTTTTTTCGGAACGCATCCAAAGTCTAGAAATGTCTAATTTAGTCTATTCCTTTTTCCGTGCGGCCGTGTCACCGCGTGGTTCAGTGTCGCATTTTGCGAGAAAAACACAAGTAAAATGGCTATCAGACCAGTATACAGGCCTACAATCGTCAAAAAGAGGACAAAAAGATTTATTCGTCATCAGTCAGATCGCTATGACAAGCTTAAGCGTAACTGGCGTAAACCTAGAGGTGAGGATCTTCTACCTTTGGTTATACCATGCTGCTTTTACGTGTTATTTACGCGTTTGTTTGCTATATTAACTTATATGCGTCATTTATTACACTGTGCTATGTTATTACAGAGATTTGCAAATCTTATTGACTTTCGAACAGATATTTTTAAGGTTATGTAAAAATGTATGGATCGTCAATTCACCCTGTAAATATTTATTATTTTAATGCAAGGGCACTCTGTGTTACGCATACTCAATATGTTACTCACAATTTGTTACCTTGCTAAATCAATTTCAGCCAAACCCTATTCCAAATAGCTACCATGCTATCATTGGTCATATTGGCAGATACAATACAACCTATTTATTACCTATACAATATTCACGTAAGAGAATCACCAATAATCGTACGAATTGTAATTTTCAGGTATTGACAACAGAGTGCGCAGGCGTTTCAAGGGTCAATACTTGATGCCAAGCATTGGTTATGGATCTAACAAGAAGACCCGTCATATGCTGCCCAATGGTTTCCGTAAAGTGAGTATTTTGGCAAAGCTATTAATTTTCAAAAAACCAAGCCAAGATAGACAGAAAACCTAGTATTTGTTGCTAAATTAACAACACATGATTTTATACCTACACCCATGTGATGAATTTGGTGAGAGCGAGATGTCTCACTTTTAAACATCAATTTCACAGAGCTATTAATAACTAAGTGTATCTACTTTTCATGTAAAAATTAGAATAGACACTCGTTCTCGAGCCAGGACTGAATGAATTAGGGCTGATAGAAGTGGTTTGCAATCCATTTTCACACACTTAAGTACAAACACTTGCCTTGTTTAGTTATTACTTAGCTCTGTGGATGACATTTAAAAGTGAGACATCTCACTCACCAAATTCATCATACGGGTACTACTATGTGTATGAGTGTAGTTCTGTACTGGGCCAACAGAATGTATGTAATGAACATAGAATAAGCTATAGAGCACCAGTATCATTTTGTTCTATTGTGTGCAGAGTAAGAAATGAATAAGATGATTGTCAGTGAAAAGGCCATAAGGTTACCTGCTCATATATGTGCCTAAAGTTCATATTCTAAAACTTTGTGCACTCTATGGTAGTAATATAATAAACTATGTATAATATACATACATAAAAGTTATTCATTATAAGTGAGTGTTTACAAAGAGTCCATGCTATCATTGTGATCATTGGATTCTTGAAAACCTTGGCAAGGGCACTCTGTGGTATCATCCTTATGATATTGACAATTTGTTACCTTGCTAAAGCAATGTCTGCCAATTCCTATTCCTTATAGGATTTATTTCTATTTGGTCAAAGTGGTAGAGACAACTATCAACTAATTATTACGCACAATATGTTGCCCTATATATGAACAATATGGACCAAAATGTTATCCTTTGTTGCCCTATTCCCACTCACTTAGGCTGTTAAATCATGTTTACATTTAATACTTCAGCCTGCCTCTTTACCCGTTTACCTGTCACATTCAAATTACTGTATAATGCAACAGTACAACCCTTATTTCAGGTCCTAATACACAATGTCAAGGAGCTGGAGATCCTCATGATGCAGAACAGGAAATACTGCGCAGAGATCGCCCACGGAGTGTCCTCAAAGAAGCGGAAAACCATTGTTGAGCGTGCCCAACAACTTAGCATTAGAGTGACCAATGCTGCTGCCCGCCTACGTAGCCAGGAGAACGAATAAGCTATAATAAATTTATAAAAAGTTATATTTGTTTTCTTTTATGAGTCCCATAATTTTGTAGGTTTTTTTACTCTACTTGCATACAAACATCATAATTTGTAATGTATAGTACTGCTACACAGTAGACGCGTAAATACAATGCAAATGGTAACTTATAATAAATAATCCATGATGGTGTTCAAAATTGTGGTTGTGCTAAACATGTTCTAACTGTAATACAGAATGTAGCCCTGTCTTCTGTGCTCCTCTCCGCATTAAATGTAGGTATGCAAATTTTCAAGCCTGAGGAGGTACAACTTCTGGCATTTAGAAAACGGAAAATGAGAGCCATTACTACACTTCTAAGGGCCCATTCCCACTGTCGATAAATAAGTAATAGTTGTTTCGACTAGCGATGACTGTCGTGAAAATTCTGTCCACCGCAAGCAGAGAGTCATACTCATCATAAAGGACATGATATTTGCTACTTAAATAATACTTCACGATTATCTATCGTAACGACACAATGGGAGCGCGACCTCTGGAAAACAAATTCCATTTTCAATCAGAAAATTGGTAAACAACTTGTAGTCCATCTTTAAGGCTTGTGCCTTAACTACATAAGTGGTAGGTAGTTAATTAGAATAACGAATAGCTACTCCAAAGGACCCGCTCGTTTATTTTCGTGTTGTGCATCCACTGTGCGTGACATGCTCGCGTGCTGTGTTGTAATAACTCGCGTTGCTCCAGTATTGTCAAATCAAACCGGGATAGGTTTATGCAAAAGTATGAGACGGTTAATTTTTTACCTCTAGCAAAATGCGCCCCAGTAGAGGAGGCACTGGCCATTATAACCAACCACCACCTACTTACAGCAATGATAGGCACAACATACATAATGTATCAGGGTGTAGGTAGATATTTATAGGTGTAGAAAGGAGCAGTCAGTTGGATTAGGTACTCCATAGTGTGCAGTACATTGGAGCCTTATTGCATAAGCACATTCAAAATGGCAGATCATTGGCGAAATGTTTATGATTTCATTTTTTACGATACACGCACGCCGGTACCAAGTACGGCTCTTTAGGCTCATATACAGGGTCCTAATCAGATATAGGTACTACTATCAGTATTAGAGTTGTAACTCTCGTTCATATAGAAAGGTAGAACTTACATGCAAAAGTTAGCCATCGCAATAGGCAGCCTGGTGAATGCGGGCCGGATGACCAGGATCGGAGTGGATGGTGTGGTAGGGAAGAACTGGGCTGATGAATATTGCAGGCCACATAAGACTGCGATTCCCTGTAACTGTGATCGTTAACTCACTAATCTTATACGAAAATTTATCTATCTCCTAAGAAAGGATATTTTATAGTACGAATTTAACCAGCCTGTATATTTATACCGTGATCACTTTGAAACACAGGTAGGGAAGTTTATTCAAATTTGGCTGATATCTCAGTACCTACCTAAGTGTAGTAAGAATACAACATGGCGATGAAGATGCTGCACCCTGGAGGGCACAGGATGCGTCACCACCACTCCGTCAGGTTCACCAATGATGAGCTTCCCAAGTATAAATCTTCGGTAAGAGAAACATATAAGACTACCTACTAGCATAATCTTTAAAAAAAGTCTTCTCTTAATAATTATACATACCTACTTACCTAGATCGGTAAAATTCAAATAACAATAGGTAACGACAAAAATGAAATTCCGGCTTTTAAAAGTATTTATGGTTGCATGCTAGGTGTTTGGATCTGGCTTCTCGTTGCGACAGTAGTGTCTTGTGTTCGTGACCATGAGTCGGCAGATCCGAGGGTCAACGGAGGGTGTAGGGCCCGGTGGTGGGCGAACCCTCGATGGAAAGTATAGATATATATGCGTTGTCTATATTATACCTATAACCTCACGCCTATGTCCCACACCCCCATAGGGTTAGCAGTTTACGAGATCTTAGTCTCGGCTTACCACTATGGACGCCCGCGATTTCGTCCGCGTAGACTGTAGAAAAACAAAATTTAGAAATTTAAAAATTATCCGGAATAAAATTATTTTCCTGGGATTAAAAGTAGCCTATGTGTTAATCCAGGGTGTCAGCTAACTCCATGCCAAATTTTACTGAAATCGCTCCAGCCGTTTTTACGTGAAAGAGTAACAAACATCCATCCATCTAATCCATCCGTAACAAATTTTCGCCTTTATAATATTAGTAGGATGGGCCATAGGGTCGCTTTTTCCAATGTTCAATAGCCTATCTAAAGGATTAAAGTCTATCAAGATAATAACAGATCTTCATCAGGTCATCAGAGCCCGTGTAGGTACGTTCCAAACATCCGCTTTAGCTTTTCACTTGTTGAAACTATTGAAAGTAACCACTTGTCCCTGTGGTAACAGGATTCTCCAGAGTCCAGTCTGCAGAACTTCGCAGGCCCCAGTTCGCACCAGAGCCAGGACTCTGGAGGCCCCAGCCCTGACAACACCTTTACACCGGCAGTCCAGAGGTTCAGGGTTAATGAGCAAAGTAAGCTAATGTGTTTTATTGCTTTCATTCGTTTTTCGTCCTGACTCCTGAGATTCAGTTACGGTAAATCAATCGATCCTTGTACTGTGAAGAGAAGTAATACTCGTAAATACCTAATAGATGTAATATACATTTGTGGTGTCGGCGGAGTAAAAGAGCCACCACCCCATGTCTGTCCGTGGGTATCGGAGGTGATTAGGGCTTTCGAGAGCTGGACAGCTGCGCCTCCCGTGTTGACAGCATTATAGTCCGAAAATCACACTGCAGTCACCAACCCGCAGAAACCTATGTGCAAACGGCTGTAGTGGTGGCGTGCCCCTGGGGGAGGCATGTCCAACAGCGGACTGCGAATGGACTGATGTGATATGATACACACGGCGTGATCCCAAAATTGGGGGTAGCCCATGGAGAAGGTATAAAAAAGGAGGTGGGGATCATGATAGGGGCGGAGCTTCAGGGCCAGTGTGTGTAACGCAGTAGCTGTAACCACACGCTTATACAAGTAGTTTGGCTAGTCACTACAAGGTGGTTTCTATGTAAATGGGCAGGGCTACAGTGTTCAATGCTCCCCTCGTCCCATACTTCACCCCCGCTCCGCGGCACACTATTTTTGTATGAAAATATACTTAGCCGCTGCTCCTCTTTTATTTCTTCTCTATTGGGTATCCAGACAGAACTGCAGCATCGATAATGAGAACCTACAGTCACGTTAAGCGGCTAAAAGATCAGTAACGGTTGCCAATCGCACCGCCTGAAAGCAAGCCCTAACGTTTAAGGTACCTTGCCTGCTACTTCCTGATAAAATATATCTTCCTACAGGAATAAAGCTCCTGACAGCGATTAACCAGGTGGTCCAGCAGAGGGCAGAGTTGGAGTCCAACAGGACAACCCTGACCAGCCAGTTAGAAGAGTTGAAGAAGAAGCTTAAACGACGTATCGAAGAATGCCACTACGAGAAGAAAGAAAAGATGAAGGTTTGCATATATACCTATATAAATATATCACGTCACGGGAAATAAATCTTGAAATGGTATACATAATACCAGATGAGTTACGTGGCGTGAGTTTAGACAGCCACAGCCACGCTTTAGCGTTCTGGGAACAGATGTAAATGGTTGCTAACAAGTTCTTATC
This sequence comes from Carposina sasakii, assembly GCA_014607495.2. Taxonomy (NCBI): domain Eukaryota; kingdom Metazoa; phylum Arthropoda; class Insecta; order Lepidoptera; family Carposinidae; genus Carposina; species Carposina sasakii. The sequence goes on along the minus strand of CP053172.1, from coordinate 8,056,629 downwards.
AAGTTGTCAATGCTTATCATCTTAGAGGATGCCCGAGTTCGTTAGTCGACTCTTACGACATGCACGGAAAGAGATGCAGCTGATGTATCCTCATTAATTACAGCACTGTATTAGACATTGCTGGTGGGGATATTCCTCATCCTTAGTGATATACCTACGCTTGCTACGCTTGTTTTACGTTGACGATATTGACCAACACGGTTTATTTTCAGTCCCTGAAGCAAGCAAATCAGAAACTAGAAAAGGAGAAAGTAGGTTTAATCTGTGATATAGAACATCTTAAACGGCATTTGGAAAAAGAAGAGGCCCACCACGTGCAGCACGCGAGGACTGTTGTGGCTCAGGTAAGAAAAGTCGAACAAGCAGGAAAAAGCATTCGGCCATTTTGAAAACGACTATTACCAAGTTAAAGTCATCAATACCTGTCCATATCACGACAAGTCTGTTATCCATTAGCCTATCAAGTTCTACTGTAATAGTGTAGCCATTGAAGTAAAATGTACATGTAGTAACTTGGTAATTTGTTCCAAATTATTTGCATGGGCACAAAAGTTTTGAAAGTTGCATTTTAACAATGGCGGGATTCTGCAACCAGAACCGGAACACGAGCACATTCGAAACTCATTGGTGGAGGAAGTGGAGCGGATATGGTAATATTTAGTATTCTTTATTGTACACATAATTTTTTATCATAGACAGTAAGTTGTAAAATAAATAGTACAAAGGCGAGCTTATCTCTAAAAGAGATTTCTTCCAGCAAACCATTAAGTACAAAGAAAATTTTATAATATATAAAAGGAATATCATATGTGCACACTTATTTATTTTTATTATATATTTTTTGGCAAATGCGTTGCAGGATCCATACATCCACAAATCTGCTGATGATTTCCTTGAAAATAAAAATCATAATGAAATTTGTTTGCAGGCCATTCAAGGAGTAACAAAGTTGTCGCCTTCCGAGCACTTATTTACACCGTGTTCCGTCATCGATTTACCTAACATTGTATGCAGGAATGTGGCTAAAAACGCACCTTCTAGAGTTGTAAGTATTTTTTCATATAAAAATCCCAAAATTCTTTAGATATTAAGGTCAAGCCACACATGTGATCAAACATGTTATTGACAGGGTTTGATCATTTGATCACATATATCTGGCAAATGCAACTGTGTGTGATAAAATCCAACCTTCAGGTTCTTTATAGCCAGGTTTATAGCCAGAAACTTGGTATCTACTGTACCTATAGCCTATTATCCACATTTCAGGCAGATAATAAACTGGCTGCTGCACGTTTAATGCGCGAAATCGCCGAGCTGAGACAGCGCGTTGCTCAGGTTGAAGCTAGATTGGCCAACGAACTGAAAGTAAGTTTTAGATTAAAAAGTACCTAATGAATGTTTGTTCGATAGTCATATTTAATAGGACTATCGAATAAATATCGAAAAGGTATCGAATAAATTTTATTATTCCCACATGGTGTGAATAATACTTTTACGGGCCCTAGGCTCGCAACAAGCTCTATTTGAGTGCAACTACAACTACCTATATATGGGTAGGCCTATGATTGTAAAATATTTAAAGATAAACTTAATATTGTATAATATTTACAGCGAAAGCGTCAGGCGGAGGCCGACATCAGCCGTCTGAGGAAGGAGTTGTCGACTACCAAGAGCTGCATGGCGTCTCTACGCATGCCTTCATACTCAACCGGAAAGTGTTCAAAATTCATCTAAATATAAGCACATACTTATAAACACGCTAGTTTGTGTAGTTTAAATAAATTAATTAATAAGCGTATGGTTACAACCTCATGTGCTAAGTACAACATTTTCATAGTGACCTTTTCAGAAATATATTGTGAAAATATTATTAGGTCTACCGACTTAACTAATTAATTATTTAAATGTGTTGTATAAGTAAGAAATTATATTTTTGGTCTATTTGAGTATCTTATTACTACCTTTTAGTAACTGAGTAGCGTTAATATAGGTAGGTAATTAAAAATAGATAGCGAAAGGTTTCGAATTTTTATAATTTTTTTAACATACAAAATATTCCAATGTAAAAATAAGGTAAATCATAATAAAATATTTCGCTTACAAAATATTCTTAAAAAACCATAACACTCAATCAGTAGGATTTTATTATATGAACTTTCACAAAGGACCGGCTTGTTTGTTTTGTCAGATCGGATGATTTTACCAAAGATTTTACCTACCTATTTCGCTTTAGTCCAACTAGGCATCTTTGGACCATAATCTCATATTGTTTAAAGGGCACTACTTTTACCGTTCAGCATTCGTCGAAACATTATTGATGTCGATATTCATAATATAAAACTTGTTATATCATTATAATTATTATTTACTTTCTGAACATTTGAGCGAATGAAACCAATATTTGAAGTAGTTACCACAACTTCATATTGGTAGGTACTTAAGAGAAACCTAGTAAGGAACATTTTGTCATTTTATTGGGCGTAGCAATGTACGTCTATTAAGTAGGTAGGTAATCCCTGGTTCAAAAAAATAACATTTATAATTTTAAATTGTCAATAAATGACGAATTCTCATTGAAAGTCTTTGACACACCATTTTATTGTATTCTGTGGAGATCATTAATATTTACAGTGCCAAAGATGTTTCTATAGTTTGACAGTCTCGTGCAAATAGTTTGTTATTTATTACCGCTCTCGTATTTCTTATTACTACGTGAATTTCATCTTTTATTTACACCTGCGTCCTTGTAGTATCTATTAAGGAATATTCTCGAAAAAAATACGTCGTATGAAATGCCCTATAATTTTAAACTTTATGGGTCATGAAATGTGTCTGTAACGTCCTTTTACTTTTAAATGAATCCTTGCATGTTGGGCATTGGTAGCATATATTAGATGGCTTCGTATTATGTTTGAGCATAATATGCTCTTGGAGGGATTTAGGCGTTTTCATATTTGCTCCACAGTACGGACATATTGTTTTTGAGCTACTTATAATTTTATTTAACTTGGGTAAGCTTTTATCCTGTTTAGTATCACATTTAAGTGACGAAAATCGACTGAGTGTACTTCGTCTTCCACCGAAACTGTTTTCGGACACATTTTTAGACGACATCTGCTTAAGTCTGAAAATAAAAGTACGTAAGTAGGTAAGTACTAATTAATCGATAAGTTTTTAATTACAAAGTTATATAATGTGGTTCCCGATAAATAGCTATTTGACTCCATAATTATTCCTGTTAAGCCACTAACAATAAGGCTGTTTCATATCCGACTCGAAGAACCAAATGTAATTAAATAAATAAATGGGAATATGCTTTTTATAGAAACTACTAAATGGCACTTAGGCAGACATCCAGGCATAACCGATGTTCAAAGAAGATAAGTTATCGGAATTATAAAAAACACAAATATGCACACCAACCTGCTTTTCCCCTTCAATTCGGCTCTAGAATGAAGTTCCAAATGATCATGCATGGCCGCAGAAGGTAAACTAATATTACATTTTTTACAAACGCAACTTTTCAGACCTCTATTCCGTTTACATCGTGAACATATAAAATTCTCCCAGCCGCCGAATGGTACCAACATCAAGTATTTCTGATTACAAATAGTGCAGTAAAGATTCATTTTCCTTTGCCCACTTTTATAGTCTGGTAGAATACCTTGTTTTGCCATTTTTTTCTTCATTCCAGTTTCGAATTGCGAACCTTGCGTTTCGGTTTTGCGTGAATTTGTTAATAACTGCAAAATTTTCTTTCCTGCATTTGCGATTTTTGTGGCACTTGTGGAGCGATCCTGCTTTTTACTACTTTGCGGTAATATGGACGATGACAATTTTGATTCCAAATCAACTGAAAATATGCATGCAAAATTTCGGCTCAATCGCAAACCGGGAAGTGGATCATGTAGGTGACCTGATACATATTTATATATATATCTATATGTGTATTTATATTTATTAATACTAAACAGATACACTATATTTCATATATATGTACACCTACAAGAAGACAAGCATTACACACATCATAGTCATACATTCGCAACACTATATTTAACGCACAAGCAACGCCGCGCGATATCCGTAGTTCAGCAAAACTGCTGACGGCGCCGAACGTGATCGCGCCACACCACGCTGCCCATGCGCTGGTACCTTCAGTCGTCCTAGGACTGTGACAGAGAGTCCACGCCACCCTGTACCGCGACGACCCACATACGCGAGTGCCGCTACGCCACTGGTGGCCTATTTATATATCTATGTGTTGTGTATGTACCTATGTACTTTCGTGCTCGTGTATCTTCTTCTGTCTTATGTACTGTAAACTTTCACTATTCTCTCCTTCTATTCTGACTTTATGTGTTGTGGCAATATATCCATATACTGCTGAAGCTGAAGTTTCCTTCACGCCGCCACAACCTACCTAGTGACCTCAAACAACATCATCACTAAACTGGTGACCCCGCAAAGGACACGGACATTACTACATAGTGAAAGTGCTTCAACATGACCACGCGCACGAATTCGCACATCAAAATGGCGGAATGCAAACCTGCCGTTCCTACACATGCCTGGACGACTCACCAACATCTCGACGGTCAACCCATCACCGTCGCACCGGCACCATCATCGCCATTATCACAGGTCGAAGTGCTGACGCGTCAAATTGCGGCCCTCACTAAGATAGTGAGTGACCTTACTGCGCGCGCACAGCGACCTAGACCGATGACAAATCTACGACGAGATCATCGTAGCCGACCATCATCACCGCGCAAGGCGCGGCAGATACCATCAGCCGCCCCCGCCCACGCCGATTCTTCCGAGGCGCAGGACTTCGCGGAACAGGTGCAGCCGTCACCGCGCTCACTCGCCGGACACACGGCGATGACGTCACAGAACGTCCGCAACTCCACCACCGGTCGCCTCTTCATCAGGGATCGTGCATCACAAACTGAATACCTGATAGACACCGGAAGTGTGTGTGTTCCCAGTGTCCGCGATCCGCGAGTGCCGTACAAAAACGTCATATCAGCTCGGTGCTGCCAATGGTTCGGCTATCGATACTTACGGGTACGTAAATTTAAATTTAAACTTGGGCCTACGCCGTAACTTCCCATGGCGTTTCGTGGTTGCTGACGTCACGAAAGCCATAATCGGCGTAGATTTTCTTTCACATTATGGGCTTATCGTCGACGTCAGCAAACACAAACTCTCCGATAGCCTAACCAAGGTCAGTACCGTAGCTTCTTTAGCTAGTAAGAACAGTTTATCTCTGTCCAGCATTATAGTCCCGACTGGAGGTAACAGTGTGTATCATGCGATTCTGTCAGAATATCCGGAAATAACACGCCCTGCTGGTACTCCGGGTGTTGCGGCCAGCTCCCGTTTCAGCGGGTCCGGCCGGGGAAAGGATCCCCGGGGTGACGAACGCGGTGGGCCCGGGGCGTAACTCCCAAACCCGCGCTGGTCGCGTCCGCCTCGCGCACCCTTCACCCGTGTGCGCAGCTCCGATATCAGCCGCGGCGTCGTCGCGTACTAAATACGCGCCGGTCACCCTATTGTATGTTGTTGTCAAACCCCTGTATGTTGTTGTCGTACGCGGGAGTGAGAGAGACAAAACACACTTTTCTTCCAAACTGCGGGCAAGAGGTCAGTCTTCAGGCAGTCTTCAGTGGCTTCTCTTGTTCCTATTTTGCTTCCTTTTCACTTTTCTTCTTATATTTCTTCTTAGGAACTCGCCTCGGATTGAACACACAAAATCCGTGCGACTTACAAATATGTCGACGGTTCACCCTTACCGTCTGGAACGCGGTAGAAATTCTCTAAGATTTCTTCTAACATTTTATCTAGTTTGTCCCTTGACTGACCTCTTTTGCGCCCTATATTTATTTCAAAATAAACATTACATACATGTGTTATACATTGTTAAAAAGGTCTTAATTAGCTCTATCTAATTATATAAGAATCTTATTTTTAAGTTTAAACAATAAAAAGTTGTCAAAGGAGAAAAGTCAAAAATCTTACCAATTTTACCGACTTGCTAAGTTTAGCCCTTAATAAAAACTAATTTATACAATCTATATACATGAATTATATATCACTAGAAAGGGCATAAACTGAACTCTAATAAGAAATAATCAGATTCATTCTAGTTGGAATATTCTCGAAGCTACTGTGAGCACAAGTTCAAAATCTTAATAAACTATAAAATCGCAAATATCTACTAAAGTAATTATTCAATCTACTTAAAAATACTCTTAATGTGCCCAGAATAGCTACCTACACCTAATAAAACTCAAAGGGATAAGAAATAAGTCAGACACAAAACAACCCTACCTAGTACAAACTTAATGTTAGCGCTATACCTAACATGTATTGCAAACTCTTTATTCAAATATCAACCTTATCTATATGTACATAACATCGAATCATTCAGTTTGGGTAGGTTTCATGTCTTCGTCGCCGACATTCTCCCCCTCGTGCAGAGCACCAACTCTCGGCTCCGGCGACGACTCCACCGGCACCACCAGGATGATTTTCGAATGCGGGCGACGCAGTACTCCTCCGGGCGTCGCGACATCGACGACTCTCGTTCTCCCATCAGGTCCAGGGTAGACTTGGGTGATTCTTCCTTTTGGCCAGGTGCAGCGTGGTAGTGTGTGATCCACCACCAGCACGATGTCTCCACAACGCAGGTCCCTTGTTGCTGCTCGTCCATCAATCTTCCTGGGCAGCAACGTCGGCAGGTACTCCTTGATCCACCTGCTCCAGAAGTGGTCGACCATGCGTTGTGTGCTCTTCCATGTGCTCCGTCCTGCCATATCTTGATCGGTGAAGGCGCCCACCCTAGGCGCTCCGCAGGATCTCCCAATCAGGAAATGATTGGGAGTGAGAGCTTCTTCACTGGCGTTTTCGTCCAAGTCTGTCAAGGGTCTTGAGTTGACGATATGTTCTGCTTCTACCAGCAGCGTGTGCAGTACATCTTCTCTCGGGGTCTTCTCGTTCAGGGTCGCTGCAAGGGCTGTTTTCACGGAACGGACCATTCTTTCCCAGGCTCCGCCCATGTTCGGTGCGCCAGGTGGTATGAATTTCCACCGGACGCCAATCTTCTCTGCTTCGGTCGCTAGAGTGTCTTCTTTCTTCAATTCTTCTATGGCCTCTTGCAGTTCTCTCTTCGCCCCGACGAAGTTGGTCCCGTTGTCGCTAAACAACACGCTGGGCATTCCTCTTCGTGCAGCCATTCGTCGGAGAGCCAGTATCATTGAGTCGGTTGATAAAGAGGTAGCCAACTCAATGTGTACCGCTCTTGTGGTGAGGCATGTGAATAGAGCCCCCCACCTCTTCTCATGTCTTCTTCCGATCGTCACAATCATTGGGCCGAAGTAGTCCACCGCAGCACACGTAAAGGGGTGTGCTCCATGTCGCAGTCGTTCTTCTGGCAGATCTCCCGTCGGCACCGGTTGTGGTATCGTCTTCTTGACCCTGCACCATTGACAGTGATGCAAAGTCCATTTAACCGCAGATCGTAGTCCCAGAATCCAGTACCGTTGTCTTAACTCGTTGATGACTGTCGCGTGGTTCCCATGGTTGAACCTCTCGTGATAATGCTGGATCAGCAACTTCGTGACGTAATTCTTCCCATCCAATACAACTGGTCTTTTGAAGTTGCGATCAATGTTCTGTGCCGCGTCGATTCTTCCTCGTAGATGTAGTAGACCATTCTCTTCTATGACATCCAACTTCTTCAATTTACTACTTCTGTCTAGAGGTTTCGATCTTCGCAGGCAGGTCATCTCCTCTTCAAAACAATCTCTCTGGCTTCTTTGTAGTAGAAGCTTTTCTGCTTGCTCTAAGTACGTGGCTTCTAGAGGTATGAAGCGACGTACTTCTTTGCTCTTCTTCACGGTAACTGGTCTTGCAGGGACATTCTTCTTCTTCCTGTTGACTTTCCACGAGGTGTCGTCTTTTTCTCTCTTCCTCGCAGCGTGGACTCGATTCTTCTTTCTGCACATGTCAATGAACTGCAAAACTCTGGCAGTTGCTCTCCATAATCTTGTCCAGCTGGAGAACCTCAGTGGATCAGGAGTCATCATCTTCGGGCCAGCGATTGCAGCAACTACTGCATTCTTTTCTTCCCCAGTAGGCTTCGTCTTGAAGGATCTGGGAGCTGGCCATTCTTCTTCTTTTCTCTGAAGAAACTCGGGGCCTGTGAACCATCTGTGCGCCTGGTTGAAGTTCTCAGGAATCTCTCGCGTCGCATCATCTGCCGGATTTTGTGCCGTGGGAATCCAACGCCACTCTTGAGGCTTCGTTGTCTCTTCTATTTCCGCCAGGCGATGTGCGACGTAAGGCTTGAATGTCCTGGGGTCCGACTTAATCCAGGACAGTACAGTGCTGGAGTCGGTCCAGAAGATCTTCCTCTTCGTCTTCAGGTCTAACTCCTTCTCGACTGAGTGAGCCAATCTGCTTCCCAGTAACGCCGCCTGCAGCTCCAGCCGAGGAATCGATATCGGCTTCAGCGGCGTCACCCTCGCCTTTCCAGCCAACAGAGACACCAGTATCTTGCCATATTCATTCTTCGTACGCCAATACACGGCGGCGGCGTATGCTGTCTCGCTGGCATCTGTGAAGACGTGCAGCTCCCCCTCAGTGTTGGTCGGAGATATGCATCTTGGAATATGCAGATCTCGCAGCAGCTGTAGGTTCTTCATATACTTCTTCCAGGTTTCACAGGCTTCTTCAGTTATCTCTTCATCCCATCCAACCCCGCTTCTCCAGACATCTTGCATCAGTTTCTTCCCTTGTATCAGTACTGGAGAGACTAATCCCATGGGGTCGAATGTTGACATGATCGCGCTGGTGATTTCTCTCTTCGTCGGAGTTCTGGCCTCGTTAATAACATCTTCTGGAGTGTTCCGCAGACTCGTTCTAAACCCCAATGCATCTTCTTTGATGAACCAACGAAGTCCCAGAGTCTTCTCTTCATGACCCAGCGTGATTTCAGTCTTCATTTCTTCGGTCTTCATGTCAGCAAGAACTTCTGGATGGTTTGAAGCCCAACCGCGCAGTTCAAACCCAGCCTTCAGATGAACGGTATCCACTTCTTTGGCAATCTTCTTTGCTGCTTCAATCGTGGCGAAACTCTGCAAGTAGTCATCCATATAATGATTTCGCACGATCGCTCTTGCTGCCTCAGGATACTCTTCTTTATGTTCTGCTGCATTCCGATTCTTAATATAGATAGCCGTACTGGGAGAGGATGCCGCACCGAAGATGACTGACTTCATTCTGTATTTCTTCGGAGATCCCTCTTGTCCTTGGCCCCTCCACAGGAATCTCAAGCTATCTCGATCTTCATCTCGTATTCTTATTTGCAGGAACATTTCCTTGATGTCTGCTACTACTGCGATGTGACTCTGCCGAAACCTCAAAAGAACTCCAAACAGTGACTGCAACAAGTCTGGTCCCGGCAGCAGTGCATCGTTGAGACTCTTTCCTTGGACCTTGGCGGCAGCATCAAAGACAATCCTCATCTTCTTCTTCGTCGGATGCGTTACGGCGAAGTGCGGGAGATACCATTCTCTATCTGATGTACATTCTTCTGGTGCTTCTTCCGCGTAGTCATTCTCGAGAAGATGATTGATTTGCCGCTCATATTCTTTCTTCATGTCGATGTCCTTGTCTAGCTTCTTCTCAATATTCTTCAATCTGTTCTCAGCAGATTTGTAGCTAGCAGGCATCCTTTCATCTTCTGTCTTCCATAGAAGTCCTGTTTCGAAGCGACCTCCTTCAATGCGACGACTCGTCTTCTCCAGTGTCTGCAAGGCCTTGGCTTCAATATCCATACTCGGGCGACGAGGCTGTATCCCCAGCGACTCAATACTGAAATGCTCCTTGATGATCTTCTCCATGTGGTCATCTTCTCCAGCCAGCTGCGCACAGTTGATGAAGTGCACTGGCTTCGACCCTCCTCCATCGGTGCCATGCAGTACCCAACCTAACTCAGTGAGGGAGGCGATGGGTTGGTTCTTCTTTCCCCTCCTGATGGCTCTTGACACGATGAGGTGCCAGTTGTCTTGCCCAATCAACAACTGTGGTGGATCTTCATTGTAGTGCAGCTGGTCTGCCATCTTCTTCAGATGTGAGCATTCTTCTATCCTAGACTTCTTGATGTATTGAGGCGCGAGGTCCATCTTGTCAATTGTTCGAACCTCGTTCAATCTCTTCTTGCCCTCTTGATGAACTCCTCGTATCTCCATAGACAGCCTTTGAGAGTTCTTCTTCATAATAGTCTTCCCGCCGACAGTGGATATCGCCAAAGTCTCTTCCGGTCCTGACGCTCCAATCTTCTCTGCCACTGCTGAGTCTAACAGTGATACGGTAGACCCTTCATCCAGTAGCGCCAGGACCTTCTCCGAACCCCTGGGACCATACAACTCCACAGGGATGATCTTCAGGAAAGCTCTTGCTGTACTCGCAGCGTTGACCGGCAGCATGACGTGATTGGAGACCTCTTGGACGTCTTCTTCTTCTTCTTTCTCCGGCTGCTGCTGTCTCTTCTCTGTATTGTGCAGCAGTTGATGATGAAGACGCTTGCAGATCTTGCATGGAGGTCTCTTGCAGGTTTCCTTCCGATGAGGACTATGCAGACACTTGAAGCATAGCCTGGACTTCTTCACAATATCCCATCTCTCTTGCACCGAAGACTCCTTGAAGCGTCGACATTCATACAGCCGGTGCTCCCCTCGGCAAGCTGGACACTCCATCTTCTCAGCCCGCGTTGGTTCTACTCGTTGCTCCGGCGGCCTTGGCTTCTCCGTAGTCTGATGCGTGAAGTGTTGCTTCAGGCCAAATCTTCTCGGCGTTTCAGGTGCTGCATATGCTCCACATCTATCAGCTTCTCGGTCTAGGAACCTGGACATCAACACCAGGTCCGGCTCTTCACTGTCTTCATGTTCAGCGGCGAAGTCGTACCATCTAAACTTCATGATAGGACCCATCTTCTCTTCGATGGCCTTCTTCATCTCTGGCGAATACAGGAAATGTATCTTCTTCAGATTCTTGATCGTCGCAACCCCATTACTGACGATGCTGGCGAATAAGCATACATCCCTCGCAGTATCCATGATCTTCGGTAATGCCTTCATTCTTTCCAGTTCGTGCATCACCAAAGCATCTGGTCTTCCAAATCTTCTACGCAACGCATCGATGATTTCTTCAGGTGCAGAATCAGAATACAAAATATTCTTGATCGCCTCTCTTGCTGCCCCCTTCAGCGCTCTTCTCAGCCGCGCCATATTCTGAGTGCTTGAGAAGAGTGGTGCAGTATCTTCATATACTCTCTTGAAGGCCAGCCATTCCGCGCTGTTTCCCTCGAAGGCAGGTAACTCGTGCATATAACTGGGTGGCGGTGCTGGACTTCTCACTGGACTGGACTCCATCGCCATCTTGATAGCTCCAGCCAACTCGCTGACTCGGTACCCTGAAGACTCGTGCGGCCTCGCGTCGATGGCTGGAAGAGCTTCCTTCATCGGCTCCCCCTCCTTTTCTTCTACGTCCATCGTCGCTCGGACCCATTCTTGCACGTGCGCCGTTCTGTCTTCAGGCTCCTCGTCTTCTGATCTGGACTCGTCCTCTTCATCTTCATATTGGATACGAGCCAGTCTTGCTTCTGCCAATTTTGCTTCAGCTTCTATCTTCATTAACTTTAGACGTGCCAGTTCCTCGCGCGCCTCAAGCTCCTTCTTCCGGGAGCGCTTCGACTTGGCGAGCGAGGGTGCCTTCACTGGAACCAAGGTGAGTGCTGAAGAGCTCTTCTTCTTCGGGTGTTCTTCTGTACCAGCGGCACTGGCCATCGTGCCAGAGCCTGTCGTCTTCGTCCCGGCGGAATCCATAGTCGACGTTCCTGTGGTGCCCGAAGTCGCTTCAGAAGAAGTCGTTCCCGAAGTCATCTCTGATGATGTTCTATCCTCTTCTTGTGCCGAAGACCTTCCGTATTGCGATCTGGTGACCGGCATCTTCTGCGCTGATATCTTCTCTTGTCCGAAGGATCCGGCTCGAAGGACCATCTGTTGCGGCCAGCTCCCGTTTCAGCGGGTCCGGCCGGGGAAAGGATCCCCGGGGTGACGACGCGGCTGTTATCGGAGCTGCGCACACGGGTGAAGGGTGCGCGAGGCGGACGCGACCAGCGCGGGTTTGGGAGTTACGCCCCGGGCCCACCGCGTTCGTCACCCCGGGGATCCTTTCCCCGGCCGGACCCGCTGAAACGGGAGCTGGCCGCAACACCGGGTATCGTCAAGCACAATACTACACACCATATTATTACCTCACCAGGCCCTCCAGTATCATGCTCGCCCCGACGTCTCGCCCCCGACAAATTAAAAATTGCGAAACAGGAGATCGAATACATGTTATCGAACGGTACAGCGCGTCCGTCCGATAGTCCGTGGGCATCCCCACTCCACCTCGCGTCCAAAAAGGACAATGGTTGGCGTCCTTGCGGCGACTACCGCCTATTCAATGCCAGGACTATCCCGGATAAATACCCGATCCGTCATATACATGACTTTTCGCACAGTCTGTCCGGTTGTAAGTACTTTTCGGTCATTGACCTTGTTAAGGCTTACAACCAGATACCGGTCGCTAAGGAGGACATACCGAAGACCGCAATCACCACCCCTTTCGGTTTGTACGAATTCCCCTTTATGACGTTCGGGCTTAGGAATGCTGGTCAAACTTTCCAGAGGTTTGTCGACGAAATGACGCGTGGCTTAGATTTTGTTTACCCTTACCTCGACGACTTTTTGGTCTTTAGCAAGTCGGCTCGTGAGCACGAAGACCACCTTCGACAACTTTTTAAACGTATGCAGACCTACGGCGTACTCATAAACACGGGTAAGTGTGTTTTCGGCGCTCCCGAGGTAACATTTCTAGGTTACACCATTTCTGAAAGTGGCACCAAGCCTCTGGAAAGCAAGGTTCGAGCTATTTCGGAATTTCCCATTCCGAAAACAGTCAGGGAGCTTAGGCGATTTCTCGGCATGGTAAATTTTTACCGCCGATTTTTACCCAACGCCGCCCAGACTCAAGCTCCCCTGAACGCCTTGCTGACCGGATCGGTCAAGGCTTCCCATCCCGTCCACATAGAGGGAAATTCGCTGCAAGCCTTTAGGGATTGCTTAGAGAGCCTGAGCAACGCTGCTCTATTGGCTCACCCTGACTCGCAAGCTAAGTTAGGACTTGTCACTGATGCCTCTGATACGGCAATAGGTGCAGTCCTACAACAGCTTAAGGATGGATCTTGGCAGCCTTTAGCATTTTTCTCACGCAAGTTGAGCCCATCGCAAGCGAAGTACTCACCGTACGACCGCGAGCTCCTTGCCATCTACGAGAGCATAAGGTACTTCCGCCACATGCTAGAGGCCACTCACTTCACGGTCTATACTGACCACAAGCCGCTCTGTTACGCTTTCCACGAACGGAAACGTAACTGTTCACCGCGTCAGTATAGACACCTGGACTTTATCTCGCAGTTCACCACCGAGATTCGCCACATCTCGGGTAAGAGTAACGTCGTGGCCGACACACTCTCCCGCGTGAACGAACTGCAGATGCCCGTCGATCTTGAAGTGATGGCCAAAATGCAAGCTACAGATCCAGACCTTACAGCGTGTCTCCGGGGTGAGTCCTCTCTTCGCCTCATAAAGACGAACATCCCTGGAAGTCGTACCGCATTGTACTGCGACATCAGCACGCCGATTCCCAGGCCCTTCGTCCCGCAACAACTGCGTCAGCAGGTATATAACTGCCTGCATTCGCTTTGCCACCCAGGCGCAAACGCCACATCCAAGCTCGTTGCAGAACGCTTTGTGTGGCCTCTGATGCGCAAGGACTGCCGTGAATGGGCTAAGGCATGTTTGGCCTGCCAGCGCACGAAGGTAAACAGGCATGTCGCGTCACCTTTAGGTACGCATGATTTATCTTCGGCGCGTTTCAAACATGTCCATCTAGACCTGATCGGCCCTCTGCCGCCAGATGGTGAATATCGGTACTGCCTTACAGCCGTCGATCGCTTCACGCGATGGCCGGAAGCTGTACCACTTACCGATATTACAGCCGAAACGGTAGCAAAAGCGTTCCTTTCCTGTTGGGTGTCGCGCTATGGATGTCCTTCCGAGATCGTTACCGACCGCGGAGGACAGTTCCAATCAGCGCTGTTCCAGCAACTGTCCAAGTCCATCGGTTTCGATCACCGAAGGACAACGGCTTACCACCCACAGTGCAACGGCTTGGTTGAGCGTTTTCACCGCCAACTAAAGGCAGCCATTACCTGCCATGCTGACGCAAACTGGACCGAGACGTTACCTCTCGTTCTTCTCGGCATACGAACCTCCATCAAGGAGGACTTGAAGACTTCTTCGGCTGAACTGGTGTACGGTGAGCCACTCCGCCTACCTGGCGAATTCTTCGGCCATAACCTCACAGGCTACACCACCGACATCACTGAATTCTCAGCACGTCTCAAGTCCTTTGCCGAGAAGATACGCCCGGTCCCAACCCAGCACCACTCGAGACACAAAACCTTCGTGTTTAAGGACCTCACCACATGTAGCCACGTATTCCTTAGGGAAGACGCGCTACGTGGTTCTCTCCAACCGGCCTACACAGGCCCACACGAAGTTTTGTGCCGAAGTGCCAAGCACTTTAAAATACGCGTCAGGGGTAAGGACGTGACAGTCAGTATAGATCGGTTGAAACCAGCCTATATACTGACTGACAATGCCGTACCTCTACCGCCACGCGGCGGTACTGATCCTCCTGACCGACCACCACAACCAGACCATCCACCACCTGTGCGGGTAACGCGATCGGGAAGGCGAGTTCACTTCCCAGATTACTATCGCCCGTAGACTCGGTCTCTGGAAGGGAGTACTGTAGGTGACCTGATACATATTTATATATATATCTATATGTGTATTTATATTTATTAATACTAAACAGATACACTATATTTCATATATATGTACACCTACAAGAAGACAAGCATTACACACATCATAGTCATACATTCGCAACACTATATTTAACGCACAAGCAACGCCGCGCGATATCCGTAGTTCAGCAAAACTGCTGACGGCGCCGAACGTGATCGCGCCACACCACGCTGCCCATGCGCTGGTACCTTCAGTCGTCCTAGGACTGTGACAGAGAGTCCACGCCACCCTGTACCGCGACGACCCACATACGCGAGTGCCGCTACGCCACTGGTGGCCTATTTATATATCTATGTGTTGTGTATGTACCTATGTACTTTCGTGCTCGTGTATCTTCTTCTGTCTTATGTACTGTAAACTTTCACTATTCTCTCCTTCTATTCTGACTTTATGTGTTGTGGCAATATATCCATATACTGCTGAAGCTGAAGTTTCCTTCACGCCGCCACAACCTACCTAGTGACCTCAAACAACATCATCACTAAAGATCAAATTTAACTTACAAGATTTGATTACAGACAACGGGACAGGTGAAACTAAATAAAAGCTTGTAAAAAATACAAATATTTTTTGACATAGTTGGATCAAACATTTGTTGTTTGATCACATGTCTGGCACCACCTTAATGGAAAATGAAACTCAAAACTTTTAGATAATGATAAGGTCACAACAGCGCCCGTAGCATGAATTTGGTGGGAGCATATCTCACATTTAAACATCAAATTCACAAAGCTATATAATAACTAGACAAAAGACTTAGTTCGAACTTTGCGTATAAAAACGGAGTTGGGAATTAGAATAGACACTCGTACTCGAGCTAAGACTATGTGAATTTGCCCTGAAAGAAGTGCTTTGCAATCCCTTTTTACACGTTATACGGCGGCCGGCTGTGAGCGAGCTTTCACACATGCCTAACCATAAAGACAGTGAATGATATCTACAGGTGTTTTTGGTCGTCAACGTTCCCGAATACTGCGGAATCTCTCCATCATCACGATAATTTTTCTCCATGGGAGCATACCTGGGAAGTGACAAGTTCCCAAGATATTAGGGTCCAAAGTTGACTGCGTTTTTTTTTTGCATAAATGCACAGACGTTTCAATAAAAATAACATCGTTTCCCAGCAATTTTTTTGGCACAACCTTTATTTTATGTATAGAGTACGTACCCTTCGGTGGCAACGAAAAAACACCCTAGATATGTAAAGGTATACCTTTACCTACCTATATAGCTAATGTATACACGATAGTAGGTGTAGCTTAGGTACACTTTACAGTTCCACACACGAGTGACTCGAGTGATCAGGTTTTTAACTTACGTGCCGAGTCATTGAATGCTGCGTTAACCAAAGCCCTGAATCGCTCTGTTATCCGAAGCTGTCTGACACACCATTCACAAATCATGCAGTTTGGTTGTTTTAACTGAAACATTACGGTAAGATAGAGAAGGATCCTCCTCCCTAGATCATGATTAGGGAATTAACTATAAAAGGGTTGCCAACCTTTATGCCGAAACAATCGTACAATAACAGATCATATCTTTCCTCAATTCCTTGCCAAACGTACACTTCATTGCAAGGGCGGAGCTGTAAATTACCACCACAGAGCCTACATCCTCGAGTCGGCACTGCATCCCCTGAAGGGTGAGCGTGTTGCATGACTTTATGCGAAATTTTCTGAAATATTAAAAAAACCTCAACTCCCTTGTTAATAATGGGAAAATGTAAACACGCATTTGCATTTAGCTACCTGACTAGGCGATTTGTTCTCCCATATTACATCCATAACAATTTATAACAACAATATTACAAATTTTAACCAAAACTTTACTGAAATAAAAAATAAATTTAATGTTTGACAAATGTTTGACATTATTTCGTGAATTTATGTAGGCTGTATAATTTTCAAACTCAACAATAATCTCTGTAATAGAACCCCAAAATGATTTACACCACTCTGAACATTCAATAGCCCCAAAAAATATGTAGACGTAGGCGCAGTAGTTGCTCTTCGAAAGATTCTCATTCAGGAAGGAGTTGTACAAACACGAGACACGCCTATATGGATATAATTCTTTTGTCCGTAATAAACAAAAAAAAACAGCCATCAATGTCAATGTCAGTCAGCTGTCAATGCTGTCAAATTAGGGATGCTCGATGTTGGAGAATCGATGTCGCTGTTAAACATCGATGTTGAATCAGCCGCATGTGATGTGTGTGTTAATAAAAATTGACATCGGCCACCGCCGTCGATTATGGAATTCTTCCATTTAGTGAGTTTTGATGTGAAATATAAAAATTGTGACAATTTTTGATTAGTACAATTTAATGTTTTCTTCAAGTATAAAAAACTGGATACCCTAACGAAGTTCAATATTGTTAGGTAGAAATCCCAACGAATATTATGCATTGTTGACTGCATTAATAACTTGGTATAGCGACCAAATTTATACTAATACATATTACCTATAAATACGAAAGTAAGTTTATTTGTTACCTCTTGAAGATTTATTTACCCAACCAATCTTCTTGAACTTTTGCATAGGTACTTTTGCATGTGGTTGGGAGTACTGAGAAGGACTACATATTTTGTATTTCACACGGGTTATAATCTGCATCTGCAGTTATAGCCGAATAGTTAAGACGTGTGCCTGCCTTTCAGTCGGAAGGCGTAGGATCCCTGTCAAGATAAAGATTTGTCCCTGTAAAGATTTTTATATACTAAAATTGTTACTTAGATGTACCCGAGGAGGGTTGGTGTCAGGCAGAAAACCGGCCGTAACAATCGCCATAATTTATCGATGTTTCAGGTGTTGACATCGATACTAATGCAATGTCGATGGATAATAATGGGTATTCATCCCTAATTTACTGAATCTATCTGTCCGTGTTGGTGTTGTGGTTGTGCGTTATTTTATTACTATCTTTTTGTTATTTAATTAACCGTGAAACATAATGTGTGTATTGATTTAATATCAATAGCAGCGGACCATGTAAAACTAACTGCTGTAAATTAATTATAACTTAAGTTAAAAACATTTTTCTTCACGATTTCTCTCACTAACGAAAAACACCATAAAAATGGGTGGCAAAGCAGAAAAAGGTACTCCAAAGTACATAGCGAACAAGATAAAGGCTAAAGGCTTGCAGAAACTACGCTGGTACTGCCAAATGTGTCAGAAGCAATGTCGTGACGAGAACGGATTCAAATGCCACACTATGTCGGAGTCCCATCAAAGACAGCTGCTGTTGTTCGCGGATAACGCCAGTAAATATATCGACGAGTTCTCCAAGGAGTTTGCTGATGGCTATGTGGAACTCCTTCATCGCCAATTTGGTACAAAGAGGGTGAATGCCAATAAAGTGTATCAGGATTACATCTCAAATAGGTGAGTTGAGTAGTTATGGCGGCTGGTAGTGACTGGATGGCAAAAACGAGGGATGGAGCTTTGTGGCATGCTCTGGAGGCCTACGTCTAGCAGTGGACTGCAACATGCTGACGACAAATTAATAAATCTGTACAAGTAATAAAATAATCCTTTTAACATTTTAGAGATCATTTACACATGAATGCAACCCAATGGGAGACATTAACCGACTTTGTAAAGTGGCTCGGTAGAGAAGGCAAGTGTGTAGTGGATGAGACAGAAAAGGGATGGTTTGTGGCCTACATTGATAGGGATCCGGCCACCATAGCTGCTCAGGAGGCTAAAGCTAAGAAGGAGAAGATGGATAAAGATGACCAGGTATACATAGATTACTTCTTTATTATAGGTCCACTAGTAGCCCTAAGCAAGGCATGAAATTTAGGTGAAGCCCAATGGGCGAGTTGATGAGAACATACATATAATCACACCTTTATCCCTTACGGGGTAGGCAGAGCACCAAGGGTCGATAGGACCACATGGTGCCACTTCTGACCAATTATGACCAAGTTGATGAGAAAATTTAGTTATAATTGGTTAGAGCACTGACACGCGGAATGCAGAGGTCGTGGGTTCGATTCCCACCCGGGTGAGGAATTTTTTCCATTTCTTTATTAATAATTTTATAATTTATAATTAATTAAGCAAAGTAATTGTAGTCAGAAATAAAAGCATATTTTATTCAATTTTAATGTGCCCTCGGTAGCTTTACTTGCTGGAACCTATTTACAAAAAATCATATTTAGACATTTCCTGATTTTGAACACTCACGACACACAGAAAATGCATTAAAGTCAGTCAAGTTGTATAATAAATAAAATATTATTAAGAAAATAAGAAAAAAAAATCACCCAAGTGTAATCTATAGTATTATTACTGATTATTTCCTTTGCCCGTTTGGTCTGGTTCCCTGAAACGGATCATTTTTCTTTGTTATATTTTGCTTTTTTATTTTATGTTTTTTTATTTACTCTTGGATGTCAACATGTGACATTGGCAAAGTCTCTGTGTAAGGGAGAGAGACACCATATCGCAAAATTGAATTGGAATAATAAATAAAATAGTTGAATGCCACATTTGGTCAAACATGTGTCTGATCTAATAAAAATATACTTTATTGTATAATGTTTTGAATAAATAAATATATCATTCCAAGTCAATATTTCCTCATATTATGTAAAATATAAGCAGACCTGTGAAATGAAGTCTGACAAAGTAATTGACCCGGTAGCTCAGTGGTAAGAGCACTGGCACGGAATGCAGAGGTCGTGGGTTTGATTCCCACCCGTGTGAAGAATTTTTTCAATTTCTTTATTAATTAAAGTTTTTTATATTATAGGAAAGGATGCTAGAGTTCATAGAGAAACAAGTGGAAAGAGGGAAGTCACAGAGCACTAAAGCTGCTGAAGAGGGTACCTACACTGAGTTTAAAAGGGAGGGCAGTCAGGAGCGGCTCACCCTTAACCTAAATCTTAAGAGGAAGACTGAAGGTAATATATTCCTTTCTCTAGGTATAGCATCACCCGTATGATGAATTTGGTGACAGCAAGATGTATCTGTAAATTCATCATACAAAGCTATAGCGAAAATTGGACAATATTCGCCTTGAAATGTCAAAGTTCCTTTATGTAATACGAATTTGACAAGCAATCAGCGATTTTTGTACAATTTTCGCTATCGCTTTGCTTTTGCTAGTTAGGTAATAAGGGGGCGTGACTTTAAATTAATTTAATCAGAGCTTATTAATATTAGATGACGTAAAGTCGTGGACGTATCGTCTAGTGGAAAAACGCCAAATGAACTCCTGTGTTTCAAGGACATTATATTCGTTGCATCTTCTCAGATAAGAAGCCGGAAACCTCTTTGGTGACAGCATTTAAATTGAAGACCAAGGAAGAGTCATCTAGTAAGAAGAGT
The DNA here is from genome assembly GCA_014607495.2 of Carposina sasakii. Classification (NCBI taxonomy): domain Eukaryota; kingdom Metazoa; phylum Arthropoda; class Insecta; order Lepidoptera; family Carposinidae; genus Carposina; species Carposina sasakii. The sequence continues at coordinate 8,036,296 of CP053172.1, read as the reverse complement.
AAGGTGGAAGAGAAATCCAAGTCATCGGCTCTTGATGAGATTATGGATATGCAGGAAAAGGCGAAAGAGAGAGCTAATAGGTAAGGTTTATTATACAATAGGGTCGATTCCGGCAGTCACACTTAAACCGTTGTTAACATAAATGGGTGAGAGAGAAAAGGGCAGGTAGGAGTTAGCACTAATTTTACCTTTAGGTTTAAGTATGACTGCCGGAATCGACCATAATCTTATAAATTTTAATCAACTTTTTCTGTGGTTTAGAAAATATTTAGGGTTAGTAGTGTTTAAACTTAACATACGCGTAAACTATCGGTCTTCTTGAAGTACAGTCGCTATTTGACGCCATCGCTTTCCTAGGAAACTAAAGCTTAGTCTTATCATAAAGGGGATCCAGCCACCTATAGCATTGCATGGACAGTTGTGAATGATCCGTGACTAGTTGCTAGCTCATCGCCTGAGAGAACGCTTTCTTAGTACCTTAGTCGACTCATAGGAAATGCACGGAAGGAGATGCAGCTGATGTATTCTAGTGAAGCCTCGGCCCTCTGATTACGTAAAAGTAATAGCCAAGCCGGAGCCGCGCGATCGCGATAATCTCGAGTGTTGCGTGCGCGCAACGAGCGCTCGGCGTCCTCCTGTGCGCCGCGCCTCGCACCGCGCCCCGCCCCGCACCTTGCCCCGCACCCCGCACCTAGCCCAAGCACACACACACACACACACACACACGAGATTATCGCGATCGCGCGGCTTCGGCTTTGCTATTGCTTTTACGTTATCAGGGGGCATAATGGATCTTAGTGTGGGACTCGGTTAATGTGTCTATTTGTGTTTTTTTTTTTCCCAGAAAAGACTACTGGTTAACCGAGGGTATAATAGTGAAAATCACAACCAAATCTCTCGGAGACAAGTTCTACAAACGTAAAGCGATCGTTGAGAAAGTGGTGGACAAGTATGCGGCACACGTGAAACTGATCGATGACGCTGTAAAACTTAAGTTGGACCAGGTAAGGCTAATTTAAGGTCACCAACCCGCCTGCCCAGCGTGGTGACTATGGGCAAAACCCCCCTGTGGCAGTAGCCTTGTGGCGTGCCCTGGGGGAGGCCTACGTCCAGCAGTAAACTGCAATAGGCTGAAGAAGAAGTAGAAGAAGGCTAATTTATTAATCCTTTATTTTTAACTCTTATTTTGTGGATTTTTTTCAAAGTAATTACTAAATAAAATGTAATTACTTTATTTAGTAACTAATACTAAATAAAATGTAACTATGTTTATCATCCAGTAATATATTTTAGTGGACGTCCGCGACTCCGTCCGCGTGGATTACATAAAAAATAAAATATCGAAATTATCCGGGATAAAAACATTTTCCCGGGAATAAAAGTAGCCTATATGTTAAGTGGGACCTGTAACAATATATTCCTAAAAACTGCGTCGAAATCGGTTCAGCCGTTTCTGAGATTAGCTTGCACAAACGCACAGACAAATCGACAAACAGACAAAAATTCCAAAAATCATTCTTTTGGGTACTACATATTGCGTTGATAAAGGTCTCGTATAATATTATTATTATTATTACCATAAAAATAGCACACTATAAGGAACTTGCGACTTTGCCACAAAATTTGAGACTTAGAGATTTGAAACTTCCTTAACAACTCAGGAATATTAATACAATTTTGATGACTTGGTGATTTCGAGTAAAAAATTGTGCATAACTCTTTATAGTGGGTTATATTCATAGCAATTTTGCTTAACATACCCCTTTTGTTACACCCTGTTATGTTAAAACAGCATAGCATAAAATGTTATTGTTATAATAAAATAAAAAAAGTACATAAGTATTATAATTCCAGAATCACGTGGAAACAGTAATACCGTCACCGGACGCGCGGTCAAGTTCGTGAACGGAGCCTATCGCGGCCAGAGCGGAGTTTTACGGAGTATTAACACGGAACACTTCTGCTGTGACGTAGAGGTGAGTATTATATCCCGGGCGAGCCCCCAAAATGTAGAAATGACAGATTTAAACACCGATTTGCCGGCTGTGTTTCTTTAAATAAAATATTTTACAATTTTAGCCACTATAGTTACGTCTTCCGTCGTTTCGTTCGTGCGTCCTTCTTTTTTCTATTCTGCCATTCCTATCTTTGCTCTCTCTCTCTCGCACTCATTACTTCTCGCTCATTACATCCATGCATGCACTCCTATCATAGATAAACCACCCATGCATCCATCCCACATATATACCACAAACTAAGAGTATACATACATACATAACCTCACGCATATATCATATCAGTCGCGCGCGCGCATCCATCAGCGGCGAACGTGTTTGTTGACTGCGTGCTTACCTAATGCGTAGCGGTATTTCGCGAAAATGACGAACGTTGTAAAATGTGACCAATGTAATCTAGTTATAAACGAACTGTTATCCTATATACAGAACAAAGTGTCAGTGATCGACGAGGAAACACTAGTTCGTGTGTGTGCCTCGGCATTTGATGCCAGTGAAATTAAAAATGCTAAGTCACTACTTTTTGCTGCGATACCTACAGACAAGAGAAAAATAATGCGCAAAAATGTCGGGAAAGAAAAACGTGACTTGAATGACATTATAAATCTCCTTAAGTCTACCGAGCCTGATGTTATTCCTATTTTTGTAGCAAAAGATTTAGACAAGCTGCCGCCGATCACTTTTGATCACCTGGATTGCACCAAGTTACTCAAAGATATGCTGATTTTGAAAAGCGAAATTGAAGACATAAAATCAACGTATGCGACTAATGACGTGATGTGAATGATATAAAGAGAGAAATGGTTCGTATACAGACCGACTCTTTACCGCCTACATCGGCGTTTAAAGTAAACAGCAAACGCGGTGCGTGGCTGGACAGTGGGCCTATGGGGCTATCACACGATTGCCATGTTTCGACATTTAATGATTCGCAGAGTAACAAGGATATAATATCAGTTGACACCGAATCACCCTTATTACATTATAGGGAGATGAGGGTAGACGTAGATATTCATCATACAGAAAATCATAACAGTGTATCACGTGACCGGCAAAAATCGGAGGAGACCGGGCAGGCAAACGCGGGGGGCGACAGCGGTGAGGGGCAAACGCAGCCGCCTATATGTATGCGCCTTCAATCGTGTGACCGAGCCGGTACCACGGAGGTTAGCGATGAGCCGAAGGCGACAGCGGTGACGTCACAGCAGAGTCCGGTATGCGCAATTGTGCGACAAGTCAACCATAAGGCCGGAAACAATATGATACGGCGTGAAATAGAACTACCGAGAAGCGAACTTGATATATCGCCGAAAAGTAACAATGAGGCGTGGCAGTCAGTGCGTCGTAGGAATAAAACTAAATACCGTTTTATTGGAAAGTCAGGCATAGCGAGAGACTCTGAATGCAATTTTAAAGCGGCGGATAAGAAAATTCCGATTTTTATCACAAATATACATCTCGATACGGAGGAGTGTGAAATAATTAATTACATACGAAAAAAGACTAAAGAAACTGTTGTCTTAGAAAGGATCAATATGAAAAAAGAAAGGGGGCACAAAGCGTATAAGTTCCTGACCTCTGAATGCAACGTGTCTTTATATTTGGACGAACAATTATGGCCTGCTGGGATAATTTTCAGACGCTTTGTAAATTTTAAATATAGAGGAACGAACAGTCCCCGGTCTGTTTTCGGCCTAAATGAAATTCACAATGGATAGTGGACCATATCGTTTTGCTACCTACAACTGTAGGAACGTGAAGCGATCCATCGAGGATGTGCGACGTTTGTGCCGTACGTGTGACGTAGTATGCCTACAAGAAACGTGGTTGTTGCCACAAGACATACCGTACATCAGCACCATAGACAGCAATTTCGGATATACAAGTAAATCAGCTGTTGATACGTCGGTGGGCATTCTGCGGGGGCGTCCTTACGGAGGAGTTGCGGTATTATGGCGCCACAGTGTTTTTCCGCGAGTATCAGTGTTGTCATGTGAAAATACGCGTATGTGTGCTGTGAAAATTACTATTCGTGATCGGGATCTAGTTGTGGTAAGCATATATATGCCAACAAATTCCAGTGAAAATTTGGATTTATTTTGTGACTGTCTCAGCGAACTATGTGCTCTAATAAATGAGTATGGTATTGAGTCTGTATTTATCTTAGGGGATTATAATGCGGACCCTTGCGAGCTATTTTTTACTGAATTAATGAAATATTGCGACGATCAAAGTTTATCTTGTATTGACATAGATCTATTAGGGCTAGATTCGGATAGCTATACCTACATTAGTGACGTGTACGGAACGTGTAGTTGGCTGGATCACTGTGTGGTGACTCAGTCGGCAAAGCAATGTGTAACTAATGTACAGATAATATACGATACAATGTCATCTGATCACTTACCGGTTATTATTGAGTGTAACCTAAGTACCTTGGTTCCTAAGATACCTAGAAATATTGTAATTAACAAAAATGTTACATGGGGACAACGAAACGATAAACAAATTGTAGAATATGCGAGTGTGTGTAATGAGCTGTTGAAATCGATTGATTTTCCTGTTGCGCTTGCAAGCTGTGCAGACTACTATTGTAGCGATCCAAGTCACGGACATATTCTAGACGAGCTGTATGCTGACATCGTAACTGCCCTGCGCAGCGCGGCATCGTCAGAGGCGGCGGTGGATCGGGGGGGGGGCAGACGCCGTGGGGGCGGTCCGCGCGTCGGTGGGTGGAATAAGCACGTCGCTGAGGCTCACAGTGCGGCCAGATTAAAGTTCAGGGAATGGGTGTTGTGCGGTAGGCCTAAATCTGGGTGCGTTTATAATGATATGTGCCACACCCGAAGGATATTTAAATCGAAATAAAATGGTGTCAGGATCACCAGGATCAGATGCGAATGGATGCTTTAGCTGAAAGCCATCGTAAAGGAGATTTTCGTGGCTTTTGGGCAGAGTACAAATAAGATCAATGTTCGACCTGGACTCCCTGTGAGCGTCGGCGGCGTGAATGATCCTACGAAAATCGCTAATATTTTCAGGGAGAATTTTACTGTGCCGTCTCTGCTTGCGCCTGCTAGTGAGGTGCTCAAAAGTGATATGAGCGGTGAGATTGTTAGAACGAGGTTCAGCGCCAAAGATGTGCGGATGTAATAAAACATATGACTCGAGGAAAATCTCCAGGACATGATGAACTCAGCATTGAGCACCTCCTGCATGCCGGACCTCACATCTCACGAGTTTAGCAATGTTCTACTCCTTTGCGTGAGCCACTCTTACTTGCCGGCTGATTTTATGAAAACAGTGGTAGTGCCGGTGGTTAAAATAGGACAGGTGACCTTGCCGATACCAATAACTACCGGCCTATATCTCTCGCCACCATAGCCCGCGAAAGTTTTTGATGGTCTGGTTAACGCACAGCTAAACAGATATGTGGCTCTCCATGACAACCAGTTCGGGTTTCGGCCACAGCTATCCACTGAGAGTGCAATACTGTGCCTTAAGCACACCATCAACTACTACACAAAGAGAAAAACACCGGTGTACGCCTGCTTCCTCGATTTGTCCAAAGCTTTCGATCTGGTCTCGTATGACGTCTTATGGAGTAAGCTGGAGGGTATTGATTTACCTAGAGAGCTTACAAGCATGTTCCAATTTTGGTATAGGCATCAAAAGAACTATGTCAGATGGGCAGGGGCGATGTCAGAGCAGTATAGGCTCGAGTGTGGGGTGAGGCAGGGTGGGTTGACCTCACCTACGCTCTTCAACCTTTACATGAACGACCTGATCGTCGCGCTCAGCAGTCAGCATGTCGGCTGCCATGTCGATGGAATCTGTGTTAATAACCTCAGTTACGCGGACGACATGGTACTGCTGAGCGCGTCAGTCTGTGGTTTGAGAAGGTTGATGCAGACGTGTGAGGATTATGCCCGTGACCACGGATTGAGATATAATGTGGCAAAAAGCCAGTATATGGTATTTGAGGTCGGCACGATATGCCACCAGAATGTTCCACCAGTATATCTGAATGGTGTTCCCCTGGAAAGGGTGGATAAATTCAAGTATCTGGGGCATATCCTCACTGCTGACCTCAAAGACAAGGACATTGAAAGAGAACGGAGGGCGCTGTCCGTAAGAGCCAACATGATAGCCCGCAGGTTTGCTAGGTGTTCAAGTGATGTTAAAGTCACGCTCTTTAGAGCTTATTGTACGTCGCTTTACACCTGCAGCTTGTGGGCTCGTTACACACAGAAGAGCTACAGCCACCTCCGGGTTCTTTATAATAATGCCTTCCGGATTGTAATGGGCTTGCCCCGGTTCTGCAGCGCCTCGGGTATGTTCGCAAAGGCGCGCACCGCCTGTTTTCACGCTTCAATGCGAAAGCGTGGCGCCTCACTGGTGCACAGAATACGGGCCAGCCCTAACACAGTCTTAGCGATGATTGCCGACAGACTGGATTGCCCCTATATGCGGCATTGCTGTAACAGGCATGTTCCAGTAGTGCCGTTTGTGAGGGGCTATTGACCTTATGTTTATTTTTTGTGTTTGTGTTGTGTTGTTAGTGTTTAATTATTTTATTTTTCTTATTAATGAAACTAAATTTGTAATTATTTTTAAATGTGTTATCAGAATCTATGGGCCTATTACCTGAAATAAATGAATTTTGAATATATCCATGGAGAAGAAATAAAAGAGGAGTAGCGGCTAGTATAAGGTCTACCAAAAAGTAGTGATTATCTTTTGACACGAAACTAGGTAGGTAAAAAGAAACAACTTTCATTATGGGATCAACTCCGAAATAGTAAAAAAAAATCTGCTGTTTCATACAATCTTGAATGATTACTGCACTGAAATGTATTCGACAGATGATTTTTTTTTTTCACTATTTCGGAGTTAGTCCCATAATGACAGTTGTTTCTTTTTACCTACCTAGTTTAGTGTCAAAAGATAATCACTACTTTTTGGTAGACCTTATATATTTTCATACAAAAATAGTGTGCCGCGGAGCGGGGGTGAAGTATGGGACGAGGGGAGCATTGAACACTGTGGCCCTGCCCATTTACATAGAAACCACCTTGTAGGGACTAGTCAAACTACTTACTCATTATCAATATGGTTCAAGATTGTTTTACTAGTGTAATTACTCATCGCTAGAAGGCAATATAATACTATGTTTTAGTAAAAAAAAGTACCCTGATAGTATCTTTGTAATTTTAATACGGTTACATTTCGGAACACAAGCGTGTGGGTATCCAAGCCATGTTTTCATAAATAAAAAAAAACAAGCGTGTGGTTACAGCTACTGCTTTACACTGACGCTGAAGCTCCGCCCCTATCATGACGTCATGGCCTCACGATTGCCACACGATTCACTTGATAGTGCCACCTCCTCTTTTATACCTTCTTCATGCATATATCTCATAGGGGTAGGCAGAGATTACAGATCTCCATATCATAACATATTATAAAACAAAGTCGCTTTCCACTGTCTGTCTGTTCCTATATATGCTTAAATCTCTGAAACTAAGCAACGGATTTTGATGTGGTTTTTTAAATATTAGAGTAATGTCTATTCTATATGTACAAGACAGGGTTCGAAGTGATAAATATCATTGATAAATATCTTGATAAATATACCTTGATAATTATCTTTGCTAATTATAAAATTTGAAAACAAATATAATCTAAGTTATCAAAACGTTATTTGCTTATCCAAACGTGCTAGACATCGAACAAAACGTTTGACTGACGAGAGAAGTGCGAATTTCTTTTCTTTATGTACTTTCTTACTTAAGTTTGACGCTATAATACAAACTCTGAATCAAATTGCGTATTTCTCACAGTTATTCTTTCTCTGTTTATTTAATAATGTTGAAAAACCGAGACCCACCTTGGGATAAATATATTATCATTTAAATAAATAAAATTTCAAGAAGTTAAATGGCAAATCGGCTTGGTTAATTATCCGATAATTATCAAAAAAAAAATATTTATCTTGATAATTTCGAACCCTGATATACAAGAAGAGCTTATGTTATGTACCTACCTAATAGGATCAGAATTGCAATTATACGAGACCGTAACGCTAGTTGAAAATAAACACTTTTGTTGTGACGTGGAGGTAAGTCTTTATCACGATCACATGACGAGCAAGCCATAACCCAAAGAAAAGGGTTGATTAATGTGCTTGGTAGTATAAGATGTAAACATAGAGTGCTAATGTCATACCTACAGTTTCGATGCACCATTAGACTTTTCGGTGCCTCACAATTTCAGACCTTGACACTTAGATTGCATTACTATACGTTACAATACATTAGTAATGTAGTACATTACTATACATTACACTAATAAAATCTAAGTGTCAAGGACTGGAATTGTGAGGCACCGAAAATTCTAATGGTGCATCGAAACAGTTAGTATGACATTAGCACTCTATGACATCTTATTCCTCTATGGTAGTGACTATGCCCGCCGCGCCATATGTCCTGGGTTCAAATCCCAGTATCTAATGTAAATGAATATCTATATTACATATGGCCGCGTGGTGCCGGCAGAGTAGAATTCGTACCACCCTATGCCTGCCCGTGGGTATCGTACGAGGCGATTTAGGGTTTCCGGGAGGTGGGCAGTAGCGCCTCCCGTGTTGACAACATAGCCCAAAATACAAACTGCGGTAACCAACCCGCCTGCCCAGCGTGGTGACTATGGGCAAATACCCCCCATGGCAGTCTTGTGGCGTGCCCTGGGGGAGGCCTACGTCCAGCAGTGGACTGCAATAGGCTGATGATGATGACATATAATAAAATTGTAACGGATCGATGTTTGTGCACGCTAATCTCAGAAACGGCTGAACCAATTTCGATGCAGTTTTCAGGAATATATTGTGACAGGTCCCACTTAACATATAGGCTACTTTTTATTTCGACATTTTGTTTTTTCTGCAGTCCACGCGAACGGAGTCGCGGGCGTCTACTAGTCTGTAATGATTATTTCTTGTATTTTCTTCAGGTTTCCTCCGGTCTTCTCCAAGGGAGGTTGGTGAAAGGCGTACAATATGAAGACATCAGTAAAGCGGCCACGTGACAGTGATATAATATATGTATCGAACATACCTACAGGATGTTTTTTGGTGGTCAACGTTTCCGAATACTACGGATTCTCCTCATCACCACGAACGCTTTTCTTCATAGAAGCATGCCTGGGAAGTGTCTGGTTCCCAAGATATTAGGTCTAAATTTTAGTTATTAGATTGCGTTTTTTTAATAGATTTTTTTATTTAAATGAATGTAGACGCGTGTAACAAATATTTTTCAAGAAAAAATTATTTATACTGCCTATAAAAGAACTAACACAAATGCTGGACGGACACCGCACGTTTCGCGCGATTATGTCAATAAAAAAAATATCAACAAAATTAAAATCCTTTCAGTTAATTTTTTTGGCATAGTAGTACTTTAGTACAATATGTATAGAGTACGTACCCTTCGTAAACGGTGGCAACGAAAAAAAACATCCTCTATACAAACTAGAAGCGTTATAAGTATCTGTGGGTTTCCCTCACTTACGAACCGCAGAACGAAGCAATATTTACTTACCATTTGAGTAATAAGGTATATTTTAGCACGCAGCGGCCGTATGACGGTCTAAAAACAAATATCTGTTGCTTGCAACTGGAGAAATGCTCATCTATACTAATATTATAAAAAGGTAAACTTTGATTGTTTGTTTGTTTGTATGTTTATTTGCAGCGAATAGGCTCCGAAAGTACTGGACCGATTTCAAAAATTCTTTCACCGTTATATGATAATATGCATAGAAAAGCCCGGGGGGGGGAACCTAACAAGTGACTACAAAGTACTTTATAATTACACACCTGATAGCTCTGTTTACTCTCACATTTAATTTTTAATGATGTTAATATGTAGGTGTACAAATAATTAGGATTTTTATTTTAAATTACAATTAGGTTCAGGGTGCCATTAAACCGGAGGGGTTTCACTTGGCGCCCTTTATGTAACTATCTTAATATATAATAATATATAAAAAATCCGTGTCACTGTGTATGTTCCGAATAAACTCAAAAACGAGTCAACTGATATTCATGAAAATTGGCATATATATATGTAATTTGGTCCAACTTAGATGATAGGATAGTTATTATTTAAATTAATGGTCTTAATAACTAATAATTAATAAAAAACTGATCATCAACGTTAGTTGTTGTTATTAATCGTACGTTCCATAAGTCTGCAACAGATGGCGCCTTCTGAATTCTTCTGTCTTTTCTGCAGTCCACGCGGACGGAGTCGCGGGCGTCCGCTAGTCTACACTAATATTATAAAGAGGAAAACTTTGTTTGTTTGGTTGTAATGAATAGGCTCCGAAACTACTGGACCGATTTCAAAAATTCTTTCACCGTTAGAATCCTTATTGGACCTAGATGAACATAGGCTATAAGAATTTCCCGATATTCCCACGGGAAGGCGACCAACGGGAATTTAATATTTTACGAAAACCGCTATACATATAAAGCTGATATCGGACATATATGTCATTGGGGATAACGAGGAAGGACTAAAAACGGATTTCCCGAAATTCCCACGGGAAGGGGATAAACGGGAATTCATAATTTTTACGAGAACCGCTATACATATGAAGCTGAAATCGGGCATATATGTTCATTGGGGACAACGAGGAAGGACTAAAAAACGGATTTCCCGAATTTCCACGGGAAGGGGACAAAGGGAATTTTAAAACGGATTTTCCAATATCCCACGGGAAGCGGATAAACGGGAATTAATTTTTTTACGACAACTGCGACACATATGAATTTGAAATTGGACCTGTATGTTCATTAGGGACTGCAAGGGAGCACTAAGAACGGATTTATCGAAATTCCCATGGGAAGGGGAGTTACGGGAATTTAAAATTTTTACGAAAACCGCTATTTATACAAAGCTGAAATGTGATAGGGCTATAAGGAAGCTTAAGAACGGATTTCCCGAAATTCCCACGGGAAGGGGACCAACGGGAGTCCCAAATTTTTACGAAAACCGCTGTACCTGCATATGAATTGCAGCTATGTACTGATATGTACCGAAGCGAAGCGAGGGCGGGCCACTATTACTTATAAATTACTTACTACATTTATCCAGTACCTACACTCAGCCTGGGACACATTATACGTTTCACTAAATAGCTTCTATTGCCGCTTTTTTTTTATCTATTCGCATATATAACACTTATCTATTCTCAACCGTCACTTTTATTAGACCTATAATAGAATAATTATAATAGGTTATTTAAAAAAATGTTAATGTTGTTTAGTTTTTCACATAATCTTATATCTATACATATAATAAAAATGTAACGGATCGCTGTCTGTACATGGAAGATATATGAGAAAAAATTATTACAGGAGACCTTTATTTAACGCAATATTAACCCAAAATAATGATTTTTGGAATTTTCGTCGGTTTGTCTGTGCGTTTGTGCACGCTAATCTCAGAAACGGCTGAACCGATATAGATGCACTTTTTATCCTGGGAAAGTGTTTTTATCCCGGATAATTTCGACATTTAGTTTTTTCTGTAGTCCTCGCGGTGTCGCGGGCGTCCACTAGTATAGAATATATTCCAAACCCAAGTTATGAGGTATTAAAAAACCGACGAAATGTTTCGAGTAAAGGTAGGTAGTGCCCGTACGCTTCGCTTGCTCGTCTTGGCGGGGACACGGAGATTCTCGTGTCGCAGTGTTCATTACCAAACACCTCCGAAACCGCTTGACAATTTTTTTAATGGTCAGATAAACTGTCTGTAGGTTAGAGTTGATACTGTCTCTATCATCATCAAGTTTTAGATAAGGACAGAATTAAATTTCATCAGTAAGAACTATCTGCATTGAAAAATCTGCAAAACACAATAACATCTTTCACAATTGAATGTATACGGTATACCCCGCGAAAGAGGATGCATTCAGTTGTGAAAGGAATACCTAATACGCAGTGTGCCTACCTCGCAAGGGAAAGTTACGAGTGGCTTAAAATGCCAATAAATTCACAGAAGATCATAAAATAAATAAAAAACACAAGTAAATAAGCTCAAAATTAATTCATTTCAATAATGATATTTACTATAAGTACAGCATCCTTAATTTTTATTTACTATACATAAAAATACAAAAAATTCTCGAATTCCAAAACTACTCTAGATTACATACAAACGAACATCTATATTGCAATAGTATTTTTAAAAAATCACAAAATAATTTAATACGCATATTTGACATTTAATAACATGTAGTAGAATTTAATTTTGTACACTGGCAATAGACGCAAAAAAATAGACTTCTAAAAGTACACTTTTCATCAAGTACATAAATTCTTAATTCTATTCCTTACAAAATTCATCTAATACTACTTCCATCCAATATATTTAAATAAACATTTTATAATATTCAAAGAAAATTAACTGTGTATGAAGCACCTATTTATAAGGCACCTTATAGGAAGCTTCTTAAATTCAAAGTTTGTTCTAGAAACTAGTTACATCTATACATATAATAAAAATGTAACGGATCGCTGTCTGTACATGGAAGATATATGAGAAAAAATACTATAGGAGACCTTTATCAACGCAATAGAACCCAAAACGATGATTTTTGGAATTTTTGTCTGCTTGTGTTTGTCTGTGCGTTTGTGCACGCTAATCTCAGAAACGGCTGAACCGATTTTGATGCAGTTTTCAGGAATATATTGTGACAGGTCCCACTTAACATATAGGCTACTTTTTATCCCGGGAAAATGTTTTTATCCCGGATAATTTCGACATTTTGTTTTTTCTGTAGTCCACGCGGACGGAGTCGCGGGCGTCCACTACTTTAATCTATGTATGCACACTTTGTAAAAACAACCAATGCATATAAAGCCCGGTGGAAAAATATGAACGAATACCATTTAAGAATGAGAAATATTTAATGACAGGTTCCATGTAAGGTCTCCGTATTTCGGTCATGACGGCCAATCTCAACGAAAATTATCCAACTGCGCAGGAAAAAAATATAGTGTACAAACGTTTTACTTAAACACAGGTGCACTCTCTATACCTTCACTCTCATAGTCCGATGGGACGGAAAGACGACCGGAGAGAGCTTATATGTTTAGTGGTACTACATAGGTACGAAATTAAATTGCCTTACGAGATGAAATATAATGGCTCTATTCAAAAACTGTGCATAGCTTATAGTTATTAAACATATAGAATTATCAATGAAACAAAAAAATGTGTTTTATCATATTTACCTTTAAAATAAGTTATTTCATATCAAAGTCTACTACTACATAGGATGAAATTATCTTGTGGATGGAAAATAAACTAAATAAACACATAATTAATTAACAAAATAAGTACTGTGATTGTGATATTAATAATTAAACTCTAATGTAAAACTAAATAATGTTAGATTGTAACAAAAACGCCTTCAATATATAGTATTGTAGTGCTTATAAATTTGAACTTTCTACGTTTTTTCTACTTATAAAAAAATTACCTACTTAAATAGGTAGAAAAGATTGTCATTTGCTGGCAATATTTATGGGTCACATAGACTAATACATGTACTGCGCATATTTTAAGTTTAGATACCAAGGAAAAGAAAACATACAAAAGATAACTAATAGTGATACATATTAACAGACATGGAGTAGATACGTCATAACTTTAATCCGAGTTGTAAAATTGTATTCTCAGTTTAAGGTTGGAGTATCCTCGGACTGAAATGGCGGATTTTTATCAATTAGCCTAATTGTATACGTGTTAGAAGACCAATCGATCATTGATTGACGGCATCGGTCAATGTCGCGCGACTGATTGCTCCAATCGATCGATTTCTGGTCGACGTTGATTAAAGTTGATCGACTGGTCTGACAGCATAAATATTTGTTGAAAATATAGATCGTCGTCGACTAATCCATTCTACCATCGATCGTTACCGTCGATCGAATTCAAATTCAAAATCATTTATTCGACATGAAAGCATTAACAACTTGTTTGTCGATTGTCTAATTATATGTTACTTTCTATGTTCGCACCCCAAAATGAAACCGCTACCAAACAATATCGATCGATTAGTCTGGTGACATGTAAATTTTACCCTGGGTAAGTTCGCTGGAAGTTATTACAATAGATAAAAAATAGAGATGCGATGTCTATGCCGTACGTCTAGTTGTCTATGTGTCATAGTAGTTTTTGGGGCAGTGTTGCCATGTTAAATGCTTTTCTACTTCTTTAGTAGTTTCTCTTCTTCCGGCGATTTTCTACTGTCCTTATCTTTTTCTGGCGTCTTGAACGTTGAGTTCGTGAGTAGACTCGCTGATGCTGGTATGAACTGTAAAAATTAATACATTTATACTATAGATACTTATTTTTCCTCTTCTATGCTGCTCTGGGAGTAAAAAAAACGTATAATACTACAGCTGCTTCTCTTCCCGGGCATACTGTACAAGTCAGTAGAGGGACAAGGGATAAAGGCGTGATTATATGTATGTACTTATTTTTAGGTGTCATCTAAGGAACGAAGGTGCTCGTAACTTGTCACCAGTAAATAGCATTTTCTGCGCCCTGTGCGAGTTTCTATAACTGCGCCTTATTTAGTCCTGCCTTTAGTGGCCATTCTTACGCCCCCAGAGTCTACGGCCTGTACCTGGGCACCGGTGGCACCGCCATATTTACGGCACTGCTTATACGGCACGTGGCTACCCATGGAGAAGAAATAAAAGAGGAGTAGCGGCTAAGTATATTTTCATACAAAAATAGTGTGTGTTTTTTGTCATTTTTCTAGGGTAGGGACTTAAGACATAAATTAGTGAATCGGCAAGCAATACATTTGTGTGGCAATACGTTCTAAAGTGTTCTTTTGGACGTGCAACTACTAAATAGGTGCCGACTACTACTAGGTTATACAGGGTGTTTGTGACAGCCAGGCAAATATTGATACCATGACTTCGGACCATGATTCTGAGGCGGAAAAAAAAACACTGAAAATTTTAGCAGGCAAATTCCAAAATTTTCTGACATTTTTTTCATATTTTCAGGAAAAAATAATTTTGTCCGTTTAATGAGGCCTTAGATAGTTACCTAAAAAGAAAATTTTAACCAAAAGATGATTTAAAAAGAAAAGTTGACCTCAAAAAAGTTCAAATAACTGATCAACCCTAATGGAGAGTCACAAAAGTGATCATCTTTTGGTAAAAAAAATATTTTCAAGTTATGGCCCAATTAAACGAACAAATATTTTTTTTTCCTGAAAATATGAAAAATTGTCGGAAAATTTTGGAATTTTCCTGCGAAAATTTTCATTGTTTTCCGCCTCAGAATCATGGTCTGAAGTCATGGTGTCAATATTTGCCTGGCTGTCACAAACACCCTGTATAGGGCATAGTGCTGTCTGTGCATTTAACATCTGTTATACAAACCAGTTAGTATCTAATTCTAGGCGATTCCACCGCCTGAGAGCGTGAAATAAAGGCAAAATACATTTTTAACCACACGTACAGTAAGCAGTTATTGAATTAAACCACGATTAATTGGTTTAACCCACGAGAGAAAATACAAGGGGTATGTTAAGCTAAATGCTATTAAAACCGCCAGCTATAAAAAACTTATCTGCAAAATTTAAGACTCACATGTTTATCTCTTCAAGATTTTATTAACATTCCTGAGTTGTTTAGGAATTCTCCATATTGTCTGGAAAAATAAACATCGAGCCCCAAATTTTGTGGATAGTTTATCTTCATTTCAAATCCACTGCTGAACATGGGCCTCCCCCAACAACCTCTATTCCGACCGGTCGGAAGCAGCCTGCATCCAACCGATACCCGCGAATTTGCTAGGTTCTCTAAACTGGGGTATATTCATAGCATTTCGCTGAACATATCTCTTTTGTTACATCCTGTATATGAATGTTATATTCCTACCTGTCGAGGCGGCTTCTCTGGTTCATTTATCAGGCCATTCTCTTCTATCTTCCTGTCGTCTCCCTCTCGCAGTAACTGCAAAGAAAACGAACGTAAATTATCGAAACGCCTTTTATATTTCCCCAAGATTCGTCTTGAGGCGATGAAAACCATCAATTATCTACATTTTCTTGCTGCCATAAAGCCTCGAAACACCAAGTTATGCTTACCAGACCGTAATATATAAAAAAATTACAGTCGAATTAAGTTGTAACATATTATAAATATTAATATAATACGAAACTCTTCTAATATAGAGATGATCATAAATAAGAAGAACTGCCTATTCTAACGCATCTACATTTAATTTAGTGCTTTAATTTCAATCCATTCAAGTCATGAGAAATCAATATCATTCGAATTATTTAAAATCATTCGAATAGCTCTTTCCAACAATCGAATAATTGGAATACTAGCACATTGTCATTAGAATGATCATTCGAATGAATCATTCGTCCGTCTCTACTGCCAACTACACCAATCGGCCATAATCAAAGCATATATTGATGCTTTCAAGATTTGATAAATGATGATTTGTTAAAACTATAATTTTTGTATCTCCCTATTTGAATTGCCCGCTCTTTTCTTCGTCACCGGACCTGGGCTCCGTGTTTTTTTTTGCCCGCCACGCTAGTGGCAGTTGCCCAAACACCGCGGCGCCGACCTCTCGCTTAACAAGTGAATTTCGTGTGTGACAAGCGGACCTACCCAAAAGAGTGCCAGTACCCTAAAAGTGGACAATAGTGAACTGTAAAACTAAACCCTACGAGATTCAGCGCGGAAGAAGAAAGAAGAGAAAACACCCAACTCTGACAGTACTCCCTATATTTCCCGTCAACGCGATCCACCTAAATCTCTAAACATGATTTTAAAGTAACTTACCTTATCGACCTCGGGTTCTATTTGCTCGTTAGTACCTCCCTTGTTCAGAGCTCCCTTCTCCATCAGAGTGGCGCGCTTAGCGGCCAGGTACATAGATCTGGGGACAAATGTATGAAGTTAATCAGTTAATTGCCGCGTGGTGCCGGCAGAGTAGAATTCGTACCACCCCATGTCTGCCCGTGGGTATCGTACAAGGCGATTAAGGGTTTCCGGGAGGTGGCCGCAGCAGCGCCTCCCGTGTTGACAACATAGTCCAAAATACAAACTGCGGTCACCAACCCACCTGCCCAGCGTGGTGACTATGGGCAAATACCCCCCACGGCAGTCTTGTGGCGTGCCCCAGGAGAGGCCTACGTCCAGCAGTGGACTGCAATAGGCTGATGATGATGATGATGATGAATCAATCTATCTAACTATAATAAAAGGTTATCACTACATAAATTTATAAAACAAAGTCGCTTTCCGCGGTCTGTCCCTGTGTATGCTTAGATCTTAAAAACTAAACAACGGATTTTGATGCGCTTTTTTTATTGATTGCGGTCACAGATTCTGATTCGAAAAAATCATCCTAAATGATCCATCCATTTTCACGATCACGCCTAGCATAGCTTAACCTGCAATATCCCTTACCTCTTGATGGTGAGGTAATGCAGCTCGCAGATGGCCTTCACGGAGTAATCGGGCACGAACGAGTGACGCAGCATCGAGTCCATGTTCAGATTCTGTAGGGAACCCAGGTTGGTTGGAGCAGGGGTTTCCGCTGGAAACAAATTAAAGTTGCTAGTATAATAGTTATTACTAGTGAACGCCCGCGACTCCGCCCGCGTGGACTACAGAAAAAAAAAACAAAATTACGAAATTATCCGGGATAAAAACTGTGGCGTCTCCTTTACGATCCTCAGCTCTGGCTACCCCATTTCAGGAACAGTTCGTGTCCTATATGTAGATACATCTAGAGAATAAGATGGCCATAGAGTTGCTCATGGTCATACTACTCAAATTAAAAGTTCGAGTCATTTCATCGAGGACTGCACCATTAGACTTTTCGGTGCCTCACAATTCCAGTTCCCTTGGCACTTGAGATGTTATGTAATGTAATAGGAACATGTATTGTAAAGTATAGTATGCAATCTAATGTCAAGCACTTAGATTTGTGAGGCATCTGATACAGTCGAATGGGGTATCCGAAGCGGTTTTATATTATTGCACTCTTCATTTACATGTTACTTTCACTCAGATGTCTACATCTTATTCCTCTGTAAGTATATCGCGCACCCAAATCTTGATACGTAGGTAATTTGTGCGACTTAGGAATGAAGTGAGATATGTAGGTACCTATTATATTCTTATGTATTCAATACTTACCAAGCCCCACATTCTGCGTGAGCGCCTGCACACCGCGAAGTACGTGAAGGGCCCCGCCTCGAACACGAGGTTCTCGCGACCGACCGTCACCTCCACGCGGCCCTCCAGGATTAGCACGAAGTAATCCACCTGGGGGGGAATCATCAATTCATCATCATCTCCCTGCCCTTATGATCGGTACATATCTTACGGAAGATGCGTCGAACGTATCCAGGTACAGGCAAACGCATTGACTCATTGTAAGGTATCGGTCGAGTGTGAAAGGTTGAATGTTTTGTCAAATATTTGTCTGTTCTGAAATTACGCGACCGACAATTACGCGTCGGATTTTCCGTCAGATATGTACCGATATGGTACCGACCTATGGTACTTATTCCATTATTTTATGGATCGGCGCAATATGGTTCATATCCATGGAGAATATATAAAAGAGGAGTAGCGGCTAAGTATATTTTCATACAAACATAGTGTGCCGCGGAGCGGGGGTGAATTATGGGACGAGGGGAGCATTGAACACTGTAGCCCTACCCATTTACACAGAAACCACCTTGTAGTGACTAGTCAAACTACTTGCTCATTATCAATATGGTTCAAGATTGTATTACTAGTGCAATTACTCATCACTAGATGGCAATATTATACTACGTTTTAGTAAAAAGTACCCTGATAAAAGCGCTAGTGTCTTTGTAATTTTATACGGTTACTTTCGGAGCACAAGCGTGTGGTTACAGCTACTGCGTTACACTAGCGCTGAAGCTCCGCTCCTATCATGACGTCATGGCCTAACGATTGCCACACGACTCAATTCACAGTCCCACCTCCTCTTTTATACCTTCTTCATCTTCTTCATGTCGAAACTCAAATGGCCAAAGAATTTGCATTTGTTTTTACGGCCGGCTGACATCCCTCTTTGAGTATACCAAGTAACAATTTGACAGTAATACAGGCCCGTACCTAGGATCGAACCCACGCCTTCTTTATTAACCATTGGGCTATCACCGCTTTCGATCGGACGGAGCGCCTACACGACCGTAAAGAGATCAGGCGCAGGATTTTACGTGCTTTCCGAGGCACGATGTGCTAATGCTTCACTAGAACTTCTTGCAACTCCTTCCGTGCATGTCGTAGAGTCTACTACGGCACGCTCAGACATCCAGCAACTTGTTATTGATTAATTTACCCGGTATGCTAGCCGTGGTTTTTTCTACCCTATTTCGGAAACAGCCGTGATATACGTAAAGTCCGTAATAAAGAATAAATTCAGTGGCACAGTTTAAGTATTTCTTTTGCAAATCACTTAATTTTTACTGATCGGCTGAAAAAATCTCTGTTCAAAATAAGCTCGCCTTTGTACATTATGTTTGTTAATATATTATCTCTTGTGTTTTCTGTGTACAATAAAAAATAAGTATGACTACTCACCGGTTTTCCCTCCTCGAAGACCAGTCTTTTGGGATCGTTCTTGTCCTCGTCTCCGCGCAGTTTGATGTGATGTATCACATCCTGCTTCAGCAGACGACGGAGCACCGTCTCCGAGATTATCTCCGGACGGAACGGGTCTACGGCTGATGGAGAAAAATAAACTTGATGAAAAAAGGGTCCCAAAAAAAAAGGTAGGTACTCTTAAAGTTCCCACTTTAAAAGCAAGGATATGCTGTAAAAGTTTCACATTTTATAAGTATATCCGGTCGAATATGCGACAGCCGTTTAGGCTCTAGATCAGAGGTTCCCAAACTTTTTTTACTCATAGACCCCTTTTAAAAGTTAACTGGTTCTGGTAGACCTCCTACAAGCCTACACCATATACAAATAAATTGTGAACCTCAATTTTTTCACATTAACGTAGACCCCCACCGAGTCTCCTGTGGACACCTGGGGGTCCACCTGGACCACTTTGGGAACCACTGCTCTAGATAGAGCGCGCCAAAGAATTATAGGTACATACATAGGTACACACTTGAAAAACTTAACCCTCCTTCTCTGGCGCAACACCATTTAAGTAGACAGCGCTCGTGTCGTGTTTGAATAACCAAACTAGATAATATTTACTCGGTCGAAATTCATCGATTTTCGCTCGAAAACAACCACTTAATGTTTAGCATACAATTTCATGTGATAGTACATTAAAGACTGTTTACTATGAGTAAAAGACGTAAAGAAAAAATATATTTTCTATACCTTCTTTTTAATAAATTCATTATAGCTACACTGCCAAATTTACCATTTCAGCGGAATGCCATACCTACGCTACTTGAACATAAGATTAGAAAGCAGTACTGCTTAGATGAAAACAAAATAGCTATCTAAGCCAGGGGTTCCCAAACTTTCATTTTTATAGACCCCTTTCAACTTTTAACTGGTTCTGTTGGACCCCCTAGATGCTTACACCACATACAAATTAATTGTGAAATCTCATTTTTTCACGCCAACGTAGACCCCCATCGAGTGTCTTGTGGACCCCTGGGGGTCCACCAGGACCACTTTGGGAACCACTGATCTAAGCAGTACTGCAATGTACGAGTACTATTACGCTATTCACTCTCGAGTTTAAAAGTATGAATACCCACAAATTTAAATTATGTAGTATGAATACCTACAACACTAAAATGTAAGTAAGTATAAGTAATCATTTTTTTTGTTGTTGTTAAGGAAATATTTAATTTTTATTCACGATTTCAGAGTTGGTACCATAACAAGGTTATTTGTTTTTATCTACCCAACCTCGTGTTAAAAATAAGATTCATTTAAAATGTCCTTATTTCGTTAATGTAAAAGGATAAAAAATTTAAAATATATCATCCTGGCAGGTGGAAACGATGTAGCGTGTTTACCTTTTGTGACGTACGCTACCTATCTATAGGTCCACTCCACTAAAAGATTATTTTTAAATGCAGGGGCAAAAAGTCTGCCTATGTCAAAAAAATTCGACGATTTTTCTTCAACTTCAAAATTAACAAAACTCATTAAATAATCGTTAGATAACTATTTCAGCGTTTTACAAAAAATATTATTTTCAAGGGTGGTAAAAGGGGCAATAAAGTTTTAATATTCTTACCGTGCTAGTTACTTACAAGTGCTCAAGAACTGGAAGGTGGCGAGGATGAGTTGTGGCGACACATGGACGCGCTGATGCTGATGATGGCCCACGAAAGCTGCCAGGTCTTGGAACTTGTTCACCGGACGTGCCAAGCGACGCTTGCTGCGGTTATCACCTGTAAAGCAGCTTATTATATCGGGTGTATAACCCCATTTATTTTAAAACAAAGCCGATTGGGTAAATATTTTGACCTAGTGTCACTTTTATAATGACTCAAGTACAAACCCATCTCACCCAAAACCAATGCGACAAGCAGTTTAGGCTTTAGAGCAGGGATTCCCAAACTTTTTTTCTCATAGACCCCTTTTAAAAGTAAACTGGTGGACCCCCTACATGGACCCCACCACATACAAATTAATTGTGAACCCCCATTTTTTCACGTCAACGTAGACCCCCATGGAGTCTCCTGTGGATCCCTGGGGGTCCACCTAGACCACTTTGGGAACCACTGCTTTAGAGCGTGCCAAAGAACTATACAATACCTACATACACTCGAAAAACATAACTCTACTTCTGGCGCAGTCGGGTAAAAAGGAGTATGTAAAGCGAAATGCTATGAAAATAGCCCATTATAAAGAATCCATCCACAAAACTTGAGACTGGAAATCGCATGTTTATTTTTCAAGATTGTATTCCTTAGTTAGGTTTCATCATCATCATCATCAGCCTATTGCAGTCCACCTGCTGGACGTAGGCCTCCCCCGGGGCACGCCACAAGACTGCCATGGGGGGTATTTGCCCATAGTCACCACGCTGGGCAGGCGGGTTGGCGACCGCAGTTTGTATTTTGGACTATGTTGTCAACACAGGACGGTAGTTAGGTTTATGCTAGCGAAACCGCCATTTAACGTGGATTTATGCTAATGTGCCTAAGCTAGGTATTAAGTAATTATATTAATGTGCCATTGACTCAAGTTGACATGAATTAATGCTTCGTTAAACGCCGAGCCCGTGAAACGGAATTTCATTATACTAATGAAGAATAGCAATTAAATTAACGGTTCCCAAAGAGCCGGGGCAAAGTTTGTAAATAAATATTTCAATTCCACTAACTATTATAGTCATTTAGAGGACTTTTTTAAAATCGCACCCTGTACTCCTTCTCTCTTGTAGTTCCTCTTGTGCAGAAGTAACAGAACTGGGGGTAAGCACGAACCTTTTTACGCGGCGTAACGCTAGCGACTCGCTAGCAAAATCTATGTGATTTGACAGTTTGACGATAGCGTTACGGACTATCGACAGGTTCGTGCTTACCCCTCTGGCAACATTTTATAGTTTAGTACTTTCAATGTTCCGTCACAATGATAATGCTAGAACACTTACTGAACACATCAGTTTCGTCCACGATCTCGGCTTGTATCATCTCTTCGATGACGTCTTCTAGTGTCACCAGGCCGACCGTCTCGTATACCGGATCGCCGTCGCCCTCCTCTATGCGTTGTACGAACGCCATGTGACCTTTGTGACCTGGTAGAAACAAGATGGGGATAAATATTTCATTATATCGGGCGCGTTACTATTCGGAAGTTCTCGTTGCGACTGCAGTAGTTTTGTGTTCGTGACCATGAGTCGGCAGATCCGAGGGTAAGCGGAGGGTGTTGAGCCAGGTGGTGGGCGTACCCGCGATGGAAAGAAGGGGATAAACATACATGTAGCGGAGCCACCTATCGGACGCGAGATGGAACCACAGTCCAATACAAACCCTAGAACGCGATATCGAAGTTTCTCACAATTATTGGAATATTATACATGGGCCCAAACAACCTCTAGAGGCCCAGCGGTGCCGGAAGCGTTTCCCAACATACAGATCCCACAGAAACGTTACGAACAGTGGGGAGAGATGTTAATGATCTAGCTTATCGCCTGAGAGAATGCCTGACTTCTTTAGTCGACTCTTACGACATGCACGGAAGGAGATGCAGCCGATGTATTCTAGTGCCCGCGTCAGCACAGAACTTGCATTTTATAAATCAGTAAGACGTATTTTTGCAATCTGTTTATATTCAACGCGTTTCTAGCAAAAAACGGTTACAAGGTCATTACCTATATCTCTCATGCGTGTCTGAGTTTATTTTTAGTTGGAAATTATTAAACTTTTTAATATGAGAGGTGATGGACTACGGCATGTGTTTAAAAAGTGTCTGCAGAGAATTGGCAGGCGGCATGGTTATGAAAATGATGCACACAGCTGGTGGAAAATTTTTAAGATACCTACCTACTTATGTCGGCACTTGTGTGTAGGTATGTGTAAAAAGACATGTCAATAATAACAGTAATTAGGGAAGTGTGAGATTATTACAAGTGCAGATAAACTAACCAAGTACTTTTCGTTGTGCGTAAAGTCTGACTCTCTCTAAATTAAAAAGTATTTACAGACTTTACAACACATTAACCTAATATAGTTCTGTTAAAACTATAATTTTGTATCTCCCTATTTGAATTGCCCGCTCTTTTCTTCGTCGCCGGACGCGTGCCCCGTATCCTTTCACCCCGCCACGCTAGTAGTTGTTGTCCAACCATCGCGGTACCGACCTCGTGTCTCGGCAAGTGAATTTTTGTGTGTGACAAACTGACCTACCCAATAAGAGTGCCCTTACCCTAAAAGTGGACTAAAGTGAACTGTGAACCTAAACCCTACGATAAATTCCGCGCGGAAGAAGAAAGAAGAGAAATCGCACAGGTTAAATTTAAATTTTCCCTTGGCCCAGCCCCTTCCTAAACAAGTTCCAAACTAATATCCATATTCTGGATACTACTTAAGTAACAGCATAGAAATACATAAATTAGTGTAGAAACATCCACGACTGGGAAACAACCGTAATATTCATCATAACAATGTTTGCACCTTCTGGGATTCGACATGGCGCCGCAGGTACGGTCACTACCAACTACGCCAATCGGTCGTCAGAATCATTACAATTTAGGTTTGTGGACAAGAAAATTTAGGTTTGTGAAAACTGTTTTTATACATTTACTTCTCGCGTAATATCTTAACCAATACTGACGTGAGTCGTCCTGAGCGTAATACTTAATATGCTCTGGGTTGCGGGCCTTGGGGGTAACCTCCGTGCCCGGGCACAATTCTCATAGTTAGGCACTTAAAAGGGGGCCACATAGGTCAGAGAGTACGCCTATCTTGTCTTAGCAGCATCCATCTGAAAAGGGACCCGTTTGGCGGTTGCACGTACACGGGACGTGACTGACGGGCTCCAAATAGGGCACACAGTTCTACTTACTGCTCTTCGTTTCATGTTGCTTCTACCTGTATACCTATCTGTATTTCTACCCTATTTCTATTGTCCTTTTCTATGTTACTTCTGTCCGTGTATGTGTAATTTTCAAGTAAAAATCTATTCTATTCCATTGGGAGTGAGAGAACGATTCAGCTGGCCCGGGGGACGTGGGCTAGTTTGCCAAAGAAGAGGAAGGATGGAAAGAAAGCCAACCGAGAAGCTGTAAGAATGAAAGCTCATGAACCAATCATTACCTTCCTTAAACTGCTTCAGCATCACGTCCAAAGTGACGTCCTCGAAGACATAATTGCAGGGGTTCTGGTAGTACTGGCAGAGGGTCTTCAGCGGGGTGTTATCGTCAGGGTCTACGAACGCCAGGTCCTTGATGAAGAGGACTGTGACGATGTTGTCGCGGGTGCCGTCGTATACCGGGATTCTGGAGTAGCCTGGAATAAGAGGATTGGTTAAATAGGGCAGACTTGGTTAACTGGGGAAGTTAGGAGCTTTCAGGTACAATTTTGAAACATGAGATGAGATTGGGATGGACAAGTTTTGAGATAAAGGAGAACTGACTTTGACAGTTCTCCTAGATTTCGTCTTAAGGCGATTAGGCCCATTATTAGTTTCACTTTGGCGCCCATAAAGCCCCAAAACGCAAACTTATGCTTGAGAGATGGTAACAGATATAGAAAGAGAAAGTAATCTAATATAAAAAAAAAATTACAATCGACAAATAAGTTGCATATGCTTTCATGTTGAATAAAACAATTTCATTTAAATTCAATAATCAATACATACGCTTACGATGTGGCTAAAATATTTGGTCCAAGATAAATGAATGTGTGTTAATCACCTTTGCAGTAAGTATTATGTTTAATGGCATTATCACTTAAGAAATATAATAAATTGACCTCAATATCATTGACCCATTAAGAGTGTCCACGTGGATAATTTTACACGGCTATGAGTCCATAAAATAGAACGATCAATAGGTTAATAAAGAATTAAGAAGTAAATAACTTGACGACGCACCTAACCTAGTCCCACAATAAGATCCTGCTAAATGCCATCCTACTAAAATTACAAATCCGAAAGTTTGTGAGGATGGACATATGTGTTTGTTACTCTTTCACGCAAAAACTACTGAAGGGATTTTTATGAAACTTGCCAGGTATATAGCTATAGCTTAAACATCAGAATAACACAGGCTATAAAGTTCAAAAACGAAGTCTTGGGTGGCCGCTAGTTTGTATATAAACTTACCAGATTTGACAATTTCAGACATAGTCTCAAAGTCCATGACACTGTTAATGGGAAGCATGAAGCAATCCTTCAGCTTCGTCATGACATCCTTCACGGACTTCTTGCGAAGGTCGAGGGCTCCTGAGATGATGTTCACCTCCTCCTTATCAAGGTCGTTGACGTGGTTTGTTATCTGGTTGAGGAATTCAATATCATCACTACATATTATAAAACAAAGTCGCTTGCCGCAGTCTATACGTCCCTATGTATGCTTAAATCTTTCAAACTAGCGAACGGATTTTGATGCGGTTTTTTTAAATAAATAGATTAAATAAATATATTCACGAGGAAGGTTTATAATGTATATATAGCTAGAGTCCCGCCCCGGCTTCGCACGGGAGTAATGCACTCTCACGCGGGCGAAGCCGTGGGCGGCCGCTAGTTACCTATAATAAAACAAAGTCGCTTTCCGTTGTTTGTCCCTATGTATGCTTAGATCTTGAAAAGTACGCAACGGATCTTGATGTGGTTTTTTTAAATAGATAGAGTGATTCAAGATGAAGGTTTATATGTATTTTCTGCTGCCACATACTTACATAGTATCGCATCACATCAGTCTATTTACGTCCACTGCAGGACGTAGGCCTCCTTCAGGGCACGCCACAAGTCTACTGCCATAGGGGGTGTTTGCCCAAAGTCACTATGCTGGGTTGATGACCGCAGCGTGATATCACACGACATTTTTATGCTATACACGGCAGATATGACGGCCGATTGGTGTAGTTGGTAGTGGCCCGGCCTGCGACGCCATAGGTCCTGGGTTCGAATCCCGGTAGGTGCAAACATTGATATGATGAATGTCATGGATGTTTCTATACTTATCTATGTATTGATATACCGTTGCTTAGTACCCACGACACAAGACCTTAGGGATCTTAATGTGGGACTAGGTCAATGTGTTGTAAAGTGTGTGAATATTTATTTATTATTTATATTATATGTACCATGTAGATATATTGTACGTAACTAAAGAAACAGAATAGTAGAGAATCAGATCATACCTTGACCAACTCCTTCAGTCTCTCCCTATTGTAGTGTGTTCCAATCTCCTCTCCGAGGAAGTAGTCCAGCAGCTTACTGGTCGGCCAAGCAAGGGGAGCGCAGATACCCATGACGATCTATAGAAATGGGGAACTAAATAAGAAGGGTGCCTTTGCCCCAGAGATATGTTGTGCTTCGTTGCAACGGATGCGTGTGATACCCATCAATCATATTGATCCATAATGCCTTGATGATTGATAAAGGATTGGATGTGAAATACATACTAACGTAACATAGATCTAGAGATGAAAGTGGAAAGGCAGACTAACAATAATCTTCAACCTCTACGGTTTTCCATGCCGGTGTTTTACAATACCTAATAGAGCATGGGTAGACATGAGTGAATATTATTGGAACGAATTTCTAGAGTAAACTGGTAGAAAATTCAAATTGGTATGGGTATAACCAAAAAACTTGCATTGCGCTTATGGCTCATGGATGAATGTAAACATAACAAGATATCCGTTAACAAACTCACCTTCATGATCCAGATACTCTTAGCACCGATAAAAAGACCGTGCCTAGCGCAGATAGCCTGAGGCGTGATCTCGGCAATAAACACGATGGCCAGTGTAGACCCGATGACAGCCACCAATCCTGATGTCAAATCGTCCAAAATAACCGTGAAAGTGCTGTTAACAGCGACATTACTCAGCAGGATTGTACATAACAAGTAGTTGCCATGAGACCGCACTGGCATAATGGCTCTTGCGTACTTTCTTTCCTTCTCTGTACCCGTATTGGCAATGATCTTCAACTCCGTCCTATCTAACGCCATGAGACCCAGATTGAGGCCAGAGAAGAGAGACGCGAGGATCAGAAGGATGATGATCAGAATAATGGAAGCCCATAGAGGTAAAAGTTTGTTGTGCGTTGCGATGATCTTCCACTTCTCATTGCCTTGGAAGATAAAGTTCTCTTCGGGTGAGTTTCGAGCGCAAATGTAGAAGATATCCCCTTCTAATGGTGCTGGAGCCTTGATTTCTAAAAGCGCAGATACATCTGTAGCTTCTTTGACCTAAGGAAAAAAATATTTTGGTTACCTACTTATTTTGTTAATTGACGAAGTGAAAGTACCTATATTTATTGCCAAATAAATGCAATACCGACATACGACATCCCTTCATGGTAAAATTAGGTAGATTAGAGAGTGCTAATATGGAGGTAGGTAAGAATTTTTGTACTTCATTCATACAGCCAAAAGAAATAAAAAGCAACATACCTTATACGTTCCACTTATAAGGAAATGACACTGCTTCCCCTCCTCGGCGACGTGAGTAAAAGCAATCGTAGTCTCACTTGTAAACCCTTCACCAAACAGTCTCAGAGAAAACATCGTATCTTTCAAAAGACTTGGTACCATACCGTCGACAATTTTGGGCTCTTTTTCCGCCTCATCCACTCTCAAGCCCAAAATTTTAACTGTAGGCAATGTACCATTTATAATATTTACTTTAGGACCTAAACTACTTTCAGTTTCATTAACTTTAACACCCTCTGGTTCTTCTACTTCTGGAGTAGCGGTTGTTACAGGTTCATCTGCTTGACGCTTCAAACGAGGATGCGATTCGAGTCTGTCCAGATTGGGCGGCACATAAGATACGGTCTCAATAATAACGTCTCCAAAATTTTCATTCACATTCTCATTATTATAATTAATTGCTATATCACGGTAGAGATCCTTGGCTTCAGTGCTTGTTGTTAGATCTTCTGCAGGTTTCTCCACAATAATACTGTTTAGTTCTTCGATTTCAGCCCCATCTTTTGGTGCTCTGTCATTATTTTCATCTGAGTCTATGCTGTTATCAGCAAACTCAGCATATATCATCTTTTCACGTAGTAGTGGAGTATTTTGCTCTTCATCATCATCTTCTGTAGATCTGGAAAGAGATAGAAGGATTATATTACGGCTTTGTTTTCAAAATGGGGTAGCCAGAAACGTGGGATCACATAATCCTACAGGCACGTTGAGCATTACTGAGTCAAATGTAAAAAAATAGTCATAAATAAGCTAGCTCAACGCCTGTGAGAAGAGAACCGTCCCTGAGTTCCTTAGTTAACTCTTACGAGTTGCACGGAAGGAGATACAGCTAATGAATCTTCGTGAAGCCATTCTCGTTCTACTCATTCGAGATTCCAAATTGAAGTTCTACCCATCCTACAACCAAAATTAACTGCATTATTAATTTATGATTGTATTCACACAAAAAACGTCCATATAACCTTGGGTAATGTGCCCGTTATCACAAAGGTCACACATTGTCACTTAGTGGACGTCAGCAGTAATGGTCTGGTAAATATGTGCCCTACTGTTATATTAAAGCCACGGGAAAGCCTTGGTTTAGCAAGCCGAAAATATCGAAGTAGGAAAGTTTGTTTACAACGAGGCCCATAGTATTTGTAAATGTAAAATGTTGCTACGAACGTGTGTGATACACACCCAAGATGTTTCTGATATCTATGTAATATGCATTCACCAAACACTGGTCCATGCGATGTTCATTAAACATGTTTAT
Organism: Carposina sasakii; assembly: GCA_014607495.2. NCBI lineage: Eukaryota > Metazoa > Arthropoda > Insecta > Lepidoptera > Carposinidae > Carposina > Carposina sasakii. The sequence goes on along the minus strand of CP053172.1, from coordinate 8,006,831 downwards.
TAGATATCAAATGTACCTACTTATGTTTAAGTGAGTGAAATTTTCAGTGTATTTATGTACCTAAAAGGAAAAGGCGACTCCGTGGCCCAGTTGACTAGTTGAAATATGTATCAAACCCACCCAGCCCAGAGATCAATGAATCGGTCGCCCCGTCTCCTTTTACTTATTTAGATACATATTGTTTTATATAATCAGTACATATGTATGTTATCACACTGTTTTATTGTTCAACACAGCAAAATTCAATATTAGTTGATTACAAAAATCCGCCAGACGCTCTTACATAATTTGGTAAATTACTCAGCATTGTACTCGTACGATAACACGAGATTCTTGTACTGACTTTGGGCTTAAGACAATTTACGAGGGACAGTGAAGTTCGCTAAGTTCGCATTTCGCAGTTCGCGTTCATTTTTAGCGACATAATAAATTTTAATCTCTAAGGCGGTGTAAATTGACACGGAATTAAATGGAACGGAATGGAAGTTTTTGTCCATCGCATAATGAACTTTAAGTCAAGTGTATAACAAATAAACTAACTACGAGCCTAAAAAAAGTCGCGCGTCTTCCGCGGAATCCTCGCGCATTCTCGAGAACTCTCCGATGATTTGACGTAACGGAATTTGGAAATTGACGCTGATAATATAAAGTTCAATATGCTATATACGATTTCGTTGCAAAAATTCGCTTCCGTTCCATTCCGCGGCGGTGTAAATTGAGCCTAAGTATTCAAAGGGGTAATGGATAAATACACGAACTTCACTGCCGCTCGAAAAAAATAGTTACATCCCACAAGAGGTGTTCCTAGTAACTATGACGAAGGATCTAATAAGAAACGATTTTTGAACGAGTACTTCTAAAGATATCGCGGACTAAGACTAAATTGTTTGACCCGTGTTTGATCAGAAGTTAAGAAAAATATCTACATAGTAAGTATCTACATACCTATACACAGAAGTTTTTACCCAAGTAATACATAGTAAGTTTATACAGGGTGTAACAAAAAGGGTATATTAAGCGAAAAGCTATGTAAATAGCCCACTATAGAGAACCTCTCTACAAAATTTGAGACTCGAAATCACATGTTTATTTTTCCAGATAGTATGGAGAATTCTTAAATGTCTCAGGAATTTTCATACAATCTTGAAAAATAAACATGTGATTTCGAGTCTCAAATTTTGTAGAGAGGTTCTCTATAACGGGCTATTTGCATAGCTTTTCGCTTAACATACCCTTTTTGTTACTTCCTGTATAACTAGTGATCAAATAATTTGGCCTAAGTCGTGGGCGTTCTCCATAGTACATAATAATTAGAGACGCGAACAACAAGTGCACCACAAATCGTCCCGCGTATTTACACACACCAATTGTGTCAATTAAATCGCATTCCAGATGGTCAATTGCCAGCAGACGATTTTAGGGTACAGTAAAACAAAATATAATTTCATTGTGTGTGTGTGTGTGTGTGTACTGTTAGATAAGATTTTCAGTACAGGGTGTTTTTTCGTCGCCACCCTTAACGAAGGGTACGTACTCTATACATCAAATAAAGTAAGTTTATGCCAAAAAAATGCTGGGAAACGATGTAAATTTTTTAATAATTTTTTTTCATTACTTGATCGGGCGAAATTTATATTAATTAATACTCGTGAAAAAATCTTGCTACACGCGTCAATGTGCATTTATGCAGAAAAACGCAGTCTATTTACTCAACTTTGGACCCTAATATTTTGGAAACCAGACACTTCCCGGGTATGCTTCCATGGAGAAAAATGATCGTGATGATGAGGAGATTCCGTAGTTTTCGGGAACGTTGACGACCAAAAATCATCCTGTATAATTGTGTAACGGCGTCTGCCTGTCTGATGCCAAACCTCCTCTGGTATAGCCAAGTGACAATTTTGGAACATAGAAATCTGTACATAAAATAAATTCAGTGATACAGGCCCGCGCGTAACAGGGATCGAACCTACGCAATCACCGCAGGTCAAATTCTTACCTAACCCATAAAAAAGTTACGGTCGATGGGATCAAAATATTTAGGTACAAGCCTCATCTCAAATTACACGTAAATTTTTTTCGTCATCTCTTCGCCAAGCGTGACGGAACCCAGCCACGCGTAACGGGCAACACGCTTTGCTGTTATTTTATTTTATTTGGGATGCTTACTAGTTTATTTAGTTAATATCTGTCTGTTGTTTCAACAAGATTGTTTTAAAAATTTTAAACAAGATATTGCTTGAAGCTTGATATTGCTTATCTTAATGGGAATGAGACGAGAAGGTAGATAGATAAAGAAGATAGGGAGAGATAATGGGTAGGTGCGGTAACTTTTAGAAACTTTGGTGTTTTAATTATTCTTGGGCACATAGGTACTATAGTAAAAACTATGTTGGAAGAGGCCTATGTTCAGCTATGTTATGTTCATGACTGAAAATGATGGTAGTTAAAACACCATATTAAACTTAGATGAAAACAAGATTTTAAAGCTCTCTTAAAAAGGCTTCTACATCTTGGCTACGTATGGCCCGGTGCACGCCTTTTAAAGGTCCGGGAACGAGGAATAAAGTACCTATTTTGTTGTTTATATCCTAGGTAATTAGGCCTTAGAATCTATTGCACGTTCTACTCCACTTGTATTAATGTGGAAGCACGCTTAACTACGGCGGGGCGACCGGAGTCTGTACCTAATTAAAATTATAAAAAAGCAGACCATTCGTTAGAAAGCATTACATCATGGAAGAAGACGTCCCTACCCAAGGTGACCCACTCCAAGCCCACATAAAACAGTGGCTCCACCTAGCTACTGACCCCATTACAAGCTTCAGTGATAGGGCATTTCGGTTTTTACATATTACGACTTTATCTTGACGGCCGATTGGTGCAGTTGGTAGTGCCCTGCCCTACGCGTCTTATGTCTTGAAGTTTGAATCCCAGTAGGCGCAAACATTGATAATGATGAATATCGATGTCAAAGAAGTCGTTTGTCTCACCCGAGTGCCCTAAAGAATAAACTTACACTAAGAATATCAGGTATAGAGTGCACCTCACACTATTCGCGGAATGTAAAAGACGTTGAAACCTCCTGAAATGTAATCGAGTGCACGTCGTTCACTCCGCAGAATCGTATACTACTTAGGAAATACGTAGGTACACAAAGTCCTTGTCTTCATGTATATTTTCTCGTGTTCCCGGGAATACATTTTCATACAGAGACAAAAACGTCAGACATATTAAATTAGAGACACGTCGAGTGCGGGACACGATAATTGGACACTTGGCGAGGATCAAAACTTAACCAAGATCGTGTCGTCTCCTATAAAATAGACACTAACTAAGAAGTTCGTGTCAAATTATATTATTTTTACGACGTTTTAGGGAAACGACTAGGAAATTGTGACCGCTTAAATATTTTATAGACTATCATGACACTGCTAGGAATACATGCAAAGCTTACGCTAAATAACTATACGCTCTCTATAATACAGGTACGAGTATACAGGGTGTTTAGTGCCATTATAATATAACAGCTTGGGGAGTGGTTAAATTAAGTGTGTCTGTACAAACACTATAGGCACAAGTCTGAAATATAAAGATTTTATTATTTAATAAGTATGATTAACGCGAAAGTAACCCTGTCTACCCGTATTTAAATTTAATTTTTACAAAACTGAGGTGAGGACGGGCTATTTCTACCCCTGCTCGTATGAGTAGGGGTAGAAATAGGAGATGAAAGAAATTACTTATGTCAATTTTAAAGTTAGAAGCTTGAAACGTATGGCTTCTGATTCATCATCATCATAAGTACATCAGATTGACACATAAGCTGGGTAAACGGTTACGTGAACAAAGTCGTGGGCGTCCACTGTAACTATTTGAGAAGCCAACAAACTACACTGGTCAGCCAATATTCGTGCTAATGAAAACACTTCCAAATAAGAGAAGACATGAAAAAAACTCATCATCTCCGCGTTACTGTAGGCAAATTTAACTTAAAGATGCACAGCATAAAGTTCAATGTTGCTTCCTCAGCCACTAGGTTCTTAACCTTGACAGATCTCTTGAAACTACAGGTGCTAATAAAATTAGTCAGTCGTTGAATTGTAGCTTAGAACAATGTTTAAAAATCCTTTGATCCAATAATAGACATAGATAAAACTACTGAAGTGTAGCGGACATCCGTAACTTCGACCGCGTGAACTAAGGAACCAGCTTGTGTATGACGTAGGCAGGCATCTGATAAGAAGGGATTCTTTAAAATTCTATCCGTAAAGGGGTGAAAAGGGGGGGGACAAAATATGAATGCGACAACGCGATTCTGTGGTCCAATCTACTTCAAAATTTTTCATAAATATACCTACATACGAGTACCTAATACTTTATAAAACATTTCCCAAAATTCCCACGGGAACGTGAAAATTTTTAAATTTCACGCAGACACCAGTCCAATCTACTCGTATAAAAAGATCCATTGGGAAAATAGATTTGGGAATAAACGCCGTCCGACTATAAAGGTAGGTAGGTAGTGTAGGGGAGCGGAGGGCTAGTTCTAACAAATTTTGGCTTCTTAGCTATGGAAGCTTACTTGTCTGGTATTTATGAAATCTAGCAGTACTTTTCTAACTAAAAACTATTTAATTATCGATTCCATATAAACTTTTGATCAAACCTGTAACTGATTTTTGTAGAAACGGCTTTGAAAAAAACTGACGAGTGTTACAACTTACCCTGTGATTTTTTTTCCCTAAGCCGTGCAACATCCTTTAATAAAACCAACATTCAAGACTTTTTTAGGAAGTTTCACAACTAGCCCCCCGCTCCCCTACCTACTTATGCATTTAGAACTGAAGACGGACAAAAATTTCTTTGCCTTAAAATCAATCTTTCTCGTACTTACTTGTATATCTCAACTATACCCTAAAAATTGGTCAGAAGTGGCACCATGTTGTTCTATCAGCCCTTGGTGCTCTGCCTACCCCATAAGGATAAAGGCGTGGTTATACATATGTAATGTATGTATGAAATCAATCAAAACCCAGTACAAAATATATAAAACTAGATTTAATCACTCCAGCCATATTAAACACCATAATTCGAGTTAAGATCTGGAAATATCGTTCGATAATCGGGTCAAACCAGTTTTAGCTCAAACAAAACGTAAAAGCCTGGACTGGAACCTAAACTGGCAAAAATTATGGTTGCATTTGAATTTTACGGGTATTATGATTCGAGATCGGTAAGAATATTGCTTGCTTTTGGAAATGTTGTAATTTTGTCATCTCAAAATTTTTGCGAAATTTTGTTAAATAGGTAGGCAACAGAATCGCGTTTTTATATAATCACGTGTTATTTGTAAGTGATAGTGAGTAGGTATAGGAGCGAACCTTGTGACTCTTTAAACCTGTCTTATTCGAACAAATTATTTGTTTCGAAAGCATAAAATTCTTAGTTGCAACAGGATATTTTTGCAAAGTTCTCTGCAAATACGAAGTCGCTGCTGCTAGGCCGCCAGTGCGCGCTTGGACTTAGTTGATGCCAGTGGCGTGTGGCGTAGCTACCTAGGGGCTAGGCGGGGCAGTGCACCGGGGCCCTCAAGCTCAGGGGGCCCTCGAATCCTTGCCGTGAATTCCTGGGTAGAGCTTGAATTTTCAAAAAGTAATAGACATCTTACTTGAGTTATGTAGTATCGTGATGATGAGGAGATTCCGTAGTTTTCGGGAACGTTGACGTCCCGGAATCTCATCATCATCACGATCATTTTTCTCCATGGAAGCATACCTGGGAAGTTTTTTTTTATTTTTTTTTATTCACACACATCACAACACATTGACCTAGTCCCACACTAAGATCCATAAGGTCTTGTGTCGTGGGTACTAAGCAACGGTATATAAATACATAGATAACTATATAAACATCCATGACTCGGAAACAAACATCGATATTCATCACATCAATGTTTGCACCTACCGGGACTCGAACCCAGGACCTATGGTGTCGCAGGCAGGGCCACTACCAACTACATCAATCGGCCGTCTAAGTGTCTGGTTTCCAAAATATTAGGGTCCAAAGTTGAGTAAATAGACTGCGTTTTTCTGCATAAATGCACATTGACGCGTGTAGCAAGATTTTTTAACGAGAAATAATTTATATCTGTCTATGAAAAAATTTGCATAAACACTAGGCACTATAAATTTCGCCCGACCATGTCATAAAAAAAAAATCAAAAAAATTTACATCGTTTTCCAGCATTTTTTGCAGAAACTTACTTTATTTGATGTATAAAGTACGTGCCATGACAACGAAAAAACATCCTGTATATACAGGGTGTAACAAAAAGGGTATGTTAAGCGAAAAGCTATGTAAATAGCCCACTATAGAGAACCTATCTACAAAATTTGAGACCCGAAATCACATGTTTATTTTTCCCGATAGTATGGAGAATTTTTAAATATCTCGGAAATTTTCATACAATCTTGAAAAATAAAAATGTGATTTCGAGTCTCAAATTTTGTAGATAAGTTCTCTATAGTGGGCTATTTACATAGCTTTCGGCTTAACATATCCTTTTTGTTACACTCTGTATAGAGCTGAGTTCTCGAAATGGGGTAGCCAGAACTGCAAGATCGTAAAGGAAGTCCCATAGCCACGTTTAGCGGGAACAGGTGTAATGTAAATTATCAGGTGACTACTAGCCTAAGAGAAGGCCCGAGTTCGTTAATCGACCCTTACGACATGTACAGATGGAGATGTAAGAATTATGCAACATAAACAAACAAAAACACTAATCAACACAAATTGAACACAGAAATTCCCAAACAGTTTTACACTCAATGAAAATGACCCCATTTTAACCTTCAATAACTAACTCGAACCAGTTAAAAGCTCTTTTCTTACGACAAGTCCTAAAATTATTTCTCCGCGTCACGAAGCAGCGTCGCGTCGTTGTCGGTGCGCCACTTGGCCGTTTGCCACAGCAACGTCTTTGCCTGGCTAGACGGCGTTTATGAGTAGTAAAAAATTAAGATGGCGGGCGGTAAAATTGGCGGGACGGATAATTAGGTTAATTATTTACTACAATGAGCTTTTACTGTTTGATAACTTTTCAATAAATTATATTTTCTTATTGTAAATCAATAAAAATTCATACACAAACACCTGGATATAATAAATGAATACTCTTACGTTATTTCATGAGTAAGACTCGCTCGAGTACAAACCTATACTTTGGGGGACTATTCTCAAAGCAATATGTATGTCATTTTTTTTATAAAATAGAAAAACATACATTACATACTTACTTAATTTTTATGGTTAATTATTTTGACTATACCTACTGTACCTATTAATTTCAATTTCAAAGACAAGTCTATACTCTATTTTACAATATCATGAATATCTACTCGTATTTAGGTCATTAAGTGTATGACGCACTCATCACAACACAATCGATTTGCATTTAGCTGGGTAGATAACAAATTAAACTTAGGTATCTTCATCACGATGACTCATTCATGTTTAGCTATAATCAATAGATCATTTCGAATTATAAATACCCGCATTGTTATAATTTTTTTAAATTATAAATCGACTAACCATGGTGAAACGAAGATCTATAAGTAATATTTTACCACTATAAGTTAGACGACGTAAAGTCTAAATGCTGTAAAAAGCATTCCCGAAATAACGAAATACCCAAGGTTTTTCTTAAAATCAAAAAAGCTGTGAATTTTTCCATTCACCTTGTCTTGTTCTAACTGTCAACTGAGAGAGCTGACTTCGAAAATCTGTGTTCCTCATTTTCCAAAAACGGAAGTCTTGTTATTTCTCCCGCATGCAACTCCCAAAAGTTGAATTTGAAATCCATACTACGAATAATAGGACAAAATCACTCGGCAAATTAATATTCACGCATCTGACTTGACATAACTACTTACAATTAAAGCTATGATCTAATACCCATTGTGAGTGATTGACCGGATAAAACGCCTAATGGAAAAGTGTAATTAAAAATCTTCTCTCCATTTTTTAGCCGGTTGAGTGAGTATGCTCACGCATAATTTACCAAAAGGTAAATCTTGTTTCATAGTGTAACTAATTCCGCAATTTTAACTGTAAAACCCATAATGTTATGGCGAGGTTTACTTTTAGGTGTACTATTAACAGTTTACTGTCCTGTGATACGGGGCTTCACTAGAATACATAAGCTGCATTTCCTTGCAGTACCTATGTCGTAAGAGTCGACTAAGGGACGTTCTCTCGGGTGATGAGCTAACAACTTGTCACTGATCTTTTACAGCTGGCCTCGCTATGCTAAACGTGGCTGTGGGATCTCATTAGCGAATTTGCAATTCTGGCTACTCTATTCTTGGGTACATAGCGTGTGTATGTATATATTTATTTGGCGTATCAGACTCAGTTATATCGAATTAGTGTCATTTAGTCACCGTGAAGAATCGAGCCCCTGATTACCTAATTTGCAATAGCAAAGCCGAAGCAAAGCGATCCTTTGAAGTTCATTTTACGTAATACGAATTTGACAAGCGATTAGCGATTTTTGTGCAATTTTCGCTATCGCTTTGCTTTTGCTAGTTAGGTAATATGTGGGGGGCACACGTATAATGAGTGCAATTTAGTCACTACATTATTAGAGATAATTAGGTACCTACCTAAACACCTTAATCATCCAATATTATAACACTTTCGGGTCTTAAGAGATTATTTGTTATACAATTATATTATACAAAAGTATAAGGTACATACTCTACTATCTTTACAACACTATAATTTTATCATGACGTTATTTAGTATTATTTCATATACCTAAGTAGGTATACCTATGTTCTTGTGTAGATACGGTATCGTTAATAAAATTAATAGCCAAACTGTAAGTCTATGAACATGCGTAAAAGAAAAGGTCGTTACATAACATAATCACTTACTCACCCACTACATGATATAAAAAAATGTCGCTTTTTAGAGTGTATGCCATTTATTCTTAGATCTTTAAAACAAGAGGAAGGTTTATTTTATATGTATAACTAATGACCCGCCCCAGCTTCGCACGGGTTCAATGCTAACGCGAAATACCCCTTTACGCAGACGAAGTCGTGGGCGGCGCGGCCGTGTATTACATAACGCCCATAAATATTATAACCGCATTAAGTTTTTAGTCATTGCTATTTCGGCCACATTTAAGCGGTTATCATGAAAATATCTAATCTTGAACAGATAAACGCTATTACGATCGCCAGACTATTATCCAGGAAAAGCCACAGAGTCACGATAAGAAAATAAAACCTATTCAAATCGGCCTAGCCGTTTAGGCTGCGATGTCACAAACATATATACATAAAACGGTGAAACTTATAACACACATCGCTTTTTTACCCGACTGCGCGACGCAAAGGAGTGGTATTGTGTTTTACGTCGGATTTATAAACGAAATGAGCCGTCCAATAGTTGAATGAAACAGCGCACCAACAAAAGTGTGACGTCACAGCATTTTTGGCGCATGGTACCTTTATTAATTAATCCAAACACAAGCAACGTGGTGATGTTCCATTGAAAACAAGAGCGGTAGGTCACGGCCGTAGGTGATACAATAATGTTGCTTAAAATAATTTTATTGTAATGGTGTCGTTCAACTTAGTATCGCCGCCACATCGCTATCGTAAATTGTTTGCTATCACCAGAATACGCCCCCTTTTCCGATGAATAAAAAACTGTAGCCATAATAATATTGTAATAGTACTTATAGTAACTCTCTTAATACATTATACCCTATTAAAAAAAATGTCAAATGCCATTTGTTTTAATTTTAAGTCAGTGGCGCACTCAGACTAACCAGTCTTGCTTGGTGTTTGTTACTTGTCGCGTTGCACCTAGGTAGAGTCCGTTTAATAGAATAAACCACATGCCTGATTTCGGAATTAACATTTTATGTATGCAGTGAATCAGAAAATGTGGCCATACACATAGTAACTAGCGCCATCATCCATCGGAACTATACGGTGAAACGGACAATACTGTAGGCAGGTAGTTTCATGATATTTTTATAGGACATTGTTTGCAGTTCCTCAAAAACATTACGCGACAGCTATAAGGAAACTTCCTTACTTACGTAACTACGTTCAGTAAATGTATAACTGTACTTGGGAGAAACATTCCATGCATTGAATAAAGTAAACAATAGTATGGTACTTACATACTCTTTGTGCAAATTTAACAAAAATAAAGCATTCGATTTTTTTATGTAGTGTTTTTAGCCTTCAGAGTATTTTTTTCGGTGTATTTATTGTTTTAATAACTATTCCACCGCATGTATATGACAAAATTCAAACGCACATAACGGTCCCCAGAAAACGAGTTCGAGATAAAGACGAGAGCGACAAATCTCAACACGAGACATTTTATTATTTTAGGTGCTTGCTTCTCAATTAAATAACGTCAAAAAAAATGCAATATTCGCCGCCTACATTTATTAATGTCGTAATTACACTTAGACCGGATTTTTGCTTTATCGCTTGGCTTCGTCCACTAGACGTGTGCCAGACAAGGTGAGAGCGGACGAAAAATTACATACCTTGACGATGCCAAATCGAATTGTGGAAAATGTAAACATAGCATAGGTGACTCAGGAGATGGGCGCTGATTCTCACGGCCTACTGACATAATCTATTATATAATTAAAAGGACATTTCAACAATTACATCACTTTTGAACTTTCGTATGAACTTGCAGTATTTGACGTGATACTCGTACGAAGACGTACTAGGACATTTTGAATAAAAGCCAGGACTATACCTACATGTGCGAGCCCAGTGACAATACAATTGGAGAGAGTTAGTGGTGTGTATATTTCAAAACATAGTTCTTTAACACATTCAGTGCCGGTGACTACGTATTTGCTTGTTTTAGGCTTTCTAGAGGTGTCGCTGACGCTTATTTGCATTGTCGCACTAGGCGTTGACCTGATATCGGCACCTTTAAAAAATCTGCCGATAGCGAAACTATCCAGGACAGCCCAGGACACCCCAAAAAGCAGGACATCTCCTGGGAAAACAGGACGGTTGGCAACACTAGTGGCCAGAACTGCAGGATCCTAATTTCGCGAATGGGATCCTACATCCAAGTACATAGCGAGATCAGATGTAAAAGATTGCTGGCTCATCGCCTGAAAGAACGCGCCTAAATTCCTTACTCCACTCTTGCAACACGGAAGCAGATGTAACTGATTTGTTCTAATAGAGTAGTAGGTAGTATCGCCCAACACTACACTTGCCGAGGCGCGGTCGCCATTCGAGAACCGTTTACTCCACCGTCCATCGGTTCTACGACAGATGTGGCCTGTCCACTGCCACTTCAGTCTGCTACATTTCGAGACTATGTCTGTCACTTTGGTCTTCTGCCGGATAATCTCGTTTCGGGCTTTGTCCATTAGCGAGATTCCGAGCATTGACCTTTCCATAACTCTCTGAGTGACATGCAATCGGTGAGCAAGCCCCACCGTCAGTTGGACGTTTTGATAAAAATCGAAAGGTCTGAAACTTCCGCAGCAAGATTAATTGTTTACGCCTGTATTATTATCACAGTGTGGCTTGTGGAGGCGTTCTATTCTATAAATAATATAGAGTGCGTTCCACCAAATAGCTTCTTTGGACGATGGCGTTAGTTACCTACGATGATATGACTACATATCTCTGTTAATGCACACAAAAATGTTAGTTCCGAAATCAGGCGTTAGGGATTATTCCATGCAACGGACTCTACGCCCTAATCGACATTCTAAGTCACGGCAAAGAAATCGCGGTAATCGATCCTATGTCTATTTGGGTTACTATAGTTACGCACAGGTCACGGGTTCGAATTCCAGCCGTGGCAAATATTTGTCCTGCTGATTACCTTTGAGTCGGGAGGTTTTGATATCTATGCTGTTGAATTTATTTTAATTAATAAGCAAAAATTAATGTATGGCAATAGTAGCTTGTGGTAGATTCTTCTGGCTCCCGCCCCTTCTATTATTGTGAACCTAGGGTACAGACGTATTACCTCTATCTATACATATAATAAAAATGTAACGGATCGCTGTCTGTACATGGAAGATATATCAGAAAAAATATTATTGGAGACATAGAACCCAAAACGATGATTTTTGGAATTTTTTTTTTATCGGTTTGTCTGTTTGTCTCTGCGTTTGTACACGCTAATCTCAGAAACGACTGAACCGATTTCGATGCAGTTTTCAGGAATATATTGTGACGGGTCACTTAACTTAACATACTTTTTATCCCGGGAAAATGTTTTTATCCCGGATAATTTCGACATTTTGATTTTTCTATAGTCCACGCGAACGGAGTCGCGGGCGTCCACTAATAGTGAATAATATAGAAAAGGATATTATTAAAAATCAGTTTAGTTGACAATCCTTAACAGTTGTTTGCATTCCAATTTACCCATAATCTCCTAAATATGCCACTATCGCACCACCCACTTTACTCCCCCCCCCAATTATGATACCTAAAATATTCCCGCTAAAACGCAGCAGAAACGGTACCATTGAAGATCAGAACAAGTTTCTCAGACGGACCACGGGTAGTCCGTGGTTCGTCCGAAATCTCGATCTCCATCGCGATTTAGAGTTGCCCACCATTCGTAAGTTTATGAAGGACGCTTCACGTCGCTTCTTTGATCGTCTCTCCCATCACCCGCTGGTTGGGAAAGCCGTTAACTATAAGCCCCGTCATCCTCTTTGCGGGGGGCGTCGTCGTAGGCGTCCCCGGGATGTACTCACGGAGGAGGACGGCGCATTTGGCCACTTTATCTAATCGATCAGCTAATACAAATAAAAAGCACCCCTCTCATAGAAGCTCACACACCAGGCAGGAGACTGGCTGAGCAGGTAGCCCTGACCTGACATTCCATGGCCAACACAATCCCCGCCGTAGTTCTTTCGAGGGTTCTTTAGCGGCGGGTTCTTACTTGGAACCCTTAGTAGGTAGAGTCATAGTAGGACACTGCTGGGACATGATCCCTACCAGTCATCCTATAAAAAGTCATTTAACTATTTGTTTAACTCCCCAATGCGACAATATCCCAGCGCAACTGGGATGCACAGGTCGCGTAGTCATAAAAACTTTCGGTTGTGCGCCACCTAGCTCGGTTAAGATGGCAAAGCCCTTCATTTGTCATTCAAACAAAAGAAAAAAAAACCATTGAAAAAGCCGGTTACGATGCAATATTTACCCACTTGAGTATTTAGAAGCACGCAGCTGGTAGCGAGCATGATAGAATAAAAATAACTGTCTGTGCCGAAATATAGCGTAAAGTAATTCGCTTCGCACCGCGTTTCGGCTACGTTTTGTTAATAAACTTTAAGAAAATTCGAACAGCGAATAGCACAATAGGCAATAGGACACAACAACCCAATTGGCCGTAACAACTAGGAACTAATAAAATCTGATCTTCAGCTATAAGTAGATTAAAGTTAAAGACTTAGGGCAGCGGTATAGAGCAGCGACAAATGTAACAGAATATCTAGAACATAAATGTATCTGTACATGGAAGATATATGAGAAAAAATATTATAGGAGACCTTTATCAACGCAATAGTACCCGAAAGAATAATTTTTTGGATTTTTTGTCTGTTTATCTGTGCGCGTTAATCGCAGAAACGGCTAAACCGATTTCGATGCAATTTTCAATAATATATTGTTACAGGTCCCACTTAACATATAGGCTACTTTTTATCCCGGATAATTTCGACATTTTGTTTTTTCTGTAGTCCACCTAAGTACCTAATAAAAAGCTTTTAACTGGGTATAAGCTATACACCTCAGATGAATGATAAACAGTATAATTTGACAGATATTCTGTAAGTAGATATGATGAGGTTGTATCTTTATGCGCAGTTTATTGGTAGCAGGGTATATATACGATAATCATTTATCCAGTTATAAACAGTCTGCAACGTTGGTGCGTTAGTGCCATGAACAGAATCAAGTTCAGTTTTTATTGTGGCAGCACTGCAACCCTTCATAAAAAAATGTTTTATAACGGCACGAAATTCAGTTTTTTCCATAGTTGTTGAATATTTACGAGTGATCACAATTAAACAATGGTTATACTGACAAAAACTTGTTTTTTTTTGCTGAATTTTTGACAGTCTTCATTTGAAAGATTGTGCCTGCCAGTGTTAACGCCATTTACCAGAAAAAAGGTTTTACAAATAGTTTTTAAAAGGACTTATCCAACAGCCCTCGTACATCTAAGGGCTACGTAGTCTGTGGATTTTTGTAAATAAAATAAATAAAAAATTCATGAGTGCCTGCCCCTGCCCCTGTACTCTACATGCTCTACTCTACATAGATGTATTCTGAATTTTTAGAACCAAACTGATGTAAGTAGAAGACAGCCGGTAGATGCGTCATTTCATGATTCAAAGTCCATTTGACTAATTTGTTTGGTAATAATTACTTACGTAATAACGTGAATTTATTTAGCTTAATGATAGTCGCAGACATCGTAAAAAATGGTATAACTAATTTATACATTTTACCGAATTATGAGTGATAATATGACTGATAATGAATGACTGATGAGTTAGTATTAAGAATTTTGAATTTGCTAAAAAAAATTACGTAAGATAATCAATAACGATAGTTATCAAACTAATATTATAAAATTATTAATAAAGAAATGGAAAAAATCCCACACCCGGGTGGGAATCGAACCCACGACCTCTGCATTCCGTGCCAGCGCTCTTACCTTACACTAATATTATAAAGGCGACAACTAAAGTTTGTGAGTGTGTATGTTTGTTACTTCTTCACGTCTAAACGGCTGAAAGGATTTTAATAAAATTTGGTATGGGTTTAGCTGACACCCTGAATTAACACATAGGCTTCTTTTTAACCCGGGAAAATATTTTTATCTCGGATAATTTCGACATTTTATTTTTATTAGGCACCTTAGGTACTGACATATGAAATCGCAAATATCTCCCAATTATCCACGAGGTACGGTGCTGATTTTTTTTCTGTAGATAGACATAATAGTGAGTATTTAATAGTATAAAAAATTACGTGCTGAAATTGTGCACTTTTCTTTTTAAAAATATTAACTAAAATTTGATTTTTTTTAAATTTCTTTAATCACTTGCATATACTCGTAGATGATTGTAATTTAGCTTAAAATACGCGCAATACAATGAAATATTATGGGATAAATAAATTTTGAGTCAAACTTCATTAATAAAAGTACAATTCAAAATTTTACATTTTTCGACCCCCAAAAAACTGGAAACTTTTTTTTTCTCGGAAACTATCAACAATTTATATGTGGTTTGTTCTAGCGCATTAGTTCTCTCGTCGAACTACGTCAATATACGGGATCAGGAAGAGATGTCCATTTTTCGGGATTTTCGGAAAACTAGCCCGCCGTGCGACTGGAAGGCACACGTCACTATATCCCAACTAATATTATAAATGCGAAAGTAACTCTGTCTGTCTGTCTGTTACGCTTTCCCGCTTAAACCTCGCAACCGATTTTGATGAAATTTGGTACAGACAATCTTTAGACCCTGAGACAGAACATAGGCTACTTTTTATTTCGAAAAAATATCATATAAATATTTTAATCGGGTTTATATCAACATTTTGTTTTTTTTTGCAGTCCACGCGGACGGAGTCGCGGGCGTCCACTAGTAATATTATAAAAGTCCCTTGCCGCTGTCTGTCCGTCCCTATGTATGCTTAGATCTTTCAAACTAGGGAACGGATTTTGATGCGGTTTTTTTAATAGATAGAGTGATTCACGAGGAAGGTTTATAATGTATAACTAGGGACCCGCCCCGGCTTCGCACGGGGATAATGCATTCTCACGCGGGCGAAGCCGTGGGCGGCCGCTAGTCTTAAATAAATTATAGCTTTGGTGTACGTATTTTGTCATTGCTCATTATTCTGTTATTTATTACTGTGAACTGCAAATTCTTGAGTTTTGTGAAACAAGCGCATTACAGTAGGTAGGTAACTACGTAGTTAATTAGTCATACATTTTGCAAGATTACCTTTACCTCAATCAATCCGATTGACATAGAAACTCAATAAATGCGACCATTTTGATCTGAAGTGGTGTGTGTTACTTTAGCGGTGCTCACCTAGTTTTAATACAAATAATAATAAGTATATTTTATTTGTATTATAATAAATAATGAGTACGCTGATGGATACACTTAATATTATTTTTGATAGTATTATATTTATTTTGTTACAGAAATTGTTACTTTTAATTATCGATTGTTTTAACATTTGTATAATTTCATCGAATATCATGATGCGTGAAATTACGATTTTTCATGGAAAAAGGTAGATCAATTTTTTTTTTGTTTTTAAACATATTTCATAAATTATATGACTAGGTCCTCACTATGACAATAAAGAACATAAATGAAATGTGCTCCAGTTATACCTTTTTTTATTTTATTTATTATTTTACAATCACTCATTACATAGGTACAAGAAACAGTAAACCATTGACGTTTGTGTGTGGTGCAGTCTGCTCATTAAAAATTGGTAAAGATAGTTTTGTATAGCTCATAATAAATTTGTCCAGGATAGTAGATACCTACTTATTAAATTTATCGTTATAGTTACGAATAGGTTAGCGGCATGCAATTCTCAAGAATTCAATTACCTACCTAGTTTTGTGAAATATAATGTTTTCAGTTTATTTTTGATATTACTCCGGGTTATAGAATCCCGAGTATCGGCAGGTAGATCATTTATTAAGCGTGTCAGATTAAAGGCGCCCGTGCGCTGGCCGTAGCTAATAAGCTTTGTTATAACTTTTCTTACACTGTGTTAATAAAATTTATTTAAGGTAACATTATAAATTTAGGTTGCTGCAGGTAAAACTATGTTATTAATTATAATTCATCACCGCAAGTTATTTCGTTTTAATTTACTAACTATGTAGTAGGTAACATAGTTTTTACTAATATTAATAATGTGCCTAGTTATTAATATAGGTACCTACATGGTAATATAATTGACTGACTAAATATAAACCCTGTTTATCATTATCTGACGAAAATGGGGTCACACTTTAATTGGACCGGTCAATGAATAAATAGGTATAGGTACATTATTTATTTTAAAGTTTTTATAACTCTTGTATAAAACAAGATTTTTTTTTTCAATTAAAACTATTTTTTTCATCACAACTAATAATATTACGATATATACTTCATCATCATCAGCCTATTGCAGTCCACTGCTGGACGTAGGCCTCCCCCAGGGCACGCCAAAAGACTGCCATGGGGAATTTTGCCCATAGTCACCACGCTGGTCAGGCGGGTTGGTGACCGCAGTTTGTATTTTGGACTATGTTGTCAACACGGGAGGCGCTGCTGCCCACCTCCCGGAAACCCTTAATCGCCTCGTACGATACCCACGGGCAGACATGGAGTGGTACGAATTCTACTCTGCCGGCACCACGCGGCACAGATATATACTTAGTGCATATTAATTATAATCACACTTTAATTTATTATAACTGTTAACAGTTTATTTGATGTTGTATAGATTATAAGAACTAAATTACCTTTATTTATACATATCGTAGATCAACTACTACTAAAAGTATTCATAAGGTTCACTTGTAAGTATTACCATAAACATAATATTACGAATGGAACCAAGTGGAACACATAAAACAAGGTTATCTTAATGTAATCTATGTAACAAAAGATCAAATTATCTCTATAAAAAGATCAGCGAAAGTCAACCGACTTTTGAAATAATAAAATAAGATATAATACTAATAAAATGAGGTATGTTACCATGCTTCAGGTAAATTGTATTAAAAACTCATTTATATTACAACGAAAAACAAATCTATGTGGGGCGATTGTCTCACACATAAACTTAAAATTAGTGATGTCAGTCCCTCTCATTCTTAATGTACCTAAATGGCTGAGACAGAAAAGGTCATGTAGAACAAATTTTAAGTTTGTTTAATAGGCATGTTGACAGTTATTTTATTTGTATTTATATCGAAAGATCATAAAATAAAATAAACATTTGCGAAAGAAAAACTTTGGTAGCGTGAAAACTTTCCGGGATATAATGATTTCACAATCACAATTTTAGACTTGCCAAAAAACGTTTGTATGAAACAAACGGCTACCACATTATGACGTCATGTTTACAGTAACTTGTGTGCGCGTAAAAGAACTTTTGTTCGACAGCTATATTAAATGTTGCGTTTATAAATATAGTCACAAAACCAAAGTTGCTGTAAATGATGCATGTGGTCATGTGATGTAATTTTAAATTAATTTCACATTTGAAAAATGGACTTGAAACTTTGAAGGACTTTATTACTGCCTCATTTGGACACTTAATCAAATGGTAATTTTAAAGATAGGTATGATTTTGATGATCTATTCTGATAAGCATAAAATGTCATTAAAATTCAACCATAGTCCACATCCCAATTGTGACGGTCAGAATCGACCACTATGTATCAGTAGATTAGTTTTTTCTTAGCACTTCATCTTGCTTAACATCAGGCACGATGGCGGTCAAATGTTTGCCTAGCTAATTGAAAATGAGTGATATTTCAGTTTTGTTAAACTCTGCTGACTCATATTGGATGATTAACTTTCCAGTACGGACGCTATTCCATCTGTATAAATAAGCAGCGTGGGATGTACGGATATGAATAATTTTACGTTTTACTACCCTTCTAATAAAAGATATTTAACACGCCGATTTATGATATCAATTGACCACATAATGACTCACCCTCTCGTGAGACTTCAGACGTCTTCGAGTCATCGTATATAATTATAAAATATACCTATATGACGGCAACAAAATTATATTTTTATTTTCATACTAGCTGTCTTACCAAAAAGTAGATAACTCAATATATTCACTATGGGTGCGCCCACCACCGGGCCCTACACCCTCCACTGACCCTCGGATCCGATAACTCATAATTGCGACAACAGGCACTTGCACTAACTACAATCCACCCACCCATAGTGAATGTTTGAACTTCCGAATTGTAACGCCTAATACAATTTCATTTATATAACTCAATATATTTTCGTATCTCTGGACGAAATCCATGGAAGATATTAGCGTCAGAGAAGCGGCCGGATTGCTTTTTAAAGTTTATCCCAACTAATATTATAAATGCAAAAGTAAGTTTGTTAACTCATCACGTGTTCAATCTTCTTTCTTGAAATTTTGCATACATATAATTGAGAATACGGGGAATGACATCACATAGGCTACATTCTGAAGATGACGCGGATGAAGTCGCGGACTAGTTGGTAATTAATGTATGTAGATACCATAGTTACTTCATATTAAAATTTAACGTTCATTATTAAGTAAGTGACATTTGTATACGATGTCATCCACAAATACCGATAAAACATCTCTCAAGCGATGATAAAAACGAGTAAATAGTACAAGTAACACTTAAATTCCCTGGAGTTGGAACAAACGCAAAAATGTCGCGAAACTCGCTGGAAGCCTCAAGGTTGGTTTCCGTCGAAGTGACGTTAGCGGGATTTTTGAATACGCTGTCTGAATATTTAAAATGCAATCAATTGGTTTAGGTACTGTCCCGTAGCATAATAATTAAATGCAGTGATTACTAACTGTGTATTATTCAAATAAACTACTGCAAGCATAGACATTCTCAAAAATTCATTTTGTTTCTACATTTTATAGAATACATACGTTAGATATCCATTGGTTCTTTTATTTCGTATTTTAACATTTAAGATAAAGTACGTGTAAAAAATTAATTTATCATTATTACTATAATCTCATCCCAAAGCAACAAGCTTATATATAACTCACGTAATATGTTCAAATTATATAAGAAAGTATTCAAATTGTGTTCAAATTAGAAATACTTAAAATGACATTAATATGAAACTTCTATTTATAGCGTAACGTCAGCCATTTCCACTAAAATCTTCATTAAAAAAACAGTGACTCATTGACACAAGTACCGCTGAAGTGACACACATCAAGTAATTTTGCAACTACCTTACATTAATTTTCCTCCATTCGAGTACCTAATGTTGCAATATGAAATTCATAAAGTAAAATTATGTGCCATGATAATATTCACAATGAAAAGTTATTAAATAAAACATTTGTACAAATACGAACAAAATAAATAAAGCTATATTAATAAAATTATCTTGCATTTATTACGTACTCATTCGTAACGCAACAAACAAAAAAAATTTACATACCGCTCAGCGACCACGGTCCGCCCAGTGACGTCATCCTCATCCAAATATAAACTCTCTCCTTGATGGAACCAAACACCATCGGCACTTTTAGCACAGAAGAACAGCCTCTTATAGGAAATTCGGTACTTCTACCACATCAGATTCCGTTTTCACTAGCGAGTCCGAAACGCATTCACTGCCCCGCGGTGCCGGCTCGTAGGTTATTGACCACTCATCAACATTTAAACCGTTCACATCCAACTTATAATCACATTTCAATTGAGTACACGATACGTTCGCAACTCTGACGGAAAATATCCATGGTGGTGACACGGCGCACGTGTTTCCTATTAAGAATAACAATAAAAATAAGCCACTAGTCCGTAATGTAGCGCGCACTACCGCCATGTCAGAAGCCACGGGCCGAATGAATTGGAATACAACACAACAGGCGCACACAGCGTACGACACGCTTTGCCAAAGAACCGTGCTCGCGGCGAGTTTATTCTTTTATACCTACCTATAGGTATCAGCTGTATACTAGAGCCCGTTTCATAGAATGACTCCTACGCCTGATTTCGGAACTAACATTTTTTGTATGCAGTAATACCGATAATGTAGACACACTCATAGTAACCAGCGCCATCATTTAAATGAACTATTTGATGAAACGCACTCCAGTGGCGTGAACCGACGAAGGACGGCCGATGATAAGAATTAAAAGTACCAGATAACCCACTATCTCCCATTTGTAGGCTAACCCGATTTGCTTTTTATCGCCCGATCGTTGGAATTATATTTATCGTTTTCATTTATTTAATAAAAAAATCATAACGGATTACTTTACTATTGTAGTTGCATGTGAAGGGTTTGATAAAAAAATATCCTCTATAGATAACAATTTTAAAGTATTCATTAAATTAAACTGATATGATATCGTAAGTAAGCGGAGTGTACTATCGGATGTTTGATGGTATCTACACACGCACATGTATTACACCCGCCGTATTTTTTAATACGTCAGGGGGTTAAAAATATACCTCAACTTAAGTTATATAACTTTATATTTTTTATATACTTTATATAACTCTAAATTGTAGGTTCCTACAAAAGGTGTTTTTTAGAGTTATGATGTTTTTGCTTTGGTGCGAAGTCCTTTTTTGCTATTACATAATAGGTAGGTTAAGGTGAGCAATATGTACCTAAGTATGATCATTGTATAATCACTTCTTAATACGCGAGCTGGTAAAAAATGTGGATAATGCTAGTTTTAAAATATGTACATATCGAGGGGTGAAAGGCTATTTGGGATAAGCGCCATATATATAAATGGCGCTTATCCCAATAGCCTTTCACCCCTCGATATGTACCTAGTCGGTTCTTAAATACTGTCACTGGCCATTTATTTTAAAAATAGAACACCTAGAAAAAAAATGAAATAGTGTTCAATTTAGAATATTTTTCGATTTATAATCTGCCAAATCACAATTACATTCATTCACTTTTACGATGGAGTGGACTCGTAAAGAGGACAGAGTACAGTGTTGGCAACCTAGAATGATGCGCTGATCGTACCAGGGGCGTAAAATTATCGTACCGGACGAAAAATTATCGTATACTTTTGAACGACATAAAAAAAAACGTTAATTATTTTTTTTTTTTTTTTTTTAGTTTATCCCGAAGGAAAGGCAAGGGGAACTAAGCCCATACAGCCATTGTCTTTAGTAAATGATTTCTGAATTTATGATGGATGATAATGATTATGATGAATGGAAACGTCGGGAAAATCCTCAAGAACAAGTGTAAAGTTAGTCAAAATGAAAAATTATTGCAGAAACAACTTACATGCGCCCATGAAGAGATCGTAATCCAGCTAAAGTTTTACTCGGCTTACCTGCGTATAAAACCATGCACACGCACTAGATTCACATCACAAGTAATCAAAATATAACTTATCTACCAGAAAACATCACTTTATGGACACATGCAAGCCATTTACAAATAAATTTTGATTTTCACAAGAAAATTACACCTGCACCCTTCCAGCTTTTCCCGCCGAATTTTCCGTTAATTATTAATAAAAATAGATATTATAACGAACTTATATTGCGCTCAGCCGCTCGTCATGTCCTTTTTCGAATTTTATGATTTTCACATGGGTACATTGCGTACAAATGGCGCGAAAATTTGTGTGTTTCAAAAGTTTTACAAAAATAAAATGGCTCCAAAGTTGATCAGTCGATTATTAAATTTATTCATGAACACATAAAATTGACAAAAGATGTAATATTTAACGAGATATATATTTCTTATCTATATATGAGTGAACGAAACTATCGAAATCCATTACAATTCGAAAATTATCGTACATTTGTGTACGATAATGAATCGCAATCGTACATCGTACGCTGGTATCAAATTATCGTGCATGTACGATAATTATCGTACGGTTGCCAACACTGACAGAGTAGCAGTAATTGCATTGCATCGTTGCGGCCATCCACCGAAGACGATATTCAACTTGCTTCAAAAGTTAAAACTCACGAAGAGGTTCGTGTACCGTACCATCAAGAGGTACAATGAAACCTCTAGTGTCAATGACAAGAAAAGAAACGGCAGACCTCGTTCCGTTAGGACTCCAGGGGTCATCAAAGCAATCAAGGCGCGTATTGCAAGAAATCCCGTCCGCAAACAGAAACTGATGGCTTTGGAGATGGGATTAACCAGAACTACCGTAAAAAAGTACTCAATGAAGACCTGGGACTACGAGCATACCGAAAAAAGAGTGGGCATCTTATGAACGCGCGTCTGATAGCTATGAGAGCCAAGAAATGCAAAGTTTTGCTAAAGCGGTACGCAAGAAACAGACACCGCGATATCCTGTTTACAGACGAGAAAATTTTTAATATCGAAGAGAAGTACAACAAACAAAATGACAGGGTGTACGCTACCAGCTCTGCGGCCGCTGGAAATGCCATTCCTAGAGTGCAGCACGGCCATCATCCATCATCAATCATGATTTGGTTGGGAGTGTCCTACTATGGCCCTACTGAAGTGCATTTTTGTGAAAAAGGTGTCAAAACCAGTGCAAAAGTGTACCAAGACACGGTTTTAGATCGCATAGTAAAAGATCTGCCCCAGACACTCTTTGGAGGACGGCCATTTGTGTTTCAACAGGACTCGGCACCAGCGCATAAGGCCAAAACAACTCAGGAGTGATTCGAGCGCCAGAATATCGAGCTAATAAGGCATCAAGATTGGCCCTCATCTAGCCCTGACCTCAATCCACTGGATTACAAAATTTGGCAGGAATTGGAGAAGGTCTGTTCTAAACCTCACAAAAATTTGAGCAGCCTAATGTCATCATTAATTAAAGCAGTGGCCGATATCGACATGAATATGGTCCGTGCTGCTATTGATGACTGGCCGCGAAGATTGAAGGCTTGTGTGAAAAATGGTGGCAATCATTTTGAATAAATTTTGTGTTAAATGTAAGCTAATTAAATTACCTTTTTTTTAAAAAATACTTTTTTTGAATATCATGACTAGTTTTCATTTTATAGCCAATTTTGTTTGTGACAGAATTTAAGCACCGACTAGGTATATGTATTTACCTATTTAAGGACTAAATAAATCCTTTAAATATATTTAAATATGTGAGATTGGATGTTCAATTGAATACAATTTTTATTAATGGCATCCATTATTGCGTCGGGCACAATAATTAGATTGGATGTTTCTAATACATACGAGTACATAATTACACGGTTATGTTCATAAAATGGGATAACCAGAACTGCACGGTCACGACGAACGTCCCGCAGCCACGATTAGCCTAGCGAGGCCAGATGTAGATCAGTGACAAGTTGTTAGCTCATAGCCTGGGACATAAAAAAAATATGTTGTTGCCTCCCACATATTCGATTTTGTATTTGGGCCTTGGTTCTGGTGGCCTCAGTGTAGATCGTGTTACTTTTACTCATAGCCTGGGACATGAATTCACACTTTTACGAAGCACAGAGATGCAGCTGATGTATACTAGTGAAGGGCCCGCATCAGCACATGAAATGTTACAAAGACTTTCACACAAAAACTACTGGATGGATTTTGATAAAACTTGACAGTTATGTGGCTTATAGGCAATATAGTTGACGGGGACAAAGTAATTAATGTGCTAGTTATAAATAAAAATGCTGCCGCATTACAATCTCCATTCACACACCCATAGATATACAGATATCTAGATAGACAGGTACGAGTTTTTATTTATTTATATTACAGTAAGTATTTGAACTAAACTAATATAACAAAGCAAATCTGTAAGTATTATTACTGTTTGAAAATGATTATATGTACTTACCGACATTTTTTGTGTCATGGAAATTAAGTTCTTCATAAATAATTTACCTATTTGATATGGCTTTAAATATAATTAATTGAAAGATAAAACAAATACAGTAATAATTAAAAAATAATCAAATAAAATCTCTTATAAACTTACCTACTTAATATAAGAAATTTAAATACAGGTTTATTGGCAATTGAATAACAATATAATAACAATATTATAATAAAATAAAAAATATACAGGATGTTTTTTGGTTGCCATCGTTTACGAGGGTTACGTACTCTATACATCAAATAATGTCAGTTTATGCCAAAAAAAATTGCTGGGAAACGATTTTAATTTTTTTGGTATTTTTTTTTATTTCTATGGTCGGGCGCAATGTATAGTAATTTTTTTAAAATGTTTGTTACAAGCGCATCTACGTGCATTTCTACAATACAATGCAATCTGATAACCCAACACTGGACCTTAATATCTTGGAAACCAGACACTTCTTAGGTATGTTTCCATGAAGTAAAATGTTCGTATTGATGAGGACAATGTGTAGTATTCTGTATAATATTTATTCTACTAATATTGATGTGTAACTCACTTACAGCCGTTTTTCGAAAACTAAATGTAAATAAGAACTATCATCCGTATCTATAAAGAAAGATGAAAAGTATGTATTTAATCACCTTTATTCGCTCAATTTATTTATAAGTAACTATAATTTGTCAACCTAAGTAATGTATCATGCATGCTAAGGTCACGCACACAATTGTTCTGCCCATTTCATTAGACGATCACGAGAGATTTTTTGCATACTTCAGATTCAATGTTCCATTGTTGTCATACAAAATTTCGGTATAGAAATAATCCGAGATCCTTTATGATCTCTAGTATTGAAATTGGCCGTTAGTGAAGCCTCCTTTTGCCCGAATGTAGAGTACCAAAACTAATTAAATTTTACATACAATAAATAAATCGACCTTGTGGTGGGGATAAATTGAAATTGTTTGGTTTGTTTAAATTCTCCATCTCATGGGTGATTTTTGGTCGAACGTAGAAAGTAACAATGAAAAAATGACAATCGACAAATTGTTAATGCCATGGCGAAAAATATGTACTACATTACACACATACAGGATTTTTGGTCGTCATCCCGAAAACTCGGAATCTCATCATCACGATCATTTTTCTCCATGGAAGCATACCTGGGAAGTGTCTGGTTTCCAAAATATTAGGGTCCAAAGTTGAGTAAATAGACTGCGTTTTTCTGCATAAATGCACATAGACGCGCGTAGCAGGATTTTTTCACGAAAAATAATTAATATCTGTCTATAAAAAAAACTAACATAAATACTAGACACTATAAATTTCGCACGATCAAGGAATTCAAAAAAAAATTCAAAAAAAAATTTTTTTTTCCCAGCATTTTTTTGGCATAAACTTACTTTATTTCATGTATAGAATACGTATCCTTCGTTAAAGGTGGCCACAAAAAAACAAATTAGAATAAATCGCACCTTGTGGTGGGGACCGTTGCCAAATTGAAATTGTTTGGTTTGTTTAAATTCACCTCCATCTCATGTTTGGTAGCGGATTCATTTTGGGGTGCGAACGTAGAAAGTAACATATGAAAAAATGACAATCGACAAATGAGTGTTAATGCTTTCATGGCGAATAAATATGTACATACATTACACACATATACAGGGTGTAACAAAAAGGGTATGTTAAGCGAAAAGCTATGTAAATAGCCCACTGTAGAGAACTTATTTCCAAAATTTGAGACTAGAAATCAAGTTTTTATTTTTCAAAATTGTATGAACATTCCTGAGTTGTTTAGGAACTCCATGCTATCTGGAAAAATAAAAATGTGATTTCGAGTCTCAAATTTTGGAAATAGGTTCTCTACAGGGTGTAACAAAAAGGGTATATTAAGCGAAAAGCTACGTAAATAGCCCACTGTAGAGAACCTATCCACAAAATTTGAGACTCGAAATCTCATGTTTATTTTTCAAGATTGTATGAAAATTCCTGAGATATTTAAAATGTCTCCATACTTTCGGGAAAAATAAACATGTGATTTCGAGTCTCAAATTTTGGAAATAGGTTCTCTATAGTGGGCTATTTACATAGATTTTCGCTTAACATACCCCTTTTGTTACATCCTGTATACAAGTCTGTGTTCCCGTTATGGGGGGTAGCCAGAACTGCAGGATCATGAAGGAGATCACTCGGCCACGCTTAGCATAGCTGTATCAATACCTACCGATAAAAAAACTATAAACGTTACCTTATACAGGGTGTAAAAAGACAACTTTGTTCTTTTAATACCTCGCATTCTTTGTAACATCACGATCATTTTTTCTATGGAAGTACCCCTGGGAAACCACGGGTTTCCAAGATATTGAGGTCCAAAGTTACATCAATATCAGCATTTTTTTAAATAAATCCATCTGGAAACAGTTAACAAACATTTTTTATAAAATTATTAATAAAGAAATGGAAAAAATTCCTCACCCGGGTGGGAATCGAACCCACGACCTCTGCATTCCGCGTGCCAGCGCTCTCACCACTGAGCCACCGGGTCAATTACTCGGATGACGAATTTTACCATTTCTTTTCTAAATTACATATTGGCAACGTTTTTTTTAAAGACACCATATTAATATTTTAAAATGTTAGTTTTATAGGTACATTTGTCAATCGAATACATTGCTTGCAATAAAAAAAAATTTCGTTTCCCAGGGTTGGTTCCATAGAAAAAAATGATCGTTACGTTACAAAGAATACGAGGTATTAAAATAACAACGTTGTCTTTTTACACCCTGTATAATTTACTATCAAATCTGGCACCTACTTATTAGATACAACTAGGGACGATCAAAGTGATATGATTAATTTGATCGTAATCTACAATGATTGATCGCACCTACTCGTACTTACGTAAATAGAAACAGTTCACAATAACACTGCAGGCGTTGACAACTTCTGGTTGTAATTATACTAAAAATAAATAACTGATTAGTTAGACCTCAAGCTAATAGTTTCACCATGGATGTCGATCGTTCTACATATAGTACCTCTGCCGAAATTCCGAAACTGGGTAGGTCCAGTTATACATACACGCACTCACCCTCACACACATAACCTCTCACACTCCACAATGGTATATATAAACGGAAGAGGGTGGCTTTCCCACTACAAGTGTCTATGACTACTTACCGGGAAGCCCCTACTACTATTTGTATTGGATTCTTTTAAATAAAAAACCATTTATTATTTATTATTATTATTTAAAAAACTGTAGGTAGTAATCAAGTAGGTAGGTAGGGAGTAATTTCTACCTCTATGGTAAAAGCTAAGAAGTAGGTATGTAGGAAGAGGCGAAGAAAGTAAGGGAGACCTGCACCCGTATGATGAATTTGGTGAGAGCGAGATGTCTCACTTTTAAACGTCAAACTCACAGAGCTATTAATAACTAGATAAACTAAGTGTATGTACTTTGCATGTAAGAATAGACTTAGGAATTAAAATAGACACTCGTTCTCGAGCCTGGACTGAGTGAATTAGGGCTGATAGAAGTGGTTTGCAAACCCTTTTACACAACAACTAGAAACACTTGCCTTGTCTAATTATTACTTAGCTCTGTGAATTTGACGTTTAAAAGTGAGACATCTCTCTCTCTCTCTCTCACCAAATGCATAATACGCATGCTGGAGCGAAATAAAACGCGATGCTCAGAACCGAACGGGATGGCGGAGATCTGTGGAGGCCCTCTGCCCCATCTAGGGGACACAGGAATATAAGTAGGGTAATGTAGGTAGGTTTTAAATCCATTTTATGTGTTATCCAAGATTCAGGTTTCAGTAGCATTCAAGGGTTTATGCTGTGCGTGCTGAACGGCCAAAATTAACGTTATCCGGCCTGTCCGGCTTATGTTAGACTTTTCACCAAGCGCGGATCCATGGGGTCATGGGACTCATGACCACCCTCTGGGACTTAAGCCAAGTTAGGCAATGCAATAATTTTATAAGCGACAGCGAAGATCGTAAAGTTATCGAAACTTCGTTGTCGCCCACCATAACGTCTAAGCCTCCTGGACGAACAGGTTTCTAGTAACTCTGAAAAGTCTAATAGCAATTTCAAGAAGAATAGGCTACCTTTTATTACAAAATTTTGCGCTCGTGCTGGTGTTAATTGTGATTCAATTCAGCTACAATATTTTTCGTACTTATTAATACTGAGACACAAAATTCTAAATAATTTAGGGTGTCCGGCTTTTTTACCCAAATGTCCTTTTTGGTTTTTCGGCCTGGCAACCCTACGGGCGGTTGTCCCGGCGCGGGAATCCGCATCTGAACCGACACAATTTTATATGGAAGTTGTATGCTTCATACTACACTGCGCGGTTTCCCACCGCGGTTTACAGGTGGGCGAAATACGACAGCCGCATGCAGCATCAAACCGCCGCTGATAACTCGCCCCCTGATTACGTAAAAGCAATAGCATAATCTCGTGCGCGCAACGAGCGCTCGACGTCCTCCCGCGCCCCGCACCTCGCACACACACACTCGAGATTATCGTGATCGCGCGGCTTCGGCTTTGCTATTGCTTTTACGTAATCAGGGGCGGCGCTGTTAACTACACGGGCGGTTTCCCGCTATTGCGTCATTCTGCGCAGGACCTTGTGCGAGGACGCTCGCTAGTCGTGCGTGGCGGATCCATGTTGAAATGAACAAAAGACAGTGATAAACCGCGTCCCGTGTAGTTTGATGGGGCGGGAGCGGATTCCCGCGGCGGGAGAACCGCCCGTGTAGGTTTACACAAATAAAGTTTATAACAAGGAAGATGTACAAAGTTGAAGAAGAAAATGTAAATAGATATTCCTTAGTCAACTCCTACGACATGCATGGAAGGAGATGCAGCTGATGTATTCTAGTGAAGCCGCGCATCGGCACAGCTATAACATATGTTATTTATACAGATTATACTAGCTTATAACATAACCTCAAGTTTGCGACTCCTGCCAAACATCAAAGTCGCTGATTTAACGATAACTTTGCTATCTTTGTTTTATTCAAACATATGCGTCTAAATTCTTGAAATTCAGTAATTTACTTCTACGCGTGTTTTCCACATTATGAAATGTCATGAGAGGTCCACCGCTGGACATAGGCCTCCCCTAACAACCCCCATTCCGACCGGTCGGAAGCGGCCTGCATCCAACCGATACCCGCGGCATTGGATAGGTCGTCCGTCCATCTCGCGGGTGGTTTTATTCTTATTCTGCATTGTACACAAAAAGTACATACATACATACATATAGACACGGCTTTCCCGCATCGAAATTGCTGTTGTATTTGTGCCCGAAAAGCAGCGGTAGGCTCCACGTCTGACTTAAATAAAAAATTACAAAGAAATAAACAAAATATAAAAAAAAAACAAATTTATTCAACCAGCATCGAATCGTCATTACCATGATGATGTGTCTTAAGGTGACACAATAGAGTGTATTTCTGTAATGAACCGCTTACCGCACTCGTTGCATCCAAAGCGTTTTTCACCCGTATGCGTCCTCATATGGACTACTAGAGATTTCTTTCGTGGAAATCTGAAAAGAAAAATGAAATACCTATATCATCATAAGTATACATATAAATAAACGAACGGCTGACCCGTATGTATTACCAAATAGGTTAGCTAGAACTGCAAGATCGCAAATCAGATCCCACAGTCAAGTTTAGCTTAGCGGGGCCAGATGAAAAAATCTCTGACAAGTATCTAGCTGCTCGCCTGAGATGAGATCATTTACCACATTCGCTGCCGGCAGATTTTCCTGAGCATGTCGAACATCAGTTCAACGCCTAACTAGTGTGAGGACGCAAATACGTCGTCGCCTGCAGTGAATGCGTTAAGGAAGTACAGTTGTACAAGATTAATAATGGGTTTGGCCAAACATGCCAGTCATTTATTGCATGCAACAGGAATGAAAATGGGATCATGCAAATGAGGTTTAAGAAAAATAAATTAGCAAGACAATATGAAGAAACCATTATTTATCTCGTTTACTTGTACACATTTACATTGACGGTGATATAAGACGTGCGCTGTCCTGTCGGAAGGCACAGGTCACGAAGAAGGTATAAAAGAGGAGGTGGGACTATGAACTGAGTCGTGTGGCAATCGTGAGGCCATGACGTCATGATAGGGGCGGAGCTTCAGCGCCAGTGTAACGCAGTAGCTGTAACCACACGCTTGTGCTCCGAAATGTAACCGTATTAAAATTACAAAGACAGCGCTTTTATCAGTGTACTTTTTACTAAAACGTAGTATAAATATTGCCATCTAGTGGCGAGTAATTGCACTAGTAAAACAATTGAACCATATTGATAGTGAGCAAGTAGTTTGACTAGTCACTACAAGGTGGTTTCTATGTAAATGGGCAGTGCTACAGTGTTCAATGCTCCCCTCGTCCCATACTTCACCCCCGCTCCGCGGCACACTATTTTTGTATGAAAATATACTTAGCCGCTACTCCTCTTTTATTTATTCTCCATGGCAATAGGTTTAATTGCAGTCACGGGCCTGTGCCACTGAATTTATTTCATGTACAGATTTTAATATACTTACCTGTGTACTAAAATTATCACTTTAGCTATATGCCCGGTTCACACGAATTTAGTAGCTAAGCGCTTAGTACTTGTCACTAATACTAAGTCCTCGTGTGTAAACTAGGCACTCGAGGAAGTTAGCCGTCAGGTTTTAATATTCTAAAAATAGTCACTTAGCTATACACGAAGAAGATTGGCGTCAGTTAGGCAGCCAGCCGTTAATAGAAAGAGTTTCGAAAGAAACCATATTGCGTCGATCCCATAAATAATGACAAAAGGGCAGGAAGATGATGATGACCTGGTACTTATACATGTTATCCCAATACTTAGCGACCCGCCCCGGCTTCGCACGGATGCAATGCCGATACTATACATATAATCATTCTATTTATTTAAAACCAACCAATGAATTTATTTCATGTACAGATTTTAATGTTGCAAAAAATGGTCACTTAGCTCGTATCCTCGGAAAGCACGTAAAACCGTTGGTCCTGCGCCTGATCTCTCTCCGGTCGTGTCGCCTTTCCGTCCCATCGGACTATGAGAGTAACTGAATAGAGAGTGCATCTGTGTTTGCGCACACACTTGTGCACTATAATATCTCCTGCGTACCTGGCCAATCTCCGTAGAGATTGGTCGCCTTGGCCGAAATACGGTCGGAGATCATCATCATCATCTATTTAAAAATCCGTTGCGTAGTTTGAAATATCTAAGCATACATACGGGCAGAACAGATAGCGGGAAGCGACTTTGTTTTGTACTATGTAGTGTATGCAGTGACTTACGCCTTCCAACATATCTGACAGCGTAGTTCCCGCGTCTCCGGCGCCGGCGCACGATCCCGCATATGTGTGTTACGTATGTGTGCGCTTAGACTAGCTGTAACGATATATACATACATATAATCACGCCTTTATCCCTTACGGGGTAGGCAGAGCACCAAGGGCCGATAGAACCACATGGTGCCACTTCTGGCCAATTTTGAGGGTATAGTTGAGATGTACAAGTTCGGTTAGTAGTGACAGGTGGTCAGCCCATCGCCTACAAAACACCAAGACCCTCTTGTCCCTCTACTGACTTGTACAGTATGCCCGGGAAGAGAAGCAGCTGTAGTATTATACGTTTTTTACGTAATATTTTTTCACTCCCAGAGCAGCATAGAAGAAACAACAAATAAATATCAGCGGACAAAAAATAAATAAAGTTGCATTTGCTTGGCTTGCTGGAAGAGATCTCTTATAGCGATAAGCTTGCCATTGTACATACATCTCTTCTTTTATGTTGTAATTAATATTTTTGTATTGTGTGTGTGTGTGCAATCCTACTAATTATAAACGCGATAGTTTGTGCACGCAAAAACCACTGAATGGATTTTGATGAAACTTTACAATAATATAGCTTACATATCAGAATAACACATAGGCTAGACTACTTTTTATCCCGGGAAAATATTTTTATCCTGGATAATTTCAAAATTTTGTTTTTTCTGCAGACCACGTGGACTGAGTCGCGGACGTCCACTGGTAAATTATCTACTATAAGTATCTAAAAACTGAGCCATTCTCACAGGAATACGTCCACCGCTTCCCGCAGTGTGAGCAGACGTACTTGCGGTCGGGTTCAGGTGCCGTGGGCGGACGACAGATGGCGCTGTTTGCCGGTTCGGAGTGCGGAACCTCTGCGGACACAGACCGCACTTGTATACGAGGCCGTTGTTCACATGCTTGCGTTGCCTGCAGACAAAGGATAATGAAAGATTTTCTGACAAGTCAAAATAACTGTCAAAAATAGATGGCGTGAGCGAATCTCCTACTTAACTCCCTCCCTTCACCTCTCCATACAGAATTTCAGGTAGGAGATTCGCTCAGGCCATCTATCCAGGCGATTTGTACAATTTTTTTCACTTAAAATAGTTTAGTTAGTCAGAAAATCCCTCACTATGGTCGCTTCTGACACTTTTAAAAAAAAAAATCTTATTTATTTCCACACAACTCACAATAGTTCGTGCCAACAGTGTTTACATAAACCATTACATTAGTTTTTCTGAACACTTAAACCTACACTTAAAGTTAGTCCTACCTGTCCCTTTCTGTCGCAGCCAGTTATGTTAAGAATGGAGAGAGACAAACCTATCTAGTTTTACGTTAAGGGTGACGGTCAGAATCGACCATATTATCTCACTTACCTATGTGAGGATAGAGTATTAAAGTTAGCAAACACCGCGTCACAGATATCACATTTAAACGGTCCGTGTTTGTGCGCCGGCAGATGGCGCTTTAGCTTCTTTTCGGAAACAAAACCTGAGGTAATTACAAAAAGATTATTATTATCTACACATTAAGCGACGAATACGTATTTGCGTCTTTTAAGCTTTCTAGAGGTGCTGCCGACCTGGCACTAGGCGTTTACCTGATATCGGCACCATTAGAAAGTCTGCCCGCAGCAAATGTGTTAAATATCATTTTATTTAGTCTAGAAAGAGACAAATAAATTAGGACTTTGTGCGAGCAGGCGCCTTACCATGTATGTATTATTACCTACCTAAATATGAGGGTAGGTACAAAAAAAAAAAACACAAACAAAACCTACCTTTACCGCATGTGTCGCAAATATGATTAGGAAAGTGTGCATTCATGTGCTGGTGATACATATACTTGTTCATTTGCACCACTCCGCACACCACGCACTTGAGATCTTTGCCCTCTAGAGTGCCTATGTATGGATCCATCTGGGATCTTCTTGCCTTGTCATTTTTACTGGCACGCCTCTTGTTAACACTATTATCGGCCGGCTCATTTCTGATCACAGTTCGTATTGGACTAGCTGATGTATCTGCAATGTTAACGTAATATATATTACATGTCCGAAACAAGATTACCTGGCAGAAGTAACAGATTGAAATGGCAATGGGCCGGCCACATCTGTCGTAGAACCGGTGGACGGTGGAGTAAGCGGGTTCTCGAATGGAGACCGCGCCTCCGGCCAGATGGACCGATGACTTAAAGAGGGTGGCTGGTAGTGATTAGTTGGCAAAAACGGGAGATAAAGCCTTGTGGCGTGCTCTGGGGGAGGGCATATGACACCCGCGACTCTACCCGCGTGGACTGCAGGAAAAACGAAATGTCGAAATTATGTGGGATAAAAAGGTCTCAGGCTCTAGAGTCTAGACTATATGTGTACCAAACATTTCAATCTGTTCAGTAGTTTTTGGTGTAAAAGCGAGACAGACAGATAAACAGAGTTACTTTCGTATTTATAATATTTTCTACTCATGAATATATATAAATCTCGACAATGTAATAAAGATTACAACCATGTGAGTTCGTCCAACTGCTCAAATTATAGTCGCAATTTTAATTTATTGCTAATTATTTGTCAGAAGCAATAGATGGCGCGCTTTGGTAATGGCGGGACGAAGTCGCGTCCACTAGCAACGGACGTAATGCTGCCAATGCACAGAAGCACCGTAATGGCGGGCGGCGCGTTGCGCATGTATGCGTATTTTCTAGTAGTTTGTATGTGTGGGTCGATAACGCGTCAATACACATCCGTACTCCATGGAATATCCGTACCGAGCTTACTATGAATGCTTCACTCCGTGTATTGACAACACTCTGTCCGTTATTCTTTATACATTCATGTTTCTACTATAACATTTTAGTAGCCATTCAAGTTTGTATGCAGCACTATAATGACTAAATACTCATCATGCCTAATCATTTATTCTTATATCTATTAATAGTAAGTTAATACATGCATACCCGATACATATTCTTGACCTACTTCATAATCGAGTTCCGTTTTGATATCATCAACTACACCATGCTCATATGTCATCATATCCACAATTACGTTAGCATCCGCATCATGGGATAGGCTTATAACTGGAAAATACAATAAACTACTGTATCTAATATGCAAATTAAGGAGAAAGGGAAGAGAAAGCCAATTAACCCTTTCCATACCACTTTTTATAGAAAAAAAAACTTATATATTCATTTTATTAACTAGTGACACATCCTGGCTTCCTAGGGTTCAGTGCTATATACCAATAAAACTTCTGCTTGAATCACTATAAAAAAAAACCATCAAAATCTGTTGTGTAGTTTGAAAAATCTAAGCATACATAGGGAGGGACAGACAGTCGAAAGTGACTTTGCTTTGTAATATGTAATGAACATGAAGAAGGTATAAAAGAGGAGGTGGGACTATGAACTGAGTCGTGTGGTAATCATGAGGTTATGACGTCATGATAGGGGCGGAGCTTCAGGGCCAGTGTGTGTAACGCGGTAGCTGTAACCACACGCTTGTGCTCTGAAATGTAACCGTATTAAAATTACAAAGAGACTAGCGCTTTTATCAGGGTACTTTTTTACTAAAACATAGTATAATATTGCCATCTAGTGAGGAGTAAATGCACTAGTAAAACAATCTTGAACCATATTGATAATGGGCAAGTAGTTTGACTAGTCACTACAAGGTGGTTTCTATGTAAAAGGTCAGGGCTACAGTGTTCAATGCTCCCCTCATCCCATACTTCACCCCCGCTCCACAACACACAATTTTTGTATGAAAATATACTTAACCGCTGCTCCTCTTTTATTTCTTCTCCATGGTAGTGAATCAGCCAACCAATCACTATTATGTTGTAATAAAAGTAAGAAAAATAAGAACAACATGAGTTATGATGCTACTCTTTTGCTGCCTTGTAAAGTTTATAAAAAATTATGTAGTCTAAATGAAAACTTACTCCCATTAGTTTTAAGTACATGCAATGTATTCAGCAGCTTTATTTGGAACTGCTGAATTGCTCTCAGAGATTTTGCACACACTACACATATGTGGCATACATCATCTTCTACTGCGTGATTAGGGAATAACTGAAATTAATGAATTGAGTCATAGAAAATATTAATACGTACGAGACGTACGTAGATAAATAGTGGAAGCTAGTGGGAACAATATGTCGACAAAAAACAAAAGGCGGAGCGGCGGCGGTGGTCGCTTCCAATATAACAAAAAAATCATAAGCATAAACTAGAATGTTTATCCTATATTAGTAAAAGTCCGGTATACTCACGTTAACGGAGAAAATCTCACTTAATATATTTAAATAATTTGTATCTTCGTCCAGAGCATGGATATTGATAAATTCATCTGTTGTAGACAAACAACAAAAGCAAAAATATGTGTGCACAGACATTTCAGCACATTCGTTTGTTGATTTTAATGGTTTTTGCAATACGTTCATGGGTTGCAAATAATTAGTTCAATTAATTCAATTCAATTTTGGTTGTAAAAATTTGAATACCAATACCCTTTATAGGTTATGTTTACTATTTTTTTTTTTTTTTTAATTTATTACGGGCATTGGTATACAATACCTTCAGCCCAACCAGATACATAACAAAAAAAGTAAAATAGTTATAATAAAAACAGAACAAAACAGAACATTATGGAACAGAATTACATATCTAATTAGCATAATATAATGTAACAAACTTTTTAAAGAAGAATACATCTGCACAGTAAAAACTTGTTTAGTCAAAAACTTACATTTAAACATTTTTAAAACATTTTTTCGATGACACATGTTTATTTTCTTATTATTTCCAGCTTTATCTTTACGTGTGGGCGGCAAAATCAAATCTATTTTTATGTATAAACCTTGTTTGTACACGTAAAATACCAATAAATCTATCTAAAATACTAAGCGGATCTCCCAACTCGTGGCCATTACAAACCTTACCTGACGGACTACATATTTCGTAAGACTCGAATTTCGTTCGTATAATATCGACGGTTAACCCCACACATGATGTTCTCTAATTATTGTACAGTGTATATTTTTTAGTGGCTGAGAACGAGGCTATGACTTCAAGACACATTATGGTCGATTCCGGCAGTCACACTTAAACCTAAACGTGAAAGTCCTACCGGTCCTTTTCTCTCTTAGCCATTTACTCGTATGTTAAGAACGGAGAGAGATAGACCTGACTAAGATTAGGTTTATGTGTGACAGCTGGAATCGGCCCTATTGTCGCCTTAGGGCCGACGTACTTGTACATATGACGAAGCGCAGCGCAGAATTTTTCACTGTCAAAGCATTGTCGACATTATTTGCATTGAAATCATGTTGAAATAAAATTAACACAACTCCACAAACTATCAAATCGCGTGTTTCAGGGTAGCAATTGTGTTAACGGATTTTTGATATTATTTCAACGCAAATAATGTCGATAATGCTTTGACAGTGAAAGTGCGCTGCGCTTCGCCATATGTGCGCCGGGCCGCCGCCGGCCCTTAATAAAGTTGAACCCAAAATAGATAGAAAAAAAAACATTTATTACTGAAAAAAGTACATATCACATTAAGGAATATTAGCTAGGTAGTCTTTGACGTGTGCTGGCTCTAGTCTACGGAACCCACTTGCATCACAGATGCCTACTTCAATGTTATCTGCTGTCATCTGACCTTCGAAGCCTTCCTTCAGGGTCAAGATTGCGGTGTGGACAGCATCATCTAGTTCCAGGTCTTCGGTGTATCTGAAAATATAACACAGTTATGGCTAGACTTTGAATAGGCTAGATGACATATCCAAGTACCTACTATGAACAGCTGCAATTTTTTTTAAGATCATGTCAGTTTCAGGGTAGCAAACGGAGTCAATAGACATGGTAGGTAGACAATTAATACTAGTAGTACCTTTTCTCCAAGAAAGTTTTGCCATTATTGAAATTCTTGCCCATAGCAGTGGCCTTCCATGCGAAGTAGGCACCTGAGGGGTCACACTGGAACAAGTAGGGCCTGTCTGAGTCCCAGCCGCAGATCAGAAGGGAAACACCAAAGGGCCGGACACCACTGTAAAAGTTATGCACTAAGTTATAAATCAGTTATTTGTAACAAACCTAATCTGTGATTAAACTAAAGTAATGTGGGGTAGAAAGAAGGAATAAATTAATAGTAAAGGTGATAAAAATTTACCAACTACCTACATAAAATGCAGATTATACATTGATATAGTCAGGAGCTACCTACCTAATTAAGTAAAAAAGGCAAAGGTCTATAATCCTTTTCATAAAGATACACTGGTTATTTGGTCCAGGTATTGACATCACTGTAAAATCAACTAAAAGCCAAATTTATAGTTATTTTAGTTAGTTATAGTTATTTTTACCCTTCTATGTATTTTATTTATTTATAGCTTATAAGCTTAAAAACAGTTTGTATGTACAATTTGTAAATCTGCCTTAAACTATGGTAATTGCTTCTGTGTGCCTTTGGACAAAGGCTTCCACCATACTTTTCGATTCCTCTCTATTGTGAACCTATATACTAATGTGTTAATAAAGACCTCTTTTATGAAATTGTAATTTCTATACAAACCCAGACTGTGTGTATTCCTGCATAACAGTGGCTACCCGTTGCACCAGCTGTGCTGTCGGTATTGGCTCGTGATACATCAAGTAGTATTGCTGGGCCATTTTCCGTGCCTGTGTCACAAGGAGTCTGTAATCCGGACCCATTCCTGAGTACACCATGCCTGTAAATTTAGGATTATTGCTATAAACTATGGTCAAGAACAAAGTTTCTTAGCTGCTTTCAAGGATCTGATTTTCATTTTTGTAAAAGGGCACAAGTGGAACAAAGAACTTTAGCTTTTAGGTAATTTTCTTGAATAACATTTTTGGTATGTATCGACATTATTATTATCATGGAGAAGAAATAAAAGAGGAGCAGCAGCAAAGTATATTTTCAAACAAAAATAGTGTGCCGCTGAGTGGGGGCGAATTATGGGATGAGGGGAGCATCCTAACACTGTAGCCCTGCCCATTTACATAGAAACCACCTTGTAGTGACTAGTCAAACTACTTGCAAACACGTGTGGTTACAGCTACTGGGTTACACACACTGGCCCTGAAGCTCCACCCTTATCATGACGTCATGGCCTCATGATTGCCACACAACTCAGTTCATAGTCCCACCTCCTCTTTTATACCTTCTCCATGATTAACCTTTCTTAGAGAATTTTTTTATAATTCATTAATAATGAAGGGAAAATTTATGAATATCCTATCAAGTTGATTAAAGTGTAATTTTACTTACCAATATGTCCTGTGATCATTTCCACTTTATTGACGCTGTGTTCATCGTACAAAATGCTTTTATGTTTATTTTCAGTTGCAATTACTACTCCATTTGAAGCTGAAATGCCAAATTTATTTAGTGAAATGCAGGAAAATGAATCACAACTTTGATATTATTATAAATTAGTACCTTCACAAAGTCACTGACAACTTTTTCTATATTTAGTGCAAAAGGCACAAAGCAAATTATTTTTGTAAATTTAAGAGTAAGATTCATAACCTAAGTTGTCTAAGGACAACAGCATTGATTTTTACCTTTAATTCCGACGGATGTTCCGCCGGCAGCTACAGCAGCTAGAGCATATTCAATTTGGACCAATTTTCCAGAGGGACTGAAAGATATACATTAATTAACAACTAAAATAAGGAAAGTATACATAGGATTCATTAGGCGACCTAAACATGGTAGTTAGCACTGACAAGACATACATATGTTAATAAAACACTTAGTAAATAGATAGAAGCACTTGTTATCATTACTTTCGGCTTTTAATATAGCGTAAATACATTTAAATTACCTAAAAGTTGTAAGAGAAAAACTGTAACGTTCTGACGCCATGATTACAAAGCAAATTGTCAAAATTTTTCTGTCATTGCCACAGACTGCCAAGCTCAAATTTGTTTTCTTTGGTTGGCAACAGTGAATGAAAAATGCGTTCATTTGAAGGAAAGATTATGATTTTGTCGATAAAATGGTAATCGATTCGTAAGATGTACGCGGTGAGTGTATGTGTAAAGCTGCCCTAAACTAAGGAAATTAAGCACGATTTCCATTGGCTAAAAATAGACCAATCCTGGCCGCATGTCTGCGCTCGATATTTGACTTGTCAATATTTCGGAAAATCGTGAAAATATGGAAAACATTGATTGTGCTATTTTTAAAATTTCACGTGAAATGTGATTATTTTATAATTTTTACAGTAAACATACAAGTTAACAATGTTGAGCAATCTCCGTGGTGTTTCTCCGTTATCAGATGCACTGTCAGAAGGCACGCTAGAAAGGTCGCGATGTGAAAAAGCACTCATTACGAAAACACCCACCCATAGTCAGGGATTTTTGAACAAAACCAATAATACTGGCTTAAAAAACTATTCCGATAAGAATGGCAACAACGTCACTAGAGCAATACATAAAGGACGCAAAACGTTTGCATTTTGGACCCTCGTTTGCTTACTGTTCATACTGGCTATTGGAAATTTAGTCCTTACATTTACCATTCTAGCAGTACTCAGGCTAGGACAAGGTATATCTTTACTGTAATTCTATTACTATATGTATGTAGTTAATGTTATGCAGTTAATAACTTCACTTGTGGCAGAAATGTAAATCAATCATTAAACTTTCTTACATTTGCTTTAATTGTTTTAGGTATGGAAAGCCTTGAATTCCTGCCAGAGCATAACGCGATAAAGTTTTTTGGTAAAACCAATCTGGAGCATGTGTACAAAAGAGATGGCCTCCTTGAGGGTTTCCGAGATGAACCCATGAGTATCACCAGTGAAAATGGTTCTGTGCTGTTCAATCTGCAAACCAGGTAGGTACTGCATTACCTAATTTAAACAATTTTCACTGATATTCCATATATTTGATGTCAGATGTTGTTTTAACACATTTATTGCCTGCTGATTCTTCTCTAGAAAATCAAGGAATTGCAAGTACATGTGGGAGGCAGTAAATGTGTGTTTAAATCAACATCATCAGTGTGAGCTAGATATATACCTACAGTTAAGATGCCCACCCATGCATCATCATAAAAACTTGCCATATTATCTTTCAAAATACTCGTACTATCTTGGAGTGCATCCAAAACTTAATCTGTCAACATTTCAGACTGTCCCGTACAGACACTAAGCTGGCAGTAAACGCATCAGGAGTGTTTGTGCGCGGGGTCAACGCCCTTGACCTTCTTGACCCTGACTCCGGTCAGCTTTTGTTCAGTACCAGTGCTGAACAGATGAACCTTCCTGATGGAGTCAATAACTTGCATGCTAAGGTAATATTAAAATAAATAAAAAGTGCCTACATGCATGCCACTAACTATAACAATAAATTTAATAAGTAGGT
This sequence comes from Carposina sasakii, assembly GCA_014607495.2. Lineage (NCBI taxonomy): Eukaryota > Metazoa > Arthropoda > Insecta > Lepidoptera > Carposinidae > Carposina > Carposina sasakii. The sequence goes on along the minus strand of CP053172.1, from coordinate 7,965,407 downwards.
ATCTATTATCCTGGACAAATTTATTATGACCTATACATAACTATGTTTACCAATTTTTAATGAGCAGACTGCACCACACACAAACCTCAATGGTTTAAGTGGTGTTCCTGTGTCGTAAAAGTTGACTAAGGAACTCGAGCAATAATCAACTTGTCACTGACATTATTATTTTTTTTTTTTTATTTCATATAATATATAACATAACAGAATGATCCAAATCGTTACATATTAAATCGTATTAAAATTATTATTAAAATTATACATAAAAAATTTAGAATAAAAATTAAATAACAATTATACTTACAATACCAACAGCTTTGGCCTGTAACATATTGTAAATATTGTTACTCTAGTGAATTCACTCATTGCACATGAGAACAAATCCACCGTTTCGTGGACGACACTCAGCAGCCGCAAGGCTCTGACCAGAGGTGAGCGCTTTAACAAATTAGTTCTACCACACGCCGCCGCGAAGAGCCGATTAGTCCTAGTCCGCAAGAATGTATTTGGTACCCACAATCCACATTGCTCCAGAACCAATGGGTTTACAACTTTGCCGCGTATTACGCCTAGCACATAACTCGACAAAGATAGAAATCTTCTAACCTCTAACTGGTTATATCCTACCATACCTAAGACGAACAGCGTAGGATACATAAGTGGGTAAAAAGGATAAACCCCATACAGTTTCAAATACAGATACCTTGTGAACTTATTTTGTATCCGCTCCAACATAAGGACATATTTAGCTTCTGTTGGGGCCCATATAGCTGCGTTACTCTCCAATTGACTTCGTACTAATGCATTATATAAACATTATATAAAATATTATTATATTATATATGTAAACAGGCAGGCAGTTGAGGCAACTGATTTTGCCTGTACCTGAATGTTCTCTTCTTAGGTTTTTCTATGTTTTTTAATGTGTAATTTACATTTACTTATTGCCACTATACTGTGTTGTACCCCATTTAGGGAACCCGTGTGGTGCCGGCAGAGTAGAGTTTGTATCACCCCTGCCTGTCCGTGGCTGTCATACGAGGCGATTAAGGGTTTCCGGGAGGTGGGCAGCAGCCCCTCCCGTACTGACAACATAGTCTGAAAATCACACTGCGGTCACCAACCCACCTGCCCAGCGTGGTGACTATGGGCAAACCCCCCCTGTGGCAGTAGCCTTGTGGCGTACCCTGGGGGAGGCTTACGTCCAGCAGTGGACTGCAATAGGCTGAAGAAGAAGAAGTGTATATGTCTTCTTATACAGTAGTTGTGGAGAATCTTTGTGATTACATAAGTTATCTGTATGATGATTGTCCTACCTCCAAAAGGCAGACTCCTTCCCCGGCGCACCTAAATTATGTACAGCGACGCGTACTGTACTAATTACATATACCTACAGAGGCGCAAAGATCCGTTGTGCTAAGCTTTCTTCTACATCTGCTGAGCTCCATGATATTTGGTAAAGACACACGGACTGCAATTAAACTGCAAGTCGACAGTAAAATTGCAGTTCCGATGCAGTTGGCACGACCGTAATAAAACTGCAAACCAACAAGCACGTCAACGTGTGCAGTTACACCGACAAGTGACAGGTACGACAGTTACGTTGACGTGCAGTGGGCTTGCAGTTTCATTGTAGTTGTACTAACTGCATCGGAACTGCAATTTTGCAGTCGACTTGCAGTTCGTGTGTCTTTACCCTTTTTAGCAAACATCTTTGTCAATCTGCCATCACTCGACCACTACTAGTTACACGTTTCTTGTCTACACTATCTGAGTATCTTTCGTCTCCACTTCACCACGATTTTAAAAGGTAAACGTCCACATTCCGTAACGGACGCATGGGAATTCGCGTGCGCGCAACGGCCACCGATCCACTGTATCTGTATGAATCGCATTAAATTCGCATTGTTTGTTTACGGACCTATGGTTGCTTACCTTCATCATTTTCCTGCCCTCATCCCATTTTTTACCAGGTCGGCGTAATATGGTTTCTTTCGAAATTTATATTGCCAAGGATTTGGCGTTTGTTTTATCTTCCTTACCCATGAACGTATAAAGAAGTTCTTATTACGTTCTTATGACCTTACCGTATCTTGTAATATTTCCAGCAAATATCAACAAAACGCGTCACCGCCCCCGTCGACAAGAACCTTACACTACGCTCTGAGACATCCTCACACCTGCGTGGAGCTGAAGGCACACATTTAGACTCCAAAGAGCTATTCTGGAGCGCCGACCAAGATATATACTTCAAATCCATCAACGGTTCCATAATATTGAGCGGCAAGGATGGAGTGTTCATCGATGTAAGATATTTACCTATAGCCTCACCGATTAAAACGGATAAAAATGTCAAACAGCCCACTGGGCAGTTTAAAGTGTGTGTTTGTATGCCGCAAGGTAAATTGTTTCGGATAGCGGTGCCTACAGGGCAAAAGGTTAGCTGTTCACATGTTAATATGACCGGAGAACTTAATCCTTGTGCGTAATGTTGTTAAATTTAACTGCGGTTGGTATTCTAGAGTCCTTCGTGACACATGATGACGTCATCTATCTGTTAATTTGTACCTAGAATCGTTAATAAAACAACTGATATGACGGAGAGTTGTATGTATCTCAACCATGTGACTATAGGTATTATCTCGTTTCCATATCTCATGCATTATAGTCAAAATGTAGTCTACATTTTATGCTAGTTGTAGCTAAAATATATCAGGATATGAATATATAAGTCTGCTGATTAACTAAACACGATATGTTTAGGAATGGGGTAGTTTCCTATGGTTGAATCTTAATAACATTTTATGCTTATCAGAGTTAATTATCAAAACCATACCTATCTGTAAAATTACAATTTGATTATGAGGTAGTAATAAGCCTTCAAAGTTAAGTGGGCAAATCCATTTTTTTAATGTGAAATTAATTGAAAATTACAACATCACATGTCCACCTACATCATTTACAGCAACTTTTGTTCTGTGACCATATTTGTAAACGCAATATTTAATATAACTGTAGAAAAATTTTTCTTTCACGCGCATACAAGTTACTAAAAGAGTGACGTCACGTCGTGGTAGCCGTTTGTATGGAGCGTTTTTTGGCAAGTCTAAAATTGTGATTTTGATATCGTTATATCCCGGAAAGTTTTCACGATAGCGGAGTTTTTCTTTAGCAAATGTTTCTTTTATTTTGTGATCTTTCGATATAAATACAAATAAAAAAAACTGTCAACTACCCTATTAGGCACATACTATAAGAATTACATCGGTGTACTGAGTAGTATTCGATTAAAGTGTTTATTTATTTAACGTAATGTTAATTTGTAATGTATCTAGTCTGTTTGTGTTATTGTTTATGCATTTAATATTATTATTAAGTTGTAATAACTCTAGTCTGTTTTGTAATAGTAAAAATTGTGAAGTTTTTACAACTGTTTTATTTATTACGTACCCACTATACATCTTTCTCAAAACTTTAGTAGGCACTATTAAGCTGTTCTAATATCCAAAAACGCTGTGGTCCAATAAATTACATATTACCATGTTAAAGAGATGAGCCTACCGCCGCTTTTCCGACACAAATACAATATCCAACAAATAACATATTTAATCACGCCTTTATCCCTTACGAGGTAGGCAGAGCACCAAGGGCCGACAGAACCACATGGTGCCACTTCTGACCAATTTTGAGGGTATAGTAGTGACAGGTGGTCAGTCCATCGCCTACAAACACCATCCAACAAATAATACACCGCAAATTAATAAATAAATGAAATTTATTGTCGAACATGATCTAACACCGCACAAAAGAGGTGCGTCCGACAACATTGCATTTTTCTTCCGACAATCTGATCTTTCTTACCCGTTTGGAGAGCAGATCATGCCCTGGGTATAAACTGGAACATTTAGTTGTAATGGACAACTTGTTGAGTTTCGGATCCACTCTTTCAGGGGACGTTGATATGGAAGCGGCAGCGGGGCCTAAAGTGACGGAAATTGGTGTGTTTCTGCCATAAGCGGTGCGATTCGTGTAGGAGATCTTATTTCGTCCGCAAATATCGATATGTTGGATAACGTTGAGAAGATCGCATCGTTTGTATCGGTCGCCGATTGTCTCGTATTTTTCCGTGCCCTCTGTGGACATCGCGCTAGTTTGGGTTCTTCGTTTGCATTAGTTTTATTTATTGTTTCTGATTTTAATTTACTGCAAATTTTGTTCCCGAGTCAAATGTCAAAAGCAAAGTCAAAACAAAAATGACAAGTGGGAATGATGTTAAGTCAATTTAAAGAAAAACATTTTTCCTAAGAGGATGTGATGGATGACCTACCTAGGTACTACAAGCGGCGGACACCTGTGACTGCGTTTGCACAAACTTTAGAATTCCTGTTTTTCGATTTCATATTTCCGGAAACACTCCAACGAAACATACCTACATACATGTCAAATATCAGCTTGCAAAGCCCTGTAGTTTCGGCTAAGCATTGTCCGTCCGTTCGCAACGAAGAGTTTTATATAACTTTTCCATCACCGTTCTCCATTCAACTTACAGCTTCAGCTTATGACCTTCGTCAGGAATAAGTTGTGCGTCATGTACCTATACGCTTCTCTTTCCATCACGTTAAATCTGAACGCGCTGCGCTAAGTTAGTTTAGTCGCCCGACAGTCATGTAAACAATGCACGCTAAGCGAGTACATATATTTAGCTTTCCTGTTAAATAAGATATATAAAAACCACCCTCCTTCTGTCACAGACTGATCTGTTTACGTCACAAACAAAAGTAAAACAACGCAAAGACAAAAAAAAGCACTATTCATTTATTTCTTAACCAACAAAAAAACCTTACGGCAACGCCTCCACAGTGAATTTATATTCCTGATCGGCTCCTAAATACGAGTCGGACATAAAATATAGCGTGTATGTGTGCCTACCCGCGCTGCCACATACAAAGTCGAGTTTAACTCTGGCACTTCCCCCTAGAGAAACTCTTTTGATGGAAAGCAGCGAGTTCCGAGCGGGGGAACCTATGACCACCCACCAACCTTCCTCGCGTTTCTGTGAAAGAAGAAGCAATAAATTAGTTCTAGGTACAGTCAAGATTCATGAGTGCAGTAGCACCTTAACGTCTACTTATGTGTGTACGTATACATTTAGGAAAAACATAATGTCATAAGTAAAACTAGAACGAAAGATCAAAGTACCAAGGTACTTTGCAAAAGAGTAACAAATGCCAAACATTTTTACATTCCCAATATTATAAAATTATATTTTCCTCCCGGGCATACTGTACAAGTCAGTAGAGGGACAAGAGGGTCTTGGTGTTTTGTAGGCGATGGGCTAACCACTGAATGAATTGATGAATTGGTCAGAAGTGGCACCATGTGGTTCTATCGGCCCTTGGTGCCCTGCCTACCTCGTAAGGGATAAAGGCGTGATTATATGTATGTATGTATAAAATTATTAAAAAAGAAATGGAAAAAATTCTTCACCCAATTCCCAATATTAAAAGGATCTCCCAAAAGCAGTGCCGGTTTTAGAATTACTGGCAACCTGGGCATGATTTCTACGGCTCCCTTAGCTAGACAAATCCTTGCGAACCCCCTTTCCTTTCACCCCACTTACGCCGCTACTAAAAACTTTCAGCACTTTCATTATGTCCAGCGTCCCGAGTAATCGCCCCATTGCACTTTCATATTTTACTGTCCTTTGGTCATTGGTCCTTCCGAGCCGGATGTGGTATACTTACATGTGGGAAGAAAGGCGCGATGACCGGTCCCACGACATCGTCCTCTCTCTCTAGCGTCACCTCCACTACTATAGGCTTGCCCACGCGCAGGTTGTTTTCGTTCTTCACCTGAGGACGAGAAAATATTTATTTACACACATAGAAACGTACAAATTAAACGATTTTTTTTTATACAAACAATCTCAAAAACAGAAAAAGGAACACACATTACCAGAAAGAGCGATACCACAACCAAACAACAACTAAAATTGAAACACTAAATCTAAAAAGCGAAAAAATAAAAAAAAGAATAACCACGAAACACTAACTGAATAACAGTGGTATTACAAAACTTGTAGACATTTTTAATAGTGAGTTTTAGAGGGAGAACTCTTGAAATAGTGAACGTAGCGTAGCGAAATTTTTATTTCTAATTAATTAAAATACCTGCACCCGTATGATGAATTTGGTGAGAGCGAGATGTCTCACTTTTAAACGTCATATTCATAGAGCTAAGTAATAACTAGACAAGACAAGTGTTTCTACTTGGTGTGCAAAAAGGGATTGCAAACCACTTCTATCAGCCCTAATTCATTCAGTCCTGGCTCGAGAACGAGTGTCTATTCTAATTCTTAAGTCTATTTTTTACATGAAAAGTACATACACTTAGTTTATCTAGTTATTAATAGCTCTGTGAATTTAACGTTTAAAAGTGAGACATCTCGCTCTCACCAAATTTATCATACGGTTGCAGGTTTAGTTTCCATAGCAGTTTTGTAATACCACTTGTTTTTCAATATGCCTGTAACATCATATCATTTACATACATACATACATAATAATCAAGCCTCTTTCCCTGCGGGGTAGGCAGAGATCACGGATCTCCATTTGCTACGATCCTGACACACCTCTTTCACTTCATCTACTTTCATGATATTCTTCACGCACGCTCGTCGGTTTAGGGTACCTTTCTTTAGAATTTCACCAATTTCATATCATTTACCTTATAAATTCAGTTAACATAGCGGCTTTTTAACACCACGTGACGTGTTACTCAATACGCCCAAACATATAATTTACCTCGTAATTAAGCTCGACGTTGGGATATCTGTTACAGAATCGTGCTACATCTGCCATCTCCGTCGGCGACAGTTGTAACAGCTTGGCGCGAGCGTTGTCTTCCAGTTCCATTACGTCGAACACTGTTTCCACACCCTGTACATAAAATCACGTTATACCTTCATATACTTAATATGATAATCATCTTCCTGCAACTTCGAAACTCTCATCGCCAAAGATTTGGCACGAGAAAGAGCAACAAACATCCATACAACATACATCATCATAATCAGCCTATTGCAGTCCACTGCTCGACGTAGGCCTCCATGGGGGGTATTTGCCCATAGTCACCACGCTGGGCAGACGGGTTGGTGACCGCAGTTTGTATTTTGGGCTATGTTGTTAACACGGGAGGCGCTGCTGCCCACCTCCCGGAAACCCTTAATCGCCTCGTACGATACCCACGGGCAGGCTTGGGCTGGTACGAATTCTACTCTATTATACTCGTTTATAATATTAGTAGGATTGTGTTACTATCGTACCTTTCAATGTATGTTATGTAAGTGTGTTTAAATAAATAAAAGAAACAAAGCATATTTGACTGCCGATTGGTATTGGCCCTGCCTGCGACGCCATAGGTCCTGGGTTCGAATCCCGGTAGGTGCAAACATTGATATGATGAATATTGATGTTTGTTTCCGAGTCATGGATGTTTCTATACTTATCTATGTATTTATATACTTTTGCTTAGTACCCACGACACAAGACCTTAGGGATCTTAGTGTGGGACTAGGTCAATGTGTTGTGTAGTGTGTGAATATTAATTTTATTATATACTCACCGCTTCCGCACACCGCTGTACGAGTGCGGGCGTGAAGTGCGGCAGCTGTCGCAGATACGACTCCTTGCCCCACATGGCCTGTGTGGTCATCTGTGCCAGTTCCATGGCCGCCACGGCCGGGGCGAGCCAGCCGCTGGACGATACCACGTCCACGCACGCTTGGATCAGACGGATCGCCTGCAAAATGTAGGAGATCTGGTTGTATTATGTACTAGTGTTGCCGATCGATAGGCCACTATCGATAGACTAAACTAAATACGCCTATCGATAGTCTAGATAAGGGGTTCCCAAACTTTTATTCCTCGTAGACCCCTTTCAAAAGTTAACTGGTTCTGGTGGACCCACTACAGGCCCACATCACATACAAATTAATTGTGAACCCCCATTTTTTCACGCTAACGTAGACCCCCATCGAGTCTCCTATAGACCCCTGGGGGTCCACCTGGACCACTTTGGGAACCACTGGTCTAGATGAACTTTAAGTGCCGTTAATAGGGCTGTGCTACCGGTGCACAGGGCGTAGACTCTGGGAGACGCCAGACCAGGCATATATGTACCTTGGGTCGCATTAGACACGTATTTTCATCCGCATTAGACATTTGTCTCGAGCCACAAAAGACACCAGTCTCGAGGCACATCAGACACCTGTATTGAGCCACATTAGACACTGCCTCGAGGCGCATTAGACACCAGTCTCGAGCCACAATAGACAATTTTCTCTAGCCACATTAGACACCTATATCGAGCAACATTAGACAACTATCTCGAGCCGCATTAGACATCTGTCTCGAGCCACAAAAGACACCAGTCTCGAGGCACATGAGACACCTGTCTCGATGCACATCAGACACCTGTATTGAGCCACATTAGACACTGCCTCGAGGCGCCTTAGACATCAGTCTCGAGACTCTTTGAATCCAGTCTCGAGACACATTAGACACTTTTCTCTAGCCACATTAGACACCTATATCGAGCAACATTAGACAACTATCTCGAGCCGCATTAGACATCTGTATCGAGCCACAAAAGACACCAGTCTCGAGGCACATCAGACACCTGTATTGAGCCACATTAGACACTGCCTCGAGGCGCATTAGACACCAGTCTCGAGCCACTATAGATAATTTTCTCTAGCCACATTAGACACCTATATCGAGCAACATTAGACAACTATCTCGATCCGCATTAGACACGTACCTTGGCCAGCAGTGCGGCGGTGTCCGCCTGCAGCTCCGCCGGCAGCTGTGCACGCGACAGGTGTGCCTGCAGTAACACGTGCGCCTTCACGTGCGCACTGTTGTACTGTACCACGCCGGACGCGGACGCGGCGGGCTTGTGCGGCATCCTGTAGGGTTAGAGAGAAGGGGGACGGTTACAACTTTTTTTTTAAATTTTATTTTGTTCATTACACTTGATACAATGCAGTTTATTTTTACTATTATGTATAAAAAAAACCTCTAGGGTTTATGCAATACATAACGAGTCACACCTTTACGCGGCCAGAAAAGATATCTAATTAATTAATCATTTATCACTAGAATGACCATAAGCTGCCGAAGGTCCTAGGTAGTGATGTTTTAGCTTACGTTTGTATTTCTTATCTTTAGAGTATGACTCCTGAAGGTCATTCGGTTCAACAACTGTACTGACTGATACGTGATATAGGAACGGTTAAAGTGTCATCTCCAAAAATTCTAGCATTAAGTTCGCCTTTGTAACATTTATGACCTTATATTTGACTTGACCTTTTAAAAGGTAACTACACAATGGAAACGAAAAAAGTAATAATGGAAACCTGCATTCTGCCCAGCTTAACATATGCAAGCCAGACATGGGTATACACAAATAAAATAAAAAATAAAATAGTAACAACACTACGAGCGATGGAGAGGAGCATCCTCAAACTGAGAAAAATAGATAAAGTAAAAAGCAAAGAGATAAGAAAAAAGACAAAACTAACAGATGCTCTTGAATACTGTCTTAAACAGAAGTGGAGATGGGCAGGCCATATTTCAAGATATTCTGATAAAAGATGGACATTGCAATCTACAAAGTGGACTGGACCATTAGGAAAAAGGAACACTGGAAGACCAAAGAAGCGATGGGCAGATGAGATAGTCGAAGTGGCTGGACAAAACTGGCTAGAAAAAGGAAAGGATAGAGGAAAGTGGAAAGAGTTGGAGGAGGCTTATACCCAAGCGGGGTCCACTTAGTTTAGCTAGAATTTCAAAGAAAATATGTAATAACCATAGAACTAATTGGAATAAATAGCTTTATTATTATTATTATTTATTTGACTTGACCTGCCTGCGACGCTATAGGTCCTGGGTTCGAATCCCGGTAGGTGCAAATATTGTTGTAATGAATATCGATATTTGTGTGCGAGTCATGTGTGTGGATTTTTCTATCTATTGTATTTATATACCGTTGCTTAGTACCCATTTTAGTGTGTAGTTATGTGTTGTGAAGTGAGTGAATATTTATTTACTAGTGGACGAACGCGACTCCGTCCGCGTGGACTACAGAAAAAAAATATATAGAAATTATCCGAGATCAAAACATTATCCCGGGATAAAAAGTAGCCTATATGTTAAGTGGGACCTGTCACAATATATTCCTGAAAACTGCGTCGAAATCGTTTCAGCCGTTTCTGAGATTAACGTGCACAAGCGCACAGACAAACCGACAAACAGACAAAAATTCCAAAAATCATCGTTTTCGAGTCCTAATGCGTTGATAAAGGTCTCCTATAATATTTTTTCTCATATATCTTCCATGTACAGACAGCGATCCGTTACATTTTTATTATACTCGTATGTATAGATATATATTGAACATACTTGGCAGCCAGTGCTTTGATGATGTTCTCCTCGCGATGCCGTATGCAGAGGTCAGAGTACTCGGCCGCAGATGATATAATCTCCAACAGACCGCGGATCTTCGTCTTACTTGTCAGCGATAAGCTGAACAACTCTGTAGGGAAAATGATATGCCTAAATATTGAAGTTAGGAATATTAGAGTTTATTTATTATTTATTTTATTTATCTATTCATTTCTCACACACTACACATTATGTACATGCAATATGCACTATACTGTTCAAATATGGCCGATAGTAGTGTAGTTGATGTAGTAGTTAACTCACCGATAGTAGTGTAGTTGATGTAGTAGTTAACTCACCGATAGTAGTGTAGTTGATGTAGTAGTTAACTCACCGATAGTAGTGTAGTTGATGTAGTAGTTAACTCACCGATAGTAGTGTAGTTGATGTAGTAGTTAACTCACCGATAGTAGTGTAGTTGATGTAGTAGTTAACTCACCGATAGTAGTGTAGTTGATGTAGTAGTTAACTCACCGATAGTAGTGTAGTTTATGTAGTAGTTAACTCACCGATAGTAGTGTAGTTGATGTAGTAGTTAACTCACCGATAGTAGTGTAGTTGATGTAGTAGTTAACTCACCGATAGTAGTGTAGTTTATGTAGTAGTTAACTCACCGATAGAAGTGTAGTTGATGTAGTAGTTAACTCACCGATAGTAGTGTAGTTGATGTAGTAGTAGGAGGCGATCATGCCCAGGTTGAGTGGCTGCACATCCATCTCATCCTCGATGGCGATACACTTGGACTGTTCTAGATCCGTTAGTGTGGACTCAACCAACTCTGAGAGATGGTCCGATAGGTGTCTGAGGGAAAATATATAGTATATTATATTATGGAGAAGTATTTTATAAATTTATCTTAACTAAGATATTATATATTATAAAATATTAATAAGAAAATGAAAAATTCTTCACCCGAGTGAGATTTGTTCGTTTCGTGAGTTCAAATCTCACTCGGGTGAAGGCTTTTTTCATTTTTTTATTAATATTTTACAACATAAAGGTATGTGCAAAACTTCTGTTAACTTCATCATTACATGATATAAAACAAAGGCGCTTTCTGCTGTCTGTCTCTATGTATGCTTAGATCTTTCAAACTAGGGAAAGCTTTTGATGCGGTTTTTTTTTTAAATAGATAGAGTGATTCACAAGGAAGATTCATAATGTATAACTAGGGACCCGCCCCGGCTTCGTACGGGAATAATCTCACGCGGGCGAAGCCGTAGGCGGCCTCTAGACGGAGCCACCTATAGGACGCAAGACAGAACTACAGTTCAATATAAATCTTAGAACGCGACACTGAAGTCTCCCATAGGGATCGGTATATACAGGTTGTTTTTTGGTCGTCAACGTTTCCGAAAACTACAGAATCTCCTCATCATCACGATAATTTTTATCCATGGAAGCATACCTGGGAAGTGTCTGGTTCCCAAGATATTAGGGTCCAAAGTTGAGTAAATAGACTGCGTTTTTCTGCATAAATGCACTCAGACGCGCGTAGCAAGATTTTTTTCACGAAAAATAATTAATATCTTTCTATGAAAAAACTAGCATAAACACTGGACACTATAGATTCCGCCCGATAAAGTAATTAAAAAAAAAATCAAAATAATTTACATATTTTAATACCCACAGATGTGTGCTGTACTGAAAATTTTCATTTATAAAAGCTTCATGAGCAGAGGTCGGAATTAGGTAGAGTCATTTATGTACTTGCATCAAAATGTTGATATTAATGTGGACCTTCCCAGGATTTCTAATGGACAATCCCGTGTGGCCAACAATATTACAAATAAATAATAATAAAACCCTCAGAGAAAGACAAATAAAACAAAGATAATTAACATAAAATTTCTGCTCTTTAAAATTAATACCGGAATTTGAGGCATATCCACTTTATTCTCTCGCTGTATGAAATCAGTGCAAGTACATAAATGACTCTACCTAATTCCGACCTCTGTTCATGAGTTACTGATAGAACATGTATTCTACTCTATCGATGAATTTCTGTCAGCCAGAAATTTAAACATTAGTTAATGATTTATGTTTCTATAATGCACCATTTAATTTAAGATATTATGTTTTTATACTGTCTAGTTTTTTATAGAAGTAAGCTAACACTAGGACTATATTTGCATGCCGACTTTTGGCAAAATATCTAAGAGGCTTATATTTATAACTTACAAATATTATGATTTATTGTACCCATATTTTGTGCGAATAAATGAATTGATTGATTTTCCCCGCCATTTTTTTGTCATAAACTTACTTTATTTTATGTATAGAGTATGTACCCTTCGTTCAGGGAGGCGACGAAAAAACACTCTATACAGGGTGTAACAGAAAGGGTATGTTAAGCGAAAAGCTATGTAAATAGCCCACTATAGAGAACCTATTTCCAAAATTTGAGACTCGAAATAACATTTTTATTTTTCAAGATTGTATGAAATTTCCTGAGATATTTAAAAATTCTCCATACTATCGGGAAAAATAAACATGTGATTTCGGGTCTCAAATTTTGTGAATAGGTTCTCTACAGTGGGCTATTTACATAGCTTTTTGCTTAACATACCCTTTTTGTTACACCCTGTATACATGGGGCATACAATTACTAGTGGACCCCAGTGGGGCCGGAAGCTCTTCCATTTTCACCAACTCTCACTCGCACAAACATCCATCCTTACAAACTTTTAATAATAATACATAGTAGAATTAGTAGGGAGGTGGGCAACATAGTCCGAAAATCACACTGCGTGGCGTGCCCTGGGGGAGGCCTACGTCCAGCAGTGGACTGCAATAGGCTGAAGGATTAGTATGATAGACAGATAAGGTAACCTATTCACTTACCTATGAGTGACGCCCTGCAAGTTATAATAATTAGGGTTCTGCGTCAGACGTCGGTACAGGAAGGTCCATGTCAGGTAGTCGACGGCGTCCTGTTTGTTCTCTATGGTTTTGGTCACGATCTCCGCGTTTAAGTGGTCGTGTAGTCTATGGTCGAGGTGACTCTGGAAAGTAGGGGGTTAATGGGGCAAAGACAGTATTTTTATGTGTATTTATATCGAAAGATCACACATTACAATTCGCAAAAAAAGAAACTTTGCTAGTGTGAAAACTTTCAGAGATCGCTGTCTTGCTGCGGCCTAATATTATTTACATTGCTTACCTCTTACAACTGTTTCTTAACTCTAACGGGTGTTTCTTACCTCTAAAGGCAGTTTCTTACCTCTAAAGGCAGTTTCTTACCTCTAAAGGCAGTTTCCTACCTCTAACGGCAGGCAGTCGTTCAACAGCTTAGTATAAAAAGTCTTGTGATGGCACATTACACATTAGCACCGCGGCCGCATCGCTGTTTTGCTGCGGCCTGACATTATTTACACAGCTTATCTCTAACGTCAGACAGTCGTTTGTTTCTTCCATCTAACGGCAGTTGCTCACCTCTAACGGCAGTTGCTTACCTCTAACGGCAGGCAGTCGTTCAACAGCTTGGTATAGAAGGTCTTGTGATGAGCCGCACACATTAACACAGCGGCCGCATCGCTGTCCTGTTGCGGCCTGCCCGCGCGGCCTAGCATCTGTAGTACGGTCGTTATTGGGTACTGCTCGTAACTGTGTAGTTTACCGTTGTATCTGAAAAAAAGTTTTTTGAAATTAATTTGCTTAAAACATGGTACAATAAATAGCCCACTATATAGGTTTATACATACATACATATAATCACGCCTTTATCCCTTACGGGGTAGGCAGAGCACCAAGGGCCGATAGAACCACATTTAGGTTTATGATTATTTAAAAGAGATCAAAAGTGATAAAGTTAGTAATATCGAGACTCTTCACAAAATTTTAGGCTCGATATTAATTTTTTTCACATAGTATAATTATAGAGAATTCCTAAACATACAGGTTTTCACACACAGTTGTGTCCTATATATATATATATATATATATATATACAGGGTGTTTTTTGTGGCCACCTTTAACGAAGGGTACGTATTCTATGAAATAAAGTAAGTTTATGCAAAAAAAAAATGCTGGAAAAAAAAAAATGAAAAAATTTTTTAAATTCCTTGATCGTGCGAAATTTATAGTGTCTAGTGTTTATGTTAGTTTTTTTATAGACAGATATTAATTATTTTTCGTGAAAAAATCCTGTTACGCGCGTCTATGTACATTTATGCAGAAAAACGCAGTCTATTTACTCAACTTTGGACCCTAATATTTTGGAAACCAGACACTTCCCAGGTATGCTTCCATGGAGAAAAATGATCGTGATGATGAGGAGATTCCGTAGTTTTCGGGAACGTTGACGACCAAAAATCACCCTGTATATATATATATATATGTGTATGTATGTATGTGCTCACGTGTGCGTGTCGTTGATGATGAGCGTATGCACACGCACACACAAGGCCCAGGCCAGGTCCGCGCTGGCTACACACAGTTGTATGGCTCCGGACGTTAGTAACGTTTCTACTACACGCCTGTCCGCCGCCGAGACACCGCCGTGGAGATATGCCACGCCACATGAGAGGGTCTCTTTTAGCATCTGCGGAAGAAATATGGGTGTTAATAACTTTATTTACTTGCAGAATAACTAAAGATAATATATATATATAATAATAATAACATCTTGGCTACGGCCCGATGCACGCCTCTCAAAGGACCGGGACTCTGTACTCCCGAGAATTTAAACAGAGATACAATAATAATATAATAGATAGAAAAAGATATAAAAACCTATTTTATTCTAAGTTCACTAACTTAAAGGAAAAACCAGATTGGTACCCAGAACCGTCTCTTTCGCTCATAGGGGTGTGTATCTATCTGTGTCTCACTCGGGCGTTTCTAATCCCCCTACCTTGTTTTGCACAACGTGTTGTTTTCCCTAATAGTGTCTAAATCGTCTTGTACCTACATTACACTCATTTCTCTCTCACACAGGCGTGTGTATCTATCTCTTTCCCCCACAGGCTGTTTCCCCTAAGTGTCTAATTAATCTTGTACCTACATTACACTTATTTCTCTCTCACACAGGCGTGTGTATCTATCTCTTTCCCCCACAGGCTGTTTCCCCTAAATTTCTAATTAATCTTGTACCTACATTACACCTATCTCTATCTCTCACAAGCGTGTGAATCTGTTTCCGTCTTTCACAAGCGTGTGTATCTATCTCTGTCCCCCACAGGCGTGTATATCTACCCTACCTTGTCCTGCATTTGTGGTTATTTCCTCGAATAGCATCTAAATTGTCTTGTACCTACACTACACCCGTCTCTTTCCCCCACAGGCGTGTATATCTCATCCTTCCCACCTTGTCTTGACGAATCGTGCTTAAATAGTCTTGTACCTACACTACACCCGTCTTTTTCCCCCACAGGCGTGTATATATACCCTACCTTGTCCTGCACGGGCGGCTGTTTCCCCTGGTCGAGCCGGAACCGTCTGGGTGAGCCTCCTGCCGCCGCCAGCGCCAACAAGTCAGCTGCCAGCAAGCGTGCGCGACGCCGCGACGATACCCACACGAGGCAGGGACGTGACCCGGCGTGACGCAGCACGGCCGAGTAGATAGGCTTTGTCATGGCTGCCACGCGGGACGCTGCGTCTGATATGTTGAAGCCCTGGAATAGTGATCACTTTTTAACAGGGTTCGAAATTATCAAGATAAATATATTTTTGGATAATTATCTTGATAAATATCCGATAATTATCCTAGCTGATTTGTCAATTTAACTTCTTGCAATTTTATTTATTTCAATTATAATCTATTTATCTCAAAAAAGGGTCTTCAGTTTTTCGGCATTATTAGATGAATAGCAAAGAATAATAAATACATTTTAAATGAGAAAAAAAGTAAGAAAGTACATAAAAATAGAGAAATTTACCCTTCTCTTGTCACTTGTAAGGTTTTTTTTATGTCTAGTGCGTTTGTATACAAAGAAACTTAGATTATTTTAGTGTTTGATTTTTATCATTATCAAGGTACATTTATCAGGATAATTATCATGATAATTATCACTTCGAACCCTGTATTTTTTAACTTCGAGTTTATGGGTCTCCTTTGTGATCTTGCTAGCTACACCACATGTATTAACAACATTTGGGGAAACGTATGTACCTAAAATCCAAAATAAACTTAAACACAACATATTATAAAACAAAGTCGCTTCCCACTGTACGTTTACATTTTTAAAACTACGCAACGGAATTTGATGTGATTTTTTTAAATACATAGAGTGATTCAAGAGAAAGGTTTGTATGTATAACCAGTGGACGCCCGCGACTCCGTCTGCGTGGACTACTGAAAAAACAAAATATCGAAATTATCCGGGATAAAAACATTGTCCCGGAATAAAAAGTAGCCTATATGTTAAGTGGGACCTGTCACAATATATTCGTGAAAACTGCATCGAAAGCAGTTCAGCCGTTTCTGAGATTAGCGTGCACAAACACACAGACAAACCGACAAACAGACAAAAATTTTAAAAATCATTGTTTTGGGTACTATTGAGTTGATAAAGGTCTCCTATAATATTTTTTCTCATATATCTTCCATGTACAGACAGCGACCCGTTACATTTTTATTATATGTATAGATGCGATATATGCCGTGCGAGTCACGGCGGCCCCTGATTACGTCACTTGCAGTAGCAGAGACGAAGCAATGCGATAGCGAAAATTGAGAAAGTTTAGCTATCGCGCTGCTTCGGCTTTGCTATTGCAAATTAGGTAATCATTGGACGGGTCGCTAGTTAAAAACAATTAAATCAAATAGAACATTAAGTTTGACAGACCGAAGAAATGACATTAAACATTACCTGCACATGTAGTTCCAAGGGCAGCGGTCGCACGCTGGGATGGAAGTTGAAGGTGGCGCTGGTATTGCACCCGAGCCACTGTGCCACGTCACGTGCGTCCGCCAGGGGAAGCGACAGTGCCACTATACGGATCTGACGCCCTAAGGGGAAAAGGTGGGTGTTATACCCGTCGCCAAATAGATAGGTGGGGTGTCTAATGTTTGTCCGAAAATTATATGATCGAATACTCATATGCCAGTGATTTTATGGCATATGATAATTATGGCTGACAATGATTATGACAAATTGAAATTGACTTTTTTATAATATAATAATATATATGTTTCGGCTGCATAATATATTGGCCTACGGATCGCCGAATCTACGGGGAGCCCCGCGCGACACGATTGCAACATTCGCGTCGTCTGTCGCCTCTCTCGGCCATACGCAGTCAAGCTATACGCACGTACTTAGCTATACTTATACATTTGTAAACTTAAAACTAAAGAAAATTATATACAGTTAAAAATTATAAAAACTTTAATTTCTACAAAGAGCTAAAACTCTTTACATGGTGACCCCGACGTGATCAATAGAACAGCAAGTACCTATAAATCAAGTGCGCAACACGAGTCAAAGTTTTGTGAAGGACAATCTGAGGTCACTCGACGACAACTTCCAGTTCTGGAGCTGCATCAGTCATCCCTGATTCAAGCCAGCCGGTCAGCCTAATTGCGCCGCAGCCAAGGTTTATCAAGGGAAGTGAACCATTCCTTATTTTTCCTTTCTTTTTCCATAAAACTTTCACCCTCACTTGGCTAATTAATATTGTTAAAGCTTCAAAGCTCATTATAAATTCAATTTATGTGCATACGCTTGTCTATTTCTATACAAGCAACGGATTTAAGGCCTTTTTATTTGCTATTTTGCCTATTTCACCGCTTGCGCAAGCCATTGTACCTACCCATAATTATTCCGAGAATGCTTTAGCTATTCATTCAAATAACTTTATTTACGTATTTCTCTATTATATTTGGAAAAGCTCCTCTCGAAACAGCTTTCAAGGTGAATTTAATAAAAGCTTTTACCAACCTGATTAAATAAAAAAATCTGTCCTATATTAGATAAAAACATTATTCCCAAATTTAGTTTTCGCATTACTCGCCTTATTTTCTACTCTTCAAATGTAACGAAATCATTAAAGACATCCTACGCATATTTCACTACGCAGGTAATCATATTATACTCCTAAAATTATTGTTCTTAGCGCGCAGCGCACAAGTAATCCAAACCGGCTGGCGTACGTGCGACTACGCACCTACCTAGCCGCTCGACGATTGCGACATCGGCGCTGCTACGAGCTACCACGGGGAACATAAGCCAAAGTTACGTATTTTTTCGCATCAATTTTTGTTAAAGGGTTTATCCATTTTCTAAAGTTACTATTTTAAAGGTTAATAAGCAAAATGACTTCTCTCATTAACACGAGAAGTTCTATTAAAGGTCGCATAACAAAATTTAAGAACTTCATAGAAAAAATTAAGAAATTAGAATTTATTCCCATGGAACAAATGGATGAACTTTCATTGAGACTCGAACGGTTTCGTATGTTATTTACACAATTTGAAGAGGTTCAGACCGGGATAGAAATAGCTAACCCGGATACATTAGGGTCTGAGATTGATGCTAGAGAGGAGATAGAACAGGATTTTTACTCGCTGATTTCTATATCTCAAAAAATCATTGATAAGGCTTCCGAGAAATCCGAATTTACTAGCGTAAAGTCGGAAGGTTCTAGTAACTGTAGCCATCATGATAATGAGATAAGCTTTAGGCTACCTTTAATAAAAATTGCCAATTTCGATGGTTCGTATTTCAAGTGGTTGGAATTTCGAGACACTTTTGATTCGCTCATTCACAGCAATAATAAAATTAAACCGATTCATAAATTTCATTATTTAAACTCATATTTAGAAGGTGAAGCGTCTCAAGTCATAAGTAACTTAGAAGTTACCGATTCCAACTACATTGAAGCCTGGCAACTCCTCTGCGAGCGATACAACAATAAGAAACAGCTGATCGTAAATCACTTAGATTCACTTTTTAATTGCCCGCCTATAGGACGTGAGTCAGCTCAGTCGTTACGTCATTTGGTGGATCACGTATCTAAGAATTTGCGTGCATTATGTACTTTGGGACAGCCCACTGATAAGTGGGATACTTTGATTATTTATATGGTGTCAGCTAAACTCGACAGCAACACTATTTTAAAATGGGAAGAATTTAAAAATACTAATTACGATGAGGATATGCCCACTTTACCTGATTTTTATCGCTTTCTAAAAGGTCGCGCCGATATCTTGGAGTCGGTCCAGCGTAATAAATTTGATAAGCCTCTTAGCAATAAGCGTGATCAGAAATTCTTACCAAATAAAAGGGATAAATCCAATATGAAAACTTTCACAATTTCAGCCACTCCTATTGCTTCGCCTGCTGCTTCTACCTCGTGCGCCATCTGCGATGGCAGCCACCGGATATATGACTGTCCGTCGTTCCGGTCCATGTCTATCGAGGATAGAATCTCCAGCGCGTCTAAGTTGAGACTGTGCCTCAATTGTTTGCGCAAAGGTCATACCTCACACCGATGCAGGTTAAGTCCTTGTTTCACTTGTAAGAAACGTCACAACACTTTACTACACAGGGAGTTTCCTCAGGCTGTACACACACAAGCTGACCCGTCGCCGCCCCCGCTGCAATCGGGGTCGGAGACCGGGATCGTTTTAAATAATATGACGGTATCTCGATCAAATCACATTTTGTTATCGACAGCACTTATAGATGTTTTTAATCCCGTCACTAATAAATATGTCACTGCCCGCGCATTATTAGACTCTGGTAGCATGACATCGCTAATTACTGATAATTTAAAACTAAAATTACAAGTGCCTTCACTACATAATACAGTTAATGTCGTAGGATTAGGGAACATTCCCTTATCTAACACGCCCGAACGATGCAGTGTGCAGATACGTTCTAAATTCAATCTAAAATTAAATTACAATATTTCTTGTCTTGTTTTGCCTACCATTACCAGCGACTTGCCACATAACTATATAGATATATCCTGTTTGAATTTGCCTCGTAAAATTAAGCTCGCTGAT
The DNA here is from genome assembly GCA_014607495.2 of Carposina sasakii. Taxonomy (NCBI): domain Eukaryota; kingdom Metazoa; phylum Arthropoda; class Insecta; order Lepidoptera; family Carposinidae; genus Carposina; species Carposina sasakii. Next base: position 7,944,950 of record CP053172.1, on the reverse strand, counting down.
CCCGCATTTTATAAGCCCGCTAGTATAGACATGTTAATCGGGGCTGACTTGTTTTGGAATTTGATAGGGACCGAGCAGATAACACTAGGTGAAAATATGCCTATTGTTCGAAAGTCACGACTAGGTTGGATACTTGCCGGGCCTATGTACTCAAGGTCATGCAATGTTTCTTTTAATTCATTTTTACAATGTAACAATGCTTCCACCCGTGACAGTTTAGATGACGAATTAACTAAGTTTTGGCAGCTGGAACAAGTACCTCAGGCAACTAAGTTATACACCGATATGGAAGCTGAATGTGAGCAGCACTTTGTAACTCATACTTATCGCGACGCGGACGGCAGATTCTGCGTGCGCCTGCCGCTAATTACCGACCCAGACTGTCTAGGTAATTCTTATCATGTTGCAAGGAAACGGTTCCTTGCATTAGAAAAAAGATTAAACACAAAACCTGATCTACACATATTATATAAGACATTTATTAAAGAGTATTCGGATTTAGGCCATCTATCGATTTCTAAAGTAAAAATTCCAGATTGTTCCTTTTTTGTGCCTCATCATGCCGTACTCAAACCTACTAGCGAATCGACTAAACTACGTGTTGTTTTTAATGGTAGTGCGTCCACCACATCTGGCTATTCCATTAATGATTTACAGATGGTAGGACCCACTATACAGGACTCGCTTTTTAATATATTATTGCGATTTCGCTCGTATAAATATGTGCTTACTGGCGACATCGAAAAGATGTATCGTCAGATTTATGTTCAGGAATGTGACCGCAATTTGCAATTAATATTGTGGAGAGGCAATGTTAATGAACCATTAACGACCTTGAGGCTTAATACGGTTACGTACGGTTTTTCCAGCGCTAGTTTTCTAAGCACACGTTGTTTGTGGCAGTTGGGCGAGGAGTGTACCGACCCTAAAATCAAAACCATCATCCAAAATGATTTCCTGGTAGACGATTTATTGACGGGTTCAGACACAGAGGAAGAACTTATCTATATAAAATCAGCTGTTGAGCGTGCACTGTCAGCTGGTTGTTTTCCTCTGCGCAAATATCGTTCCAACTTGCCGTCCATTTTGTGCAACGCGACTAACCAAGCTCAAGGAAATTTTATAATAAGTTCCTCTCCACAAACCCTGGGTGTAGGCTGGGATTCTATCTTAGATTTTATTAATTTTCCTACACAATATTCGCCAAAGGAAGATTTTCCTACGAAACGAACGATTTTATCCGATTCCTGTAAGATTTTTGACCCACTGGGTTTATTAAGCCTACTCACAATTATACCTAAAATCTTAATTCAAAAGTTGTGGCTAGCTAAGATTGATTGGGATGCGCCCGTGCCTAATGACATTAAACATTCTTGGCAACATTTTGTCATAGGCTTATCTGCGCTAACCTCGCTACAGGTACCTCGTTACGTACTGTGTGACTCACCTACTAATATTCAAATGCATTGTTTTTGCGATTCCAGTCAAACTTCATACGCAGCCTGTATTTATTTAAGGTCGGTAAACAATAACGGCGATATTGTAGTTAGACTGCTATGTGCCAAGGCTAGAGTTGCCCCGGTCAAGCCCTTAACTATTCCTCGGCTTGAGCTGTGTGCAGCTGTGCTGGGCGCTCAACTGACTTCCGCTGTTTCTCGAACCCTACGCTGCCAAATAGTTCAGACTCGCTATTGGAGTGACTCGTCTATCGTTTTAGCATGGCTCAATACTAGCCACACCAATCTTAAAACTTTTGTATCGAATAGAGTAGCTAACATACTAGAATTAACCGAAGGTTGTGAGTGGCGCCACGTTCCCACAGCTCTCAACCCGGCCGACTATGCGTCGCGCGGTGTTGATGCGCATAGATTAACTGATTTAAATATGTGGTGGAACGGGCCCTCGTTCTTATATGAGCCAGAATGTAACTGGCCACGATTAAAATTAAATAAAAAAATCGATTTACCGGATCTAAAATCAAATATTATATTAATTAATACAATTGAGACAAATTTTATTGATTTTAATAAGTATTCTAAACTAAAATATTTACAACGCATGTTTTCCTATTTACTTCGATTTATATATAATTGTCGCAACCCTAGCAATAAACGGTTAGGTGTACTACAGCCTGAGGAACTCGAGTTGTCTTTTAAAGCGATGATTAAATTATCACAGCGTGATAGCTTCCCTAGTGAGTTGAGACTTCTTAGAGACAAACAGCCGCTCAACTCAAAAAATCAACTTATTTCTTTAAATCCCTTCCTTGATTCTGACGACATTATTAGAGTGGGTGGGCGTTTAAACACTTCTTTTTACTCTTTTGAGAAACGTCACCCCATGCTTTTGCATGCTAAACATAGGCTCACAAAGCTGCTGTTCCAGCAGGAACATTTACGTCTCATGCATGCCGGTCCCCAACTTCTACTCGGATCAATCAGGGAGTTTGTTTGGCCTATTTCAGGACGCGACTTGGCTCGCACGGTGTCTCGCCAGTGTGTTAGGTGTCGCCGTGTGGCTGGTAACACTAGCGCTCCCTTGATGGGTTCCCTGCCGTCTCAACGGATCACCCCTGATTTTCCCTTTATTAGTGTTGGTGTCGATTTTGCTGGACCATTTTTTATAACCGATAAGAAGGGCAGAGGTTGTAAGATCTCGAAATGTTATTTGGCTATTTTTGTTTGTACACGTTATAAGTGTATACACTTAGAGGCAGTTAGTGATCTATCAAAGGATTTATTTATTTTATCATTGCGTCGTTTTATTGCTCGCAGAGGTAAACCGCGTGAAATACTCTGCGATAATGGCAGAAATTTTGTTGCAGCCGCCAAAGAAATTGGCGACTTTTTGGGTAAGAATTCCTCTTCTATTTCCGATTTCGCTTCAAATGAGGGAATTAAATTTAAATTTCAACCGGCTTATGCTCCCCACTTCGGAGGTTTATGGGAGGCAGGTGTCAAGTCGGCGAAATTCCATTTAAAGAGAATTTTAGGTAATGGTCATTTGACCTTCGAGGAGCTGTCAACTTTATTTGGTCAAGTTGAGGCCATCCTCAATAGCCGTCCTCTCTGTCCTCTGTCATCCTCTCCCAACGACTTCCAACCCTTAACTCCAGGTCACTTCCTTATAGGCCGCGCGCTGACGTCTCTGCCATCACCTGTATTGACTGAACTTAATCCGAACAGGATGGACAATTTCCAGAGGCTGGAGTCATTAAGGCAACATTTCTGGAAGCGTTGGCAGATTGAGTACCTTTCGGAGCTGCAGCAGAGAACCAAGTGGCGCATTCCAGGCAGATCGATGCAGATTGGCGACCTAGTCCTCATTAAAGAGGATAATGCTCCACCGCTTCATTGGCGACTCGGAAGGATCTCCAAATTATTTCCCGGAACTGACGGAGTTACCCGCGTGGCTGATATTGTCACCACTAGTGGCACTTATAGGCGAGGTGTAAAGTACCTCTGCCCTCTATTTGAAGAAGCAGACCAGAGCTTGAAGACTGATCTCTTCAATGGCCCCCAGGATGTTTCGGCTGCATAATATATTGGCCTACGGATCGCCGAATCTACGGGGAGCCCCGCGCGACACGATTGCAACATTCGCGTCGTCTGTCGCCTCTCTCGGCCATACGCAGTCAAGCTATACGCACGTACTTAGCTATACTTATACATTTGTAAACTTAAAACTAAAGAAAATTATATACAGTTAAAAATTATAAAAACTTTAATTTCTACAAAGAGCTAAAACTCTTTACATATAATATCTTGACTAAGATAAATTTATAAAAACACTTCTCCATTAATATAATCCGTTAGGATATGGTTGATCGTTTCATCTTTAAACATTGTGTTGAGGGATTCAGCTTTGTTTGCCGAGATTTGGCTAGTGTATAGCTATCGGGATGAAAAATAACGTTGCCAATATGTAATTTAGAAAGGAGATGGTAAAGTTCGTCATCCGAGTAATTGACCCGGTGGCTCAGTGGTGAGAGCGCTGGCACGCGGAATGCAGAGGTCGTGGGTTCGATTCCCACCCGGGTGAGGAATTTTTTCCATTTCTTTATTAATAATTTTATGAAATTGACTTTGTAGAAAACAAAGTTTCTAGCGTGACTATTATGGCAAACAAGTGAGTATGTCATATGAAATTATGAGAAACAATATTATGTCTGTTGACCATTATGGCAGATGAAATTATGGCAAATGATATTCTGGCAAGTGTAGGTATCCCAGATAGGTGGTCTGTTAAGTGTCCGTGTTTAGGTTCCGTTGCCGAATGGCAATGAAACGGAATCAGCAATGACAATAACAATTGACGACAATTGACGGCCGATTGGTGCAGTTGGTAGTGGCCCTGCCTGCGACGCCATAGGTCCTGGGTTCGAATCCCGGTAGGTGCAAACATTGATGTGATGAATATCGATGTTCGTTTCCGAGTCATGGATGTTTCTATACTTATCTATGTATTTATATACTTTTGCTTAGTACCCACGACACAAGACCTTAGGGATCTTAGTGTGGGACTAGGTTAATGTGTTGTGAAGTGTGTGAATATTTATTTATTTGATAACAGGATTTTGAGGTGGCAAATAGAAACATACATTAACTACCGGAAGTAAAAAAAACAAAAAGACAAAATTTTCCAAGAAACATATGTTTTTCCGGTAGACTATGTCCTCACTTAGACTCTAGACTACATATACAGCAAATTTCGTTGAAATCGGTTTAGTAATTTTGGCGTGAAGAGGTAACAAACAAATTCACTTTTGTTATATTACAAATTTACTTAAAATATTATAAAATGAAAATAGCCCACTACAGATAACCTATTCAAAAAATTTTAGATACAAAATTACTTTCCATGGATTGGTTTTCAATAGTGGGTACCCCTTTTGTAACGCTGTATTATATTAGTTAGGATATCAAAGTAGAAATTCCAATAAGGAATATTTAATTATTTTTATCACTTTTATTACATAGAAGCTTTTAATTTTTTATTTGTAAGAATAAAAGTTTAAAAGAGATGGTCAAATTCGTCATCAGAGTTAATTGACCCGGTAGCTCGGTCGGTGAGAGCACAGCACGGAAAGCGAGAGGTCGTGGGCTCGAGTCCCACTCGGGTGAAAATTATTTACATTTCTTAAAACCAACTTTCGCTATCACAAGTGGTTTGCTGGAAGAAATCTCTTATAGGGATAAGCACGCCTTTGTACACTCACAATGCAAAATGTTTTTCCATATAAAATGTCTGTGTACAATAAAGAATAGAATAGAATATTTATAATAGAAAAAAAAAATAGCTTTTATAAAACTTCCAAACAGATATAATGGACATGGCCAACTCACCGATCTGTGAAGAGATGTATCTCATCCGGGAACAAACCACTTCAATCACGGGCCCCTCTTCACCTCCCAGCAGTTGTAGATTATCCACTATGAATAGAGACACGTTTTGTACTGCCTTGCGGACCTTCCATCTGCAAATACCTAATAAGGTTAGCTAACGATTTTTAAGCAACACTAGTGGACGCCCGCGACTCCGTCCGCGTGGAATACAGAAAAAACAAAATGGCGAATTTGTCCGTGATAAAAACATTTTCCCGGGATAAAAAGTTGCCTATATGTTAAGTGGGACTTGTCACAATATATTTCTGAAAACTGCATCGAAATAGGTTCAGCCGTTTGCACAAACGCACAGACAAACCGACAAACAGACAAAAATTCCAAAAATCATTCCTTTGGGTACTATTGCGTTGATAAAGGTCTCCTGTAATATTTTTTCTCATATATCTTCCATGTACAGACAGCGATACTTTACATTTTTATAATATGTATAGAAGATAATTGTAGCGGAGCCATCTATCGGATGCAGGAGAGAACCACAATCGAATGCAAAATCCTAGAACGCGATATCGAAGTTTCTTAAAATGATTGGAATATATACATGGGCCAAACAACGACTAGTGGCCCGGTGGGGCCGGAAGCACTTCCCTTATCACCACCCCCACGTAATAAACACACTTTTACCTTGGTGCATGATGAATGTCGAGATCAGTGACCTGCTTAAAATATGCCGGGGTTTCACTAGAATACATTAGCTGCATCTCCTTCCATGCTAAAGTAAGAGTCGACTGAGGAACTCAGGGGCGATGTGCTAGCAACTGATCCTAAAGGTCACGTTTAACATAGTGTTACCTTTTACCAGTTAGCCTATTAAGTACCACGTGGTGAGCCTACCGTCGCTTTTCGGGCACAAATACAACAATCTAGCGACCGGTAACGAATCCAATAGCCGTTCTAAATTGGTATTATAAGCTATTTAGCGTCAGAGCCTCGTCCGTTAAATAGCAGGGTGCACCATGAGCAAGTGAAGTTGACTGGGTCCTAAAGTATAAATTGAACCCACTTAAGCGCCATTTTTTCAAATTCAAATTCATTTATTCGACATGAAAGCATTAACAACTTGTTTGTCGATTGTCTAATTATATGTTACTTTCTATGTTCGCACCCCAAAAATGAAACCGCTACCAAACAACAAAGGAGGTGAATTTAATTAATTTAGTTAGAACTATTAATCCCATACCATTTTCAGTAAAAATAAGTAATTTATTTATTTACATGGTCGACCCGTCCTCCCTAACTAAATCGTATTACGTAATAAATGAATGACGCCTTACACCCTACATAATAAATAAAAAACATCAACTAATTATACACCGCGTGTTAGCCGCGTGGTGCGGACAGAGTAGAGTTTGTACCACCCTTGTCTGCCCGTGGGTATCGTACGAGGCGATTAAGGGTTTCCGGGAGGTGGGCAGAGCAGCGCCTCCCGTACTGACAACATACTCCGAAAATCACACGGCGGTCACCAACCCGCCTGCCCAGCGTGGTGACTATGGACAAAACCCCCCTGTGGCAGTAGCCTTGTTGCGTGCATTGGGGGAGGCCTACGTCCAGCAGTGGACTGCAATAGGCTGAAGAAGGAGAATTATACATACCTTCTGGATAGAACGTCCCATTTCTCCGGTGTAGTAACGATGATCTGCCCTTTGTTCAGTAACTTGTGATCTGTCGCCGTTTCGCCGGTCAGTTGAACCACCTGCAAACAAATACAAAAATAAAAAAACCCTTATTAAAGTTCTCTTAAAAGGCCTCTACATCTTGGCTACAGCCCAATGCACGTCCACCATCCTCTCAAAGGACCGGAACTCAGTAGTCCGATAATCGTCGTATTTATTTAGAAATTCTCGGGACTACAGAGTCCCGGTCCTTTGAGAGGATGGTGGACGTGCATTGGTCCGTAGCCAATCGTCGGACGATTGGTCTAGTAGGTAGTGACCCTGCCTACGACGCCATAGATCCTGGGTTCGAATACCGGTAGGTGCAAACATTGATATGATGAATATTGATGTTTGTTTCCGAGTCATGGATGTTTCTATACTTATCTATGTATTTATATACTGTTGCTTAGTACCCACGACACAAGACCTTAGGAGATCTTAATGTGGGACTAGGTTAATGTGTTGTGTAGTGTGTGAATATTTATTATTATTTATATTATAATAAAATAACCACATAATTTACAACATATTATTAACCTAGTCCCATAATAAGATCCCTAGGGTCTAATATTGCGGGTACTAAGTAACAGTATATAAATAGACTAGCGGACCTCATAAACAATGGGATGAGGGCAGGAAGATGACGATTTTACTTTTGACAATGGCTCTATACGCGATTTCCTTTGACTTTCCTTCGGATAAAATAACACACACATAAATATCACCGGTCAGATGGACCGATGGCTGGTAGTAGCTGGATGGCGAAAATGGGATATCTCGCCTACGTCCAGCAGTGGACTGCAATAGGTCAAAGTGACACAAATAAATAACCCCACCAACCTTAAGATTAAACCTGCTCTGAAACCGATGGTACCAGCTAGCAAACACAATGTCCGCTCTCTGCTCTTTGGGCACCAAGCAGACCGCCCTGCCGGCACTATTGGTAGACAACATGCGCAGGAGTGCCAGCTCCGCGATCACAGACTTGCCGGAACCGGAAGGCGCGCCCACGAATACGTTGTCATCGGAGTTGTATACTGCGTTGAACACCTGCGAATGGATTTATTTATTTACTAAAATCCAAAGCACTTTAACACATTTAATATGAACTTTAGTTAGAATAGAACATTAGGACTTAAATTGCCATAACGCGTTTGCATTATATCCTACATAAACGCGAAAGTTTGTAAGTATGGATGGATGCGATTTTAATAAAATTTGGTATGGAGTTAGCTAACACCCTGGATTAACACATAGGCTACTTTTTATCCTGGGAAAATATTTTTAACCCGGATAATTTCGACATTTTGTTTTTTCTGCAGTCCACGCGGACGAAGTCACGCGCGTCCACTAGTTACGTATAATTATGTTATAGAGTGATAATAATGATAGCTAAACCAGAACTAAACCATAACAAAAAACGTTACGTTAAAATGTTGTCATTTTACTCGATTGTCCTCCAGATTCTTCTCGGGAAGTATTAGGTGACGAAACGAGATCAATAGCAAACCCTTTAAGAACTATTGATGATAGTAAAACGCAAAAATGTACCTAAAAAAACCTGATTTCATTCTTTCGGATTCTACTTCTAAATAAATGAGGTATATTATACCTATATATGTAGCGGAGCCATCTATCGGATGCAGGAGCAGTGGCGTAGCTAGGTAACCAGGGGCCCTGGGGCAAATAAACAAATGGGGCCCCACTGCTATTTCAACTATTTGATCAGATTTTGAGCAAAACATGCTCACTTCCTATCTCTTCTTTGTTTACTATCTTCTCTCGATTGCACGTGACTAGTCATTACCAAGAATTTTTGAAGTTTACGAGTCCCATAATTGAAAGACTGCTTAGATTAAATAACAGATGCGCTAGCGTAGCGAGCGCGAAAATTTTTCTCGTATTTACCACGTAACTTGTCTATTACATACATATAATCACGCCTTTATCCCTTACGGGGTAGGCAGAGCACCAAGGGCCGATACAACCACATGGTGCCACTTCTGACCAATTTTGTGGGTATAGTTGAGATGTACAAGTTCGGTTACTTGTCTATTACCTTCTAGAAAATTCAAGCTCTACCGAGAATTTCTGACCATTGCTAAACATGAGATAGGTTACAATCGGGTAGACATTACCAAGAATTTTTGGAGTTTACGAGCCCTATATTTAAAAACTGAAAGAGTCATAATAGATGCGCGAGCGGAGCGAGCGAGTTGTCTATTAATTTTTGAAAATTCAATCTCTGCCCAGGAATTTACGGTAAGGATTCGAGGAGTGCACTGCCCCGCCTAGCCCCTAGCTACGCCACTGTGCAGGAGAGAACTACAATAGAATGCAAAATCCTAGAACGCGATATCGAAGTTTCTCACAATGATTGGAATATACAGGATGTTTTTTTGTGGCCATCATTAACGAAGGGTACGTTCTCTATACATAAAATAAAGTAAGTTTATGCCAAAAAAATGCGGGGAATTTTTTTTTTTAATTTTTTTTTTTATTACCTGATCGGGCGAAATTTATAGTGTCGTGTTTATGTTAGTTTTTTATAGACATATATTAATTATTTCTCGTAAAAAAAATCTTGCTACGCGCGTCTATATATTTATGCAGAAAAACGCAGTCTATTTACTCAACTTTGGACCCTAATATTTTGGAAACCACACTTCCCAGGTATGCTTCCATGGAGAAAAATGATCGTGATGATGAGGAGATTCCGTAGTTTTCGGGAACGTTGACGACCAAAAATCACCCTGTATACATGGGCCAAAACAACGACTAGTGGCCCGGTGGGACCGGAGGCGCTTCCCTTTTCACCACCACCACATCTTATATTAATCTATCTTACTTATATCTATCCTTACCTGCGTCTGCACAGGGTTGAACTGCGAGAAACAATCGCTATGGGACAGGCCTACCTCCTAGGCTGATATATATGTACGTATATATAAGACATAAAAAGGCGTTTCCTCAGCCTTTCCTTCGAGGTGTCTAAAACGTAAAAAAAAAAAACCAAGTAACCTAGCAAAAATCCTTACCTGCGTCTGCACAGGCTTGAACTGCGAGAAACACGTTTCAGCTGTCCTATGTGGTAACTATACATCTGTAGGTTTTATATCTGGCTGCCTCAAGCCCCCTGTCAGTAGTGTTGCGCGGCCTGAGGTACGTCCTAGGCTTATGTAGATATACGTAGGTATGAATCATATACATGTATGAGACATAAAAAGGCGTTTCCTCAGCCTTTCCTTCGTGGTGTCTAAAACCTAAAAAAAAACCAAGTAACCTAGCAAAAATCCTTACCTGCGTCTGCACAGGGTTGAAGGCTCGACTTCGCTTCTAATAATTTATGTCAATAGACGACCAGCTATACGTTTGATCTTCTATTTGTCGTGTCATATTTTTAACACTGTCACTTAATCTAGTAATAATTTCTTAGTTTCATGAATAGTTTAGTGTCCTCACCTGCGTCTGCACAGGATTGAACTGCGAGAAGCAGTCGCTGTACAGTTGCTCGTGGCCCGGGTTCCGCAGCGCGGAGATCGGTAACGGCTGCAGGTCCAGTAATTCGGTCGGAGGGAGGTTCTTCTCGGGAAGGATCAGGTGACGGAACGACACGGGCAGCTGGGTTTCTGCTGCTATCCATCTATAGGTTTATTTAAATTACTTTAGTTTCTAAACTTCTTCTATGCTGCTCTTGGAGTGAAAAAAAAAATTATAATACTACAGCTGCTTCTCTTCCGGGCATACTGTACAAGTCAGTAGAGGGACTAGCTGACCACCTGTCACTACTAACCGAACTTGTACATCTCAACTATACCCTCAAAATTGGTCAGAAGTGGCACCATGTGGTTCTATCGGCCCTTCGTGCTCTGCCTACCCCGTAAGGGATAAAGGCGTGATTATATGTATGTATGTATGTTACCCAATGTATTATAAATGTAAATTATGTTAGTTGCTGAAGCTTTCACAATGTCTACGTACTTATATGTTTCATGAAAATCAATTAATTAGTAGTTTTTGTGTAACAGAGGAACAAACATACATATATCCTTGGAAACTTTCGTGTTTATATTATCAGACAATTTATAAACTTTTATCGGAAAAATAAATAAAGTGCAGTAATGACTATTAGAACCATTTGATAGCGGTTCATCAAATAGTTTCAAAAAGCAAATAGCACACTTTGCAAAATAAAACAACATTAGTACACGAAACACTGAAATTCAGTCTAGCAACTCACCTATCAGACACGAGTACTAGGAAGTACTGCGGCGGCAGTGGCTCGAAAACCGGCACAAACAGCTTCACTTGATGTTCATTGCGACAATACTTCTGTTTGAGCAGGAAAAACTCGTGATGCAGGATCACCTCGCCGTCTACATCCTGCACCAGGATCCAGAAGCCTTCCGACTGACCGTGCACCTGGGGATTATATAGATAAAATTCTTTATTGTACTACAAAAAAAAAACATGTACAAGGGCGAGCTTAATGTCCAGCAAGGCATTCTCTACCGTATAATCATTATCACCAGCCTATTGCAGTCCACTGCTGGACGTAGGCCTCCCCCAGGGCACGCCATAAGGTTGCCATGGGGGGTATTTGCCCATAGTCACCACGCTGTGCAGGCGGGTTGATAACCGCAGTTTGTATTTTGGACTATGTTGTCAACACGGGAGGCGCTACTGCCCACCTCCCGGAAACCCTTAATCGCCTCATACGATACCCACGGGCAGACATGGGGTGGTACAAACTCTACTCTGCCGGCACCACGCGGCTAAAATACAGGGTGTGTGTAACAGCCAGGCAAACACTGTAATGCTACAAGTTCCGTTGTTTTGAGTCATACGACAGTGTTAGTCGCTGGAAATACATTTTTAATTTGATTATCTACAATGTTTGCTTTCCGCTCCTGTGACTAGTTGAATGGGCTTATTATGATACATTGCTATTTATGCCGTTGCCTAGTAACCACGACACAAGACTTTAGAGATCTTAGTGTGAGACTAGGTTAATGTGTTGTGTAGCGTGTGAATATATTGATATACTAGTGGACGCCCGCGACTCCGTCCACGTGGACTACAGAAGAAACAAAATGTCGAAATTATCCGGGATAAAAACATTTTCCCGGGATAAAAAGTAGCCTATATGTTAAGTGGGACCTGTCACAATATATTCCTGAAAAGTCCATCGAAATCGGTTCAGCTGTTTCTGAGATTAGCGTGCACAAACGCACAGACAAACCGACAAACAGACAAAAAATATTATTTTGGGTACTATTGCGTTGATAAAGGTCTCATATAATATTTTTTTTCATATATCTTCCATGTACAGACAGCGATCCGTTACATTTTTATTATATGTATAGATATTTTTAAGTGTTTTTTATTTCCTGGTGCCTGCATTTGTTTTCATATTTTCCTCATTTTTGTTTAATAGTTGGCTTTGAACGAGCATTACGCTGGATCTGTTACATGTGCTATGCTGTACGTTTTTTTTTACAATTAGCTAGACAAACATTTGACCGCCATCGTGCCTGATGTTAAGCAAGATGCGGCCTAGGGTGGTACATGTCTGCCTAGAAAGTGCCTATTCACTCTAGCTTTAGATAAATAAATAATTTCACTATGGGTGCGCCCACCACCGGGCCCTACACCCTCCACTGACCCTCGGATCTGATAACTCATAATTGCGACAACAGGCACTTGCACTAACTACAATCGCCATGAGAAACCAGACCCGAGCACCTAGCATGCAAGACGATACATTGCACCATTCCGAAATCAAAAACTAGATAAATAATCTACATATGTTTCGCCAACAACCGTGGCATCCTCAGGATTATAGAAATTAATAAATTAGTAAACCACTAATTATTATGAACCTCTAAAACCCAACACATTACTTACACAGAATTAACTACCCTCTACTAAGTATTAAAAAATATATAAATAATTACCCACCATTATTTATATTTCAAATAAATATATACTATTTGTGCACACAAACCAAATAGTATTGGGTGAATTAATTAAATTTAAATGAAAAAATTCAAAAATTCACCAAAATATTGATAAATTAGTAAAGAAAAACAAGGATGTATGCAACAACATATTCCATTGCCCACAAAAACAAAAATTGTTATTGACATTGACAAGCCACTACATTCTAAGGTTACTGTTTATTTATTTATTCTAGCTAATGAGTTTAATAGTGGAGACGAAAATTCAACTTGTTCATTTAAAAGGTTTACACCAGAATATTTGGCTTTCAAAATCTCCAACTGTTCCAAAATAGATAGACGAATGCCCTTTTCACACGTATACAGACTAACAAAACTGTGGTCATCTGGAATTTTATGATTTGAAACTAACAAGTGTTAGGCAAAATGTGATTTTTCAGGGAAATTGTTCCTATAAGCTGCCAAATGTTCTTGGTATCTAATCTTGAAGTTACGACCCGTTTGACCTATATAAACAGAATTACAGTCAGGACAGTGCAAGCTATAAACTCCTGATTTTTTATCAATTGGTAATATTTGTTTTGTGTTAATTAATCTATTTAAAGAATTAAAAGTCTTAAAAGCCACCAAGATGTTTTGTTTTTTCAATGATTTTGCAATCATCTCTGAGATATAGCCAAAATATGGTAAACTGCCAGTATAAATATTTGTAATCTCCTCTATTAAATATATATAATATAATTTTTGTTTTTGTGGGCAATGGAATATGTTGTTGCATACATCCTTGTTTTTCTTTACTAATTTATCAATATTTTGGTGAATTTTTGAATTTTTTCATTTAAATTTAATTAATTCACCCAATACTATTTGGTTTGTGTGCACAAATAGTATATATTTATTTGAAATATAAATAATGGTGGGTAATTATTTATATATTTTTTAATACTTAGTAGAGGGTAGTTAATTCTGTGTAAGTAATGTGTTGGGTTTTAGAGGTTCATAATAATTAGTGGTTTACTAATTTATTAATTTCTATAATCCTGAGGATGCCACGGTTGTTGGCGAAACATATGTAGATTATTTATCTAGTTTTTGATTTCGGAATGGTGCAATGTATCGTCTTGCATGCTAGGTGCTCGGGTCTGGTTTCTCATGGCGATTGTAGTTAGTGCAAGTGCCTGTTGTCGCAATTATGAGTTATCAGATCCGAGGGTCAGTGGAGGGTGTAGGGCCCGGTGGTGGGCGCACCCATAGTGAATGTTTGAACTTCCGAATTGTAACGCCTAATACAATTTCATTTTTTAAATAAATAATTATAAAATTATTAATAAAGAAATTGAAAAAATTCTTCACCCGAGTGGGAATCGAACCGACGACCTCTGCATTCCGTGCCAGCGCTCTTACCACTGAGCTACCGGGTCAATTACTTGGATGACGAATTTTACCATCTCTTTTTTTAAATTACATTATTGGCAACGTTATTTTCTCATCCCGATAGCTATACATAAGCCAAATCTCGGCAAACAAAGGTGAATCCCTCAGCACAATGTTTAAAGATGAAACGATCAACCATATCCTAACGGATTATATTATGGAGAAGTGTTTTTATAAATTTATCTTAGTCAAGATATTATATACAGGATGATTTTTGGTCGTCAACGTTCCCGAAAACTACGGAATCTCCTCATCATCACGATCATTTTTCAAGCATACCTGGGAAGTGTCTGGTTTCCAAAATATTAGGGTCCAAAGTTGAGTAAATAGACTGCGTTTTTCTGCATAAATGCACATAGACGCGCGTAGCAAGATTTTTTCACGAGAAATAATTAATATCTGTCTATAAAAAAACTAACATAAACACTAGACACTATAATTTCGCCAGATGAAGTAATAAATTTTTTTTTTTCGAAAAAAAAAAAAAAAAAAAAATTCCCAGCATTTTTTTGGCATAAACTTACTTTATTTCATGTATAGAATACGTACCCTTCGTTAAAGGTGGCCACAAAAAACACCCTGTATTATAAAATTATTAATAAAGATGAAAAAAATTCTTCACCCGAGTGGGAATTGAACCCACGACCTCTGCAATAAATAAATAAATAACTCTTAAAAAACACGATACCTTTTCATCCCACTGGAAGTCAGGAGTGATAGTCAACTCGACCCTCAGTGTAGATCGAGTAATTGGCTGGATGTGCGTCGACAGTTCCAAACGCGGGAACTGATGCACGTACTTGTGTATCATCTTGCCGAGTTTGGGCGCGCGAACCAGTTCGCCGATCTCGTTGGGTCCTAGTTCGTACAGTTTCTCCCACGGGAAGTTCTTCTTTTCCAGCTTTTTTACCACCTGCGAAGAGTTTAAGGAATTAGAGTGCAAGAACATATTTTTATAATTTTATCTTTTGTTACCGCAGCAGCTTTTACAGAAGTAAACTACGCTGTTTGTTTTATAAATCTGGGAATATGGAAGGCTTTCATTTTTTCCAAATATCACGTCATATAGCGGTGATAAGACGTGCGCCTTACCAGTCACGGGCCATTAACACTGAACTAAATTTATTTCATGTCATCATCATCATTTACAGGCCTGAGAAGTCCACTGTTGGACAAAGGCCTCCCCCAACAACCTCCACTCCGACCGGTCGGAAGCAGCCTGTATCCAACCGACGCCCGCGACCTTGGCCATCTCGCGAGTGGCCTTCCCACGCTGCGTTTGCCGATACATGGTATCCACTCTAGAACTTTCCGACTCCATCGGCCATCAGTTCGTCGAGATATGTGCCCTGCCCAATTGCCACTTCAGCTTGCTGGACCGTCAAGCTATGTCGGTGATCTTTGTACGGGCTTATAATAAATATTAATATATATATAAATATTGTACAATTGTTAGCCGAGGCGGGTTTCGGGCCGACCCACAGTGTCGCGAGTCTTTATGATTCCATGCGATGATTATATAGTAATTTAATAAACTTTTTAGTAGGATATGTCAACATAAAAATGTCAAATCTTACAAAATACAAGTGTACTTGTAATTGTAATTTCTATCTCAAAAAAGTGGTATAACTAAAACCATAGTTACCTCTTCAGGCATCTTCTTGAACTGTCTAAGCGGTGACATGGACTGCCACATCCGGCGGTCCACCATCTTGCAGAGCGCTAGGGTTTTATCTACCAACTGCGCCCAGCCTGGGAATAGATACACTATTTATACTGGGTGTATGTGACGGTACAAAAAAGCGGTGATAGCCCAGTGGTTAAGACGTGCACCTTCAAAGCGGGTGGCGTAAGTTCGATCCCAGTCACGGGCCTGTACCAATGAATTTATTTCATGTACAGATTTTAATGTTGCAAAATTGTCACTTAGAGTAACAGATATAAATAGTAAGGGGTCATTGTACAAAATTCTTCGTAATCCGCGTCCGCACTTTAGAAATCAATAAAGGTCTTCTTTAATCACGAGTCGTCAGATTCGAGGGGAAGTGATACATTATCGAGGTGAGGTCAATCATACACAAAAAATAGATATGTACACTATGTTAGAATTACCTAGAGTTAGTATTTAACCTACCTCTGTACAGAACAATCTCGAAGATCGCCCGAAGCAGCCTCGAAGCAGATTGCGTGACGTACACACAGTCCGCCATTAACGCGAATCCCTCCAACTTCAGCTGCGATATGTACGCTTGTAGCAACACGTTTATTTTCGCTGACGGCTCTTCTATGCTTTCCTTTATTGGTATTGGTACCTGGGGACAATGGAGCATCGTTAGATTGTATAATATAATATAATCATCATCATTTACAGCCCTGAGAAATCCACTGTTGGACACAGGCCTTCCCCAACAACCTCCACTCCGACCGGTCGGAAGCAGCCTGCATCCAACCGACGCCCGCGACCTTGGCTAGGTCGTCCGTCCACCTCGCGGGTGGCCTTCCCACGCTGCGCTTGCCGATACGTGGTATCCACTCTAGAACTTTCCGACTCCATCGGCCATCAGTTCTTCGAGCTATGTCGGTAATCTTTGTACGTCTGCGGATCTCCTCATTTCTGATTCGATCACGCAGAGAGATCCCAAGCAATATAATATAATACTATAATATAAATCTAGTATTAAAGTTAAGGTTACATCGTTTTGTCGAGAAATGGCGCTGTAAACAGAACCTAGTCTATACAAGTCGCGTGTTCGCAGCTATAATCAGATGGCGCTGTACCCACCCGCTCCATCAGCTTGGCCAAACCACTCTAGTACCGAAGAAAAGAAATACGTAGTCCATAAAATAGATGTAATAAAGTTGTCGCTATACTTACCCTTTCCATCAGCTTGGCAAGGTAGTTTCTTCAGAACCTAGTTGCGTGTAGACACGCATGGTGTCGTGCGTGCAGTAGTACCGAATACATAATCTAGATGGCGCTGCTAAAAGAAGTACCTACTTCACAAGATAGATGGCGCTGTAAACACACGACCCTAGTACCGGGGACAGAATCTAGATGGCGCTATCAAAAGAAGTACCGAACTTAGAATCTAGATGGCGCTGTAAAAGGACACTATATAGATACTCACCCTTTCCATCAGCTTGGCCAGCTCCAATTTCTCCTCCTCTCGCACAGTGACGTGTCTAAACTCGGCCGACAGTGAGAACACTCGCAACAGTTCGATCTCCGCTAGCGTCGGCTTGAGCAGTTGCGTGTAAACACGCATGGTGTCGTGCGTGCAGTAGTAATGCGACGCGATGCGGCCCAGTTCGCTCGCTTGCAGCTGGCCCGAACGACGGTCGTATTTCACCAGGCCCGCTCTGGGGGGAGAAGAGGGAAAGGTTTGAGTTAGGTCGCTCTAGTTCTATCTAATTTCTAGACAGTATACATGGCCTAGAACCAAAGATCCGGGATCAAATTGATTTATTCTATACTAGTGGACGCCCGCGACTCCGTCCGCGTGGACTACAGAAAAAACAAAATGTCGAAATTATCCGGGATAAAAAGTAGCCTATATGTTAAGTGGGACCTTTCACAATATATTTTAATATCTTTTAGAGATAAGCACGCCTTTGTACATTTTCTTTGTCATAAACTTTATTTGTGAAAACTTTACTGTGTACAATAAAGCATAATAATAATATATTCCTGAAAACTTCATCGAAATCGGTTCAGCCTTTCCTGAGATTAGCGTGCACAAACGCACAGACAAACAGACAATAATTCCAAAAATCATCGTTTTGGGTCCTATTGCGTTGACAAAGGTCTCCTATAATATTTTTTCTCATATATCTTCCATGTACAGACAGCTATCCGTTACATTTTTATTATATACTATTATAGACTATGTATTTATACCACGACACAAGACCTTAGGGATCTTAGTGTGGGACTTGGTTAAATTGGTATAAAATATGCAAACAGGTTGAATAGATATGAAATAGGCAAACAAACAAAACTCATCTATCTATTTGCAATAATAAAATAATGTGTGTACAAGCAAAAAATACAAATTTAAATACAACAAACATAAAACGTATATGTACGTCATATAACTCACTTGTCTAACAGAGACGCGGCCGTATGTATCAAATCAGCTCGGTGCAACTCCAATAAGTTATCCTCCTTCTGCTTGTCGGCCGACACGCCGTATAAAGACGGCTGACGTAACATGCGGACGTATAGGTACGTGTAGCCTGCGAAATTATACGTAAATTGAAAAACTATTAAAAAAAAGAAACATTCGCGAAAGAAAAACTCCGCTAGCGTGAAAACCTTTCACGACATAACAATTTTAAAATTACATTTTTAGACTAAGCCGCGGTTACTCTATAATGACGCCACGTACGTGAAACTTGTATGCGCGTAATCGAACTTTTGTTTGATAGCTAGTTTATTAAATGTTTCGTTTATAAAATATTTATATCTCCTGAAGACGAAATCTAGGAGAACTGCTAAAGCCAGTTCTCCTTTATGTCAAAACCGGTCAACGTTAGGTTTATTTGACAGACCGCATGATTCTACTAGTTACTGTTACACTATTTCAGTAAAAAGGGATTGGGCCACTACTCATTCCCGCCACTGCAACTCCTGTATGCCAGGATCGAACAGAGGCGACCAGAAAAATGCTAAAAAAGTATAGAAAATCCCGGGGGAACCTAACAAGCGACTATGTAGAGACCCGCCCCGGCTTCGCACGGGAATAATGCACTCTCACGCTGGGCGGTCGCTAGTTGAACATATTAGTTGAACTACTTTCATGTTACCTATAAGGTATTATGCCAATAAGAAGTGTGACAACATTCTTTGGAGGCACAAAAATTGTGCTTAGATAAGACAAGACTATTTCAGTAAAGTGTCATTGCGTAAGAGTATACAGGGTAACAAAAAGTAACAAAAAGGTCTTACATTTGTATTTTTTCGTTAAGGGAAAAGGAAAGTGTATTCTATGTAAAGTCTCCAAAATTTGCCCACACAAAAATTAGCTCAATCCCTTCTTCTGCCACTATTAGAATCTATGTTTGCATCCTGAAATGAGGAGCTTCAATAAACTAGACTCTTCAAAATTTGATTCGTTTTAATACGGCTTACATATGACCATTATTTTCGGAAAGAGCTCAAATGGCTCCCAATTCGATTCGCCGGAGTATACTAACACTTCTATTTAAAATTTTATACCATATACCCTGGAGTGCGTGAATTTGATAATCTGTTCTCAAACAAAGCACTACTTCTCTTCTTAAAACTCCCCGTCATCATTCTGAATGTTCATACAACTGTGGAACTTGAAAAATTGTCCTAAACATCTTTAAGAGACAAGTGATTTCTCTTCCTTAGAGTCTGTCGGTTAAAATTTTGGAAATAGGTTAGGTTTATTATATGTAGATATGTATTATTATTTAGGTATATTGATATTATGTAGGTTTATGTAAGTATATTTATTTGGTATTGTGTACTACAATCTATTTTTCACCCAACTTTCGTATCTCAAGGGCTAAGAAATTTATAGGGATAAGCACGCCTTTGTAATTGTCTTTTCCATATAAAATGCTGTGTACAATAAAGAATAGAATAGAATAGAGTATGTTAAGGGAAAGGCATAAAGAGCCCTTTCTGTCGAAATACATATTTATTTTTCCAAATAGTATGGAGAATTTCTAAACAAAGCAGGAATATACTGAAAAATAAACATGTGATTTCTATTTTGGAAATAGGTTCTCTTGGGCTACCTTTTCGCTCAACATACCCTTTCTGCCCCTGTAAGAAAAGCTATCTCTTACCCAGCCAAGTGACCGCATCCCTGACGCTCTGCACCGACCCCAAGACGACCTCAGCATTCAGCATGTCCGGTAGTTTGGAGATCAGCTGCGACTCTATAGGTAGCTGCTGGTTCAAGAGGGACAGGTAGTATTGCAGCTCCGAGTGATTCGTTATCAGGATACCTGGGGACAATCGAAATATGACGTATAAAAGGTAAGTTTCAACCATACGCATGGCGAAAATTCCCAACTAACAAAAGTTGAACGAGAGCACGGTTTGCGAGAGGTCGAGAGTTCAAATCTCACTCGGGTGAAGAATTTTTTCATTTCCGTATTAATATTTTATAAAAAAAAAACAGTTGGTTGTATAGAAGACCATGTATTGATTGGATTGATTGACTGTCGGGAAATAGACGACTATTATTTATTGATGTTGATTGACGTGACGTGATTATATGTGCAATCGGTGGTGAAGGTCAATGCTCGGAATCTCGCTAATGGACAAAGTCCGAAACAAGATTATCCGGCAGAAGACCAAAGTGACAGACATAGTCTCGAAATGTAGCAGACTGAAGTGGCAGTGGGCCGGCCACATCTGTCGTAGAACCGATGGACGGTGGAGTAAACGGGTTCTCGAATGGAGACCGCGCCTCGGCAAGCGTAGCGTTGGGCGTCCTCCGGACAGATGGACAGATGACTTAAAGGAGGACGGCTGGTAGTGACTGGATGGTGAAAACGGAAGATCGAGCCATGTGACGTACACTGGGGAAGGCGTACGTCCAGCAGTGGACTGCAATAGGCTGACGACGATGATTATATGTAGATTCGGTGTCAATAGACGACCAGCCATACATTTGAGCTTCTATTTGTCGTGCCACATTTTGAGCGCTGTCACTGAATCTAGTAATCATTTCATCCAACTTTGGAGCATATAAGCATACCTTCTCCCTCAGTATCATACTGCGGCCGACCCAACATTTACAGCACATGCAAAGCCCCCAGCTCCTGTAGACATATTTTGAGACCCCAGAAGACCTATGGGAAAACCTATGCTAACCATACCTTCTCCTTTAGTATCATACTGCGGCCGGCCCGCCCGGCCCAGCATTTGCAGCACATCCAGAGCCCCCAGTTCGGTCCACCTTCCCTTTTCTGGGTTGTAGACCTGTGTGCCCTTGACGATGACGGTGTGTGCGGGCAGGTTCACGCCCCATGCCAGGGTGGCTGTGGAGACCAGGACCTGATGGAAAATGGGACCGTATTAATGGTATCGTCTCGTCATCAGCCTCTTTGCAGTCCACTGCTGGACGTAGGCCTTCACCAGGGCACGCCACAAGGCTACTGCCATAGGGGGGTTTTTGCCCAGTCACCACGCTGGGTAGGCGGGTTGGTGACCCGGTTAATGGTATAGCTATACACAAATAAGGCCAGATGGACCGATGATTTAAAGAGGGCGGCTGGTGTTTCTGGATGGTGAAGACGGGAGATCGAGCCGTGTGGCGTGCCCTGGGGGAGGCCTACGTCCAGCAGAAATAGGGAGACAGACGATATACCTACATAAATAATAAAGTGACAAGGACACTACAATGCAAGGAAAACATAAAAATCCTGTCAAGCTTCTTTGCCGTTCTTCTTGTGCAGGAGTAACAGAACTGTCGAATTATTTTTTGGCTTTAGTATTACTTTTACTCATAATAGTTTTATAAAATTATTAATTAATAAAGAAATGGAAAAAATTCTTCACCCGAGTGGGAATCGAACCCACGACCTCTGCATTCCGTGCTAGTGCTCTTACCACTGAGCTGTTACCGGGTCAATTAGTCGGATGACGAATTTTACCATCTCTTTTTAATAGTTTTATAATATGGTTGAATAAATTAAAACACTTTGCATGCCTCATTTTTTTACGTCTGAAACAAAAACGGAACCCTGTCTCGCTGTCCGTCCGTCGCTTATCTAATAATCTACAGGGTTAGATTAAGTTGAAATTTGGTCGTCAACGTTCCCAAAAACTACGGAATCTCCTCATCATCACGATCATTTTTCTCCATGGAAGCATACCTGGGAAAATTAAAAAAAAATGTCTGGTTTCCAAAACTATTAGGGTTCAAAGTTGAGTAAATAGACTGCGTTTTTCTGCATAAATGCACATAGACGCGCGTAGCAGGATTTTTTCACGAAAAATGACGAAATATCTGTCTATAAAAAAACCTAACATAAACACTGGACACTATAAATTAGTTTTCGCACGATCAAGGAATTTAAAAGTTGAATTAAAAAAAAAAATTCCCAGCATTTTTTTGGCATACCAACTTACTTTGTCAGATTTAAAAAAACATGTAGGTACAATACGTACAGAACCTTCACGCGAGTTAAACTCGCACTTGTGGCTTTTTTACAAAAAAACATGTCCTCATCTAATAATATATAATAACTTGATTGTATAATGTTTTGAGCAAATAAATAATCAATTAATATCAATAAACAGGTCCCCACTAACCTGTATATGCCTGTCAGCAAACAGATCCTCGACCAGAGTCCTGTCCACTCGACTCATGCCCGCGTGATGTATCGCGAACCCATACGGAAGTAACTCGCGTAACTCCGGGTTCTTTACCTGCTCCGCTTCCGTGCGCAACACTTCCATACTGGCCGAGCCTTCCCTGTACATACATACATATATAGTCACGCCCATTACTACAGGAGGTTAGGCAGAAATGTGCAAATTACAGCCACTTCCACACCAAGTTCCACGTGGTTAGGAGTGAGACTACCGCCGCTTTTCAGGCACAAATACATTATGAATAAAATTGTATTAGGCGTTACAATTCGGAAGTTCAAACATTCACTATGGGTGCGCCCACCACCGGGCCCTACACCCTCCACTGACCCTCGGATCTGATAACTCATAACTGCGAAAACAGGCACTTGCACTAACTACAATCGCCACGAGAAACCAGACCCGAGCACCTAGCATGCAAGACAATACATTGCACCATTCCGAAATTCCGTTGTTGGCGAAACATATGTAGATTATTTATCTAGTTTTTGATTTCGGATTTTTATTACGCGGCGTAACGCTAGCGACTCGCTAGCAAAATCTATGGGAATTGACAGTTTGACGATAGCGTTACGGACTATCGAGGTTCGTGCTTACCCCTCAGATTTTAAAAATCTGTGACATGTTGCAAGCTCATAGTCCGATTGCGCCCATTGATTAATGCGTGTGACTTTCAAAGCGGACGCTTCGCTCATTGGTTCCCTTATTATCCCACCGTTTTTACGCTCACCAGTTGGCGCCACCGTACTGATGACTTCAATTTTCATTTTTTTTTGTTTAGTTTATCCCGAAGGAAAGGCAAGGGGAACTAAGCCCATACAGCCATTTTCTTTAGTAAATGATTTCTGAATTTATGATGGATGATAATGATGATGATGAATGGAAACGTCGGGAAAATCCTCAAGAACAAGTGTAAAGTTAGTCAAAATTAAAAATAATTGCAGAAACAACTTACATGGGCCCATGAAGAGATCGTATTCCGGCTAAAGTTTTACTCAGCTTACCTGCGTATAAAACCATGCACACGCACTAGATTCACATCACAAGTAGTCAAAATATAACTTATCTACCAGAAAACATCACTTTACAGACACATGCAAGCCATTTACAAATAATTTTTGATTTTCACAAGAAAATTACACCTGCACCTTTCCAGCTTTTCCCGCCGAATCTTTTCCTTTTACAATTGAATTGACACAGGTTTTTTTATCGATATTTTCCCGAAGGAAAAGCAAGAGAAACTATGTCCATACAGGGGACCACAGTTTTTGCGCTCACCCTGGCTATTACGCATTTCCTAAAGAATTATTTCACCAACCCGCCTGCCCAGCGTGGTGACTATGGGCAAATACCCTCATGGCAGTAGCTTGTGGCGTGCCCTGGGGGAGACCTACGTCCAGCAGGTGGACTGCAATAGGCTGATGATGATGATGATGAAAAAAATATTTACGGAAAATCGTAAGTAATAACTTTAATTATTAAAAAAAAAAAGCCCTTATAAAGTATACCAATTATTAGGTACTCATGAAACCCCTTATTTAGTGTACCATATTGTAGTACTTACCTCAAGAATTGTCCAAGAGTGTCTTTCTCTAAACACATGTCTCGAATCGCACGCGCTGTCTTTCCGGTCTCCTTG
The DNA here is from genome assembly GCA_014607495.2 of Carposina sasakii. NCBI lineage: Eukaryota > Metazoa > Arthropoda > Insecta > Lepidoptera > Carposinidae > Carposina > Carposina sasakii. The sequence continues at coordinate 7,920,498 of CP053172.1, read as the reverse complement.
CGAGAGTGGACGAATACTAGTATCTGAGAATATAGCTCACTTTCAATACGACATCTCTTAGTATTTATCTAATTTACATGGCGACAGAAAGGTACAAGTAGGTTATAAATAATCATGGATGATTCAATAAATCAATTTACTAGGCAAAAATGTTTTTTTTTAAACATATAACTTCGCCTTTTTATTACAAATATCAAATTAAACAATAATTAAAGTTTATTACAAAGATATTATGACTTTTGCATAGTGCCCTGAGATTTGGGACAGAAAATTTCTTGTATCTTAAACACCTCTGACCTGTCGCCATGAATGACCACTTTGTGACCCGATAAAAATGGTGATAAATCAATACTAACTCCGTTTTTCTTTTTATTAATTTGTGCCTAAGCTAAAAACGATAAAACACATGGTAAACAAAAAAAAATGTTTAGTGACAACATCTTCTGCAACCGATTTTAAATTGACATACACTTACATACACTTAAAAAACATAACCCTCCTTCTGGCGCAGTCAGGTAAACTACAGATTCAGATAATTTATTTGCATAAATATGGGTACATAATAAAGATAACATAATTGAAAATTTATTTCCTGCATATTATGCCATTAATTGGCATGCAAATGTTAGTTGGTTAATATAGCAGAGTTTGAGAACCATCCTTTTGAAGTAGGTTAAAGGTATCCTTACCTGATTTCTTCCCGCATGTTCCATAGTTTTCTCGTAGACGATATCATTCATCACCTGAAAGCGTTTGAGCGCCTTCTTCTCTGTTACACCGATGTACTGTTGTTCTAATGCAACGGGCCTGGAAAGATTATTTATATTATATGGTAAAAATAACATTAATTTGCAAAAAGTTTGACCACAAAATAGAAAACGCCTTGTGCGTTTTGTAAATTATAAATTGTAACTGCAAATGTTAAAAAAAATCAATTTGTACAAGTTTTTAACAATTTAACACAGAGTCTAATAAATTTCATTTAGGTACTTTTTTAATTTATTTTTTTTTTTTTAAATATTTTTCTAATAATGTAACATAATAATGTAAATTACATATTTCAAAATGTGCTGTTAAGTTTGAAAGACATAAGTATATTTTACTTCACTTGTCACTTCGCACCCGCTCCTGATTACATACATATATACATACATATAATCACGCCTTTATCCCTTACGGGGTAGGCAGAGCACCAAGGGCCGATAGAACCACATGGTGCCACTTCTGACCAATTTTGAGGGTATAGTTGGGATGTACAAGTTCGGTTAGTAGTGACAAGTGGTCAGCCCATCGCCTACAAAACACCAAGACCCTCTTGTCCCTCTACTGACTTGTACAGTATATATATACAGTATATATAACAGTATATATATACCCGGGAAGAAAAGCAGCTGTAGTATTATACTTTTTTTTTTCACTGATTACCTAATTTTCAATAGCAAAGCCGAAGTAGCGTGATAGCGAAAATTGTACAATATTCGCGTTGTAATGCTAAAGGTCCTTTGGAATTAATTTCACGTAATCGCAGTTAGCAAATTTTGTAAATTTCCGCTATCGCTCTGCCTTAGCTAAATAGGTAATAAGAATATAGAATAGAATAGAATACGTTTTTATTTGGTGATTGATTACACACACACACACACAGATACAATAGCAACAATGAGACTAAACAAACACAATAAGGGGGCCGTCCTTCGTCATTTGTACACTACACAAAGCACTTACCGGAAGGAGTTGTCGAAGTAAAACAGTCCAGTTTCAGGCTTCACTCTAAGGAAAGCTGCCACATCACTGTAGTTGGGTAAAGTGGCAGACAAACCCACGAGGCGGACCTAAGAGCAAGTTATTATGAAATTATTTATTCAACATGAAAATATATATAAACAAATTATTTTTCCATTGTCATTTTTATGTTACTTTCTACAGGTATATTTGTTACGGTCTGTCAAGGATAAGTTGGTATTTCGAGGCGTTATGGCCCCCCAACGTGAAACTAAAAATGGTTTTGATCGCCTAAGGACGAAATCTAGGAGAACTGCTAAAGTCAGTTCTCCTTTATAAAAACCAAAATTAGGTTTGACAGATCATTTGATTCTACTATTACTATTTTACTATTACATAGGTTGTAGAGGGAAGGGAAGGTTGTAAGAGAAGGGGTATAATAAGCGAAATGCCATTGTAGAGAATCTAATTACAACAATAATATGAGAAGAGGAAAGAAATCACACGTCACACATCTACATCTGGACCTCTGTTGTGATCCTGCAGTTCTAGTTACCTCATTTTGGGGATACAGCCAGAAACCCATCCAGTTCCCTGCCAACTCAAAGCTAGCTTAGCCTACATAATTTCACCTGATCCTGTGTCTATTCAACCGTGTATTCTCACTACCAACGCATCTAGTACATACTTAGTCTAAACTTGTACTTAGTAGAAAAAAACCCACTCGCCACTAAAGCCTCCAGCACTTAGCCTAAAAATAAAAACTTTAACCCATCCAGATCCCTGCCAACTCAAAGCTCGCTTAGCCTGCATGATCTCACCTCCTCCTGTGTCTGTTCGACCGTACGTAACGTCCTCGCCACTAAAGCCTCCAGCACCGGGCCTCGCTCGTCGTGAAGTAAATGCACCTCATCTATTATGACGAGACGCACTAGATTTGTGAACGAACGCTCGCCGCCTGTTGGGAAAAGAAACATATAAATTACTATGCAATCTTAAAGACGACAAACATTGTAAAAAGTAATTCTAAATTTACTAAATATTGGCACAATTTACTATTATTTATTACTATGCAGTTGCAACGGTATATACAGGGTGTGGGTGACAGCCAGGCAAATACTTAAATGCTGAATAAGTACCATTGTGTTAAGTCATACGACAGTGTTATTGCTCCCAGGAAATGCATTTTTTTTATTTGATTATCATTAACGATTGTTTTACGCGCTAATTGTGTTGGGCGATCCTGTGACTAGTTAAATGAGCTTATTTGTTATTGTGTGATACATTGCTGTTTCTTGGATCACTTGGGATTCTCCATTAGGGTTGATCAGTTCTTTGAATTTTTTGAGAACTTTTTTGCATGGCTGTCACAAACACCCTGTATGTCGAAGGCATATCGTATAACACGTCGTCTTTCAAAACGGATAGGTATTTTTAGTCCCCTGACCTTGACACACCTTTACACATCACATCAGCCTATCGCAGTCCACTGCTGGACGTAGGCCTCCCCCAGTGTACGCCACACGGTTCTATCCCCCGTTTTCACCATCCAGTCACTACCAGCCGTCCTCTTTAAGTCATGGGTCCATCTGGCCGGAGGGCGCCCAACGCTACGCTTCTTGCCGAGACGCGGTCTCCATTCGAGAACCCGCTTTACACAGATTTATTGAAAACTAGTGGACGCCCGCGACTTCGTCCGCGTGGATAAAAATATTTTCCCGGGATAAAAAGTAGCCTATGTGTTAATCCAGGATGTCAACTAACTCCAAACCAAATTTTACTAAAATCGCTCCAGCCGTTTTTACGTGAAAGAGTAACAAACATCCATCCATCCATACTCACAAACTTTCGCGTTTATAATATTTAGCAGGATACGAAAAAAGATTCTATCTAGTCTGTGCTGACCACTGGCGGCTCGTCCTAAGGAGCGCTGGTGCAGTGCACTCCCACCCATGAAGATTACATAGGCAATCTATATTTCTCTATATTTATAATTATCTTTCAATTCTACTATGTTTATAAAATAGTGTCTACGCGTTCGTCTCAAGTAAGTTGTAATCTTATGTATCGAGTGGAGCGCTAGCGATCGCGATTCAATGAAACGAAATTTGGTACGATTCCTAGTACTGTATTCAATGAGTGCGAAAGAGACATACATAGGCCGGCGCGTGAAACAGAAGATTTCGTATGAAAAATTAGCCTAATCTGGAGCGCCGCTCACATTAATTCGTTAAGGGAGTGAACACGCGTGGCGTCTCCAAACTGTAATTTTGCATGCGCTCATATTTAAAAAAAATGTGAACCCCCATCTAAAAATATCACGAGCCGCCCCTGGTGCTGACTATAACCAAACATGTTTTATTGAATAGAAATACACGTACTTTTCCTAGTAATAATATCCCATTTCTCCGGAGTGCACACGATGAGCTGTGTGGCTTCGATCTGCTCTTTGGTCAGCTGATGGTCTCCAGTCAACTCTGACACCTTTATGTTGTACGCGGCGAGGCGCTTGCTGAAGTTACCCACCTATTACACAAATAATAAATAAGCGGTGATAGCCCAGTGGTTAAGACGTGCACCTTCCAAGCGGGAGGCGTAAGTTCGATCCCAGTCACGGGCCTGTACCAATGAATTTATCTCATGTACAGATTTTAATATTGCTAAATTGTCACTTAACTCGTGCCTCGGAAAGCACGTAAAACCGTTGGGCCTGCGCCTGATCTCTCTCCGGCCGTGTCGGCTTTCCGTCCCATCGGACTATGAGAGTAACGGAATAGAGAGTGCATCTGTGTTTGCGCACACACTTGTACACTATAATATCTCCTGCGTACCTAGCCAATCTCCGTAAAGATTGGTCACCTTGACCGAAATACGGTCGGAGATCGGTATGATTTTTTTGTTGTTTAGTTTATCCCGAAGAAAAGGCAAGGGGAACTTATCATTGCCTTTGGTAAAATAAATACATAATGATAATGAATGGAAACGTCGGGACTCAAGAACGAGTAAAATTAGAAAAATGAAAAATAATAGCAGAAACAACTTACATTGAAAATTGGTATTGTTATTTACATGAAATTGCATACGCACTACACATCATATATAATCTACCTGAAAACATCACTTTACGGACATATGCAAGCCATTTACAAATAAATTTTGTTCATTATGGGTGCGCCCACCACCGGGCCCTACATCCACTGACCCTCGGATCTGATAGCGACAACAGGCACTTCAAACTACAATCGAATAAAATAATATTGAAATAATGAATCACCCATAATGAATGTTTGAACTTCCGAATTGTAACGCCTAATACAATTTCATTTAAATAAATTTTGATTTTCACAAGAAAATTAAACCCGCACCCTTCCAGCTTTTCCCGCCGAATAGCACCCGTATGATGAATTTGGTGAGAGCGAGGTTTTACTCAATGAACAGATGAGCGTCATCGTACATCTGCAGTAGGATCACATACTATAAAATAATATTGTATTCTAGAAAAAAATTGTAAGGCAGTTCAAAGAATACATCTTCCTACTAACGGACGAACAGACGGAAACGTGATGAATCTACAATGGTCCCGTATTGCCATTTGGCCTTGGAAAGCTAAAAATGACAAAAATCCCAAACTAATCTAAATCTAAAATCAAAATCTTCCACATATTTTAACCTTACACAAGTTACTCAAAAGTTTCTAACACCAATTAAGATGTGGCAAAAAACCCAGATACCAGGCCAAAAAAAAAAACGCAAAAAAAAACTCACCATTTCCTGCACAAGCGACCGCATAGGCGCGACATAGATCAGCTTGAAATCCTGCGCATTGACCGTGCCGTCATCATTGACGTGTTTCCCTACTTCCCGCATGATGCACAGTAGGGCCACATTGGTCTTGCCACTGCCGGTCGGCGCGCAAACTAAAAGGTTCTCATCGGACTCTAATGCCGCTTTGGAGATGCGGCTCTGTGGGGAAACAAGGGGTTTATTGTATAGGAGAAAAGGGGTTTAGTGTACAGGAGAAAATGGCTTTTTATATGGGAGAAAAGGGGGTTTATTATACAGAATGATTTTTGGTCGTCAACGTTTCCGAAATCTCCTCATCGTCACGATAATTTTTCTCCATGGAAGCATACCTGGGAAGTGTCTGGTTTCCAAAATATTAGGGTCCAAAGTTGAGTAAATAGACTGCGTTTTTCTGCATAAATGCACATTGACGCGTGTAGCAAGATTTTTTCACGAGAAATAATTAATATCTGTCTATGAAAAAACTAGCATAAACACTGGACACTATAAATTGTGCCCGATCAAGTAATTTAAAAAAAAAAAAACAAAAAAATTTACATCATTTTCCAGATTTTTTTTTGGCCTAAACTTACTTTTTTTGATGTATAGAGTATGTACCCTTCGTTAAGGTTGGCAACAAAAAAAAACAGCCTGTATAGGAGAAAAGGGGTATAATATAGGGCAAAAGAGGATGCCAAGGTAAATAGCCCACTATAGAATCGAAATCACATGGTTAATTCTCCAGATGATAAGGACATATTTCTAAACCACCAAGGAATATTTAAGGAACATGTAAGAAGAATTTAATGAATATGGATGAGGTGAAAAAGGTATGTTTGGGACGTACTAAATGGAGATCTGTAGTCTCTGCCTACCCTTATTCGATATAGATGTCAGGTTATGTATGTATGTATGTAATGTTTATTCTTTATTGTCACACATAAATAAAAATTACTTCTATGCTGCTCTGGAAGTGAAAAAAAAAAACGTACTGTACAACTCAGTAGAGGGACAAGAGGTCTTGGTGTTTTGTAGGCGATGGGCTGACCACCTGTCACTACTAACCGAACTTGTACATCTCAAATATACCCTCAAAATTGGTCAGAAGTGGCACCATGTGGTTCTATCGGCCCTTGGTGCTCTGCCTACCCCGTAAGGGATAAAGTTTCTGAACATTTGAGATTTCGAGACCAAAAAGTCAAAACAGTAAAGTAAATGTTCACACAATTTTGAATTTCGTTGCGGGAGGCCTAAGTTCAGCAGTGGACTTCCCATGGCTGAGAATGATTATTATGACGTAGACATATTTACCTGAATCCTGTTAAGTGTTTTGAATCCATCGAACGCTGGCTGTACGTATTTGGGAAGCTTTTCCACGGGCAGTAACGTTTCTCCCTCTTCAAAAGGTTTCGGCTTCAACGCTGGTACATGTACTTCTTCATAACCTGAAAAAATATGTCCATTAAAGACTTCCGCTTCCGCTTCAGCCTATTGCAGGTCCACTGCTGGACGTAGGTCTCCCCCAGGGCACGCCACAAGGCTACTGCCACTAGGGTGTGGTTTCGCCCACACCACGCTTGGGCAGGCGGGTGTGGGTGCACCGCAGTAGTGACTTTTCGGAGTGAGTGTTGCTCAGTACGGTGACGGCGCTGCTGCCCGCCTCCCGGAGACTCGCTTAATACGCCTCGTGACGATACCCACGGGCAGGCAGGGGTCGAGTACTAAACTACTCACTACTGTCACAGGCACACCACGCTGGGCTACTAGTATTAGACTAAGTATGCTGCCCAATTAATCGCCTCGTATACCCACGTTGGTGAAACTCATGATACTAGTATTTGTTTCTTCTGACGTTTTGTTTCTTCTGCACGGACGGAGTGGCGGGAGTCCACTAGTTATGTATGATTTTTACGTAAGTACGAAGTTTAGTTAAACCTCCATTTCACTTTATTTGCAAGCATTTGGCTTGCTGGAAGAGAAGATCTCATGTGGATATAAGCTTGCCATTGTACATGCATCTCTTATTTTACATTTTTATGTTTGTGTTGAAAAGTGGGTGTGAAAGGTAAATGGGCATTTTGTTCCGACCTGTGGCCCACCAGCGACCACGATCGAAACTAGTCGGGGTATGTAAACGACCATGAATCAACAACCCAATGAGATGTGTCGCATTCCTCAAAAGCATGGGAATTTTTTTTCAGCAAAACAAGTATTAATATAAAAAAACTAAATACATACATACATAATAATCACGCCTCTTTCCCGGAGGGGTAGGCAGAGATCACGGATCTCCATTTGCTACGATCCTGACACACCTCTTTCGCTTCATCTACTTTCATGATATTTTTCATGCACGCTCGTCGGTTTAGGGTACTCTTGACCTGACCTTTCTTTAGAATTTCACCAATTTGATCGGTGAAAGTCCGGCGAGGTCTTCCCCTTCCAATCCTTCCATCCACTCTTCCGTTGTACACTTTCTTTGTCAGTCTACTTTCACTCATCCTCTCCACATGCCCAAACCACCTCAACATACCCTTCTCAATCTTCGTCACCACGTCCTCATTTATACCACACTTCTTTCTGATCACCTCATTTCTTATCCTATCTTTCAAAAACTAAAAATGCACAATATCTTCCTAAAAAGGTACACCACAGCCGCACTTCTTTAGTAGTTAGCACGAAGTACTCTGTATTATAATGTGGATTGCGCCTGACGTAGGTACGTCAGAGAACGTATCACAGTAATTAATAGTTATCGAAAATCAATAATTAGGAAAAATTTACGTTTTGCGTTGAAGCGCATAACTTTTTTCCCCCATTCATTTGAATCAAAATAAAAACATTCCGTGAAATGTTAATCCTGAATCTTTAAAAAAAAAACCCCATTTCAATACTGGTCGCGAACTTTGAGGTCAACGGGTCAAAAATGCCTAATTACCTTTGCACCAATCTGCCCAACCTCTTTGGGGGATAATGGGCGTCACTATACTCGTATGCAGGATTAATTTTAAAACATCAATAACCTCGCAAGACTAGGTAGCTACCATCATAAACAACCACATTTGTTCTACCAGTTTTGATGATTTGTCACATTTTACTTTCATACAAAAATAAATATCAATTTAATATTACCTCTGAATGTTCTTAAGTCTGTACATAATACTGAGGCGCGCGCGATCGCGGGCGTCAACCTTTTCGTATACCTACGAATGGTACATAGACTTACAAATGTCACGACAGTACAATAAAAGCTTGGAAAATCATTTTTAATTAATGTATTGAGTTATGATAAAACTCGTAGAACAAATGTTATTGTTTATGATTTTATCTATCTAGTCCTGCGAGGTTATTGATGTTTTAAAATTAACCCTGTATATGTATATGCAATAAAGAATAACATAATAGATGTCACTTGCGTGCTACTTGGGATAATTATGTAAGTTACCTTTCCTAAGCTTCCTGAAACTGCCAGGCGGCAGCTGGCATCTCTGGTTGGCCATGAAATGCGCCCCCGCTGCAAACACCAACTCGTCTAACTGCAGCAGCTGCCTACCGCCGCCTCCCGACCCGCTGGCGACTTCGGTGTCGGTCGTGTGGTGCCGGGCGCGAGGCACCGACGACTGTTCTGCCATCTAGTGGAGGAAATATGGTACTATTGATGATCTCCGACCGTATTTCGGCCAAGGCGACCGATCTCTATGGAGATTGGCCATGTACGCAGGAGATATTATAGTGCGCAAGTGTGTGCGCAAACACAGATGCACTCTCTATTCCATTACTCTCATAGTCCGATGGTACTATTATGATGGTACTGATACCACCTATATCTTATTTTATTTAGAAGTAGAAAGAATGCAAAAGAACGAAATTAGGCTTTTTTATTAAGCACATTTAAAAAAAATTCAGTGTATTTCGCCTCAGAATCATGATCTGAAGTCAGCATATTAATGTTTGCATTGTTGTCACTCACAACCTGTATATTATGTCATCATCATCATCATCAGCCTATTGCAGTCCACTTCTGGACGTAGGCCTCCCCCGGGGCACGCCTACAAGACTGCCATGAGGGGTATTTCCCCATAGTCACCAACGCTGGGCAGACGGGTTGGTGACCGCAGTTTGTATTTTGGACTATGTTGTCAGTACACGGGAGGCGCTGCTGCCCACCTCCCGGAAACTCTTAATCGCCTCGTACGATACCCACGGGCAGACATGGGGTGGTACGAATTCTACTCTGCCGGCACCATGCGGCCAAACGTGAACGTATAATTATATTACTAGCGGACCAGACAGACGTTGTCCTGTCCCACGTCTTAGATACAAACTTTCTGAAATAAGCTGTAACAATCTTGATCGTTATAAAAACATTATCTAGTTGACTGAATTGTGAATCTATACCATTCTCGAACCTACTTGAATACACACAAAAAATTTCATCAAAATCGGTCCAGCAGTTTACAAGGAGTTCAATTACAGACAGAAGATTTATACATATAAAGATAAAACACTATAAATGTCACAAACCTCCTCATCTCCCTTCCCGGTCTCCAGCTGAGCCAGTATCTTCTGCAGATGTGGTTGTCGAGACATCTCCTCACGGATGGCCACTCTCTCGCTCTCAGACTGAGATGACGCCAGCTTTGTGCAGTACAGGACTGTGGAAATATTATACAATGTTTAATAGATTTCTATAGATCCGTACCTCCAAAGGAACCCTTATAGCAGTGGTTCCCAAAGTGGTCCAGGTGGACCCCCAGGGGTCTAACACAGCAAACTCGCGTGAGAGGGTTCCGTATCAATGTTTTTTTAAATCTGACAAAAAGTACACAATATTGGGTACTTTATTTTAATATCATGACTTCTTATAGTCCTATAATCTATAAGAGAAAACTAATTTCTGTATTTTTTTCAAAATTTTAGAATCTAAGGGGGGGGGGGAATGAATTTTCGTCTATTTGAATAACTTGCATAATACAAAAAATTTTAAGATCTTCTCAACAAGACCTTTCAAGCCACACGATAGTTTTCAAATTTTTTTTAAATTTTCCCCTTCCCCCCCAAAAATGACCCCCCATATACAGATTTCATCTGCTCACGTACTTGTGTTTGGGTCAAATATATGTGTACAAATTTCAACTTAATCGGATGATTCGGAAATTTGGTAAGCGACGGACGGACAGACACACGAGTGTCATAAGGGTTCGTTTTTGTATTCCCGAAAACTACGCAAATTTCAGAATCTCCAAGGGAATCATCATCACGATCATTTATAATATTCTCCATGGAAGAATGATTTTTGGTCATACCTCTCCCCATCATCTCGATCATTTATCTCCATGGAAGTGTCTGGTTCCCAAGATATTAGGGTCCATAGTTGAGTTAATACACTGCGTTTTTCTGCATGAATGCACATAGACGCGCGTAACAAGACTTTTTCACGAGAAATAATTAATATCTGTCTATGAAAAAGCATAAACACTGGACACTATAAATTTCGCCCGATCAAGAAATTTAAAAAAAAAACAAAAAATTTACTTTGTTTCCCAGGATTTTTTTTTACTTAAACTTACTTTATTTGATGTATAGAGTACGTACCTTCGTTAAAGGTGGCAACGAAAAAACATCCTGTATAAGAAAATCAAAAATAGCACTCACTCATATACCGGTACTTGTTGAGGACCTTCACAAACTGGAAGCAATCGTACCCGAGCAGCAATACTAGCCTGTTCTCTAAGTCGCGGTCGTCCGCCGCCTCCGCTAGAGCCTTCAGCACTTCACTCGACTTCGCCTGATGTCCAATGTGTTTATTATTATTTATTTATTTCAATATTCACACACTACACAACACATTAACCTAGTCCCACACTAAGATCACTAATATTTCTATTGTCCTTTTCTATGTTACTTCTGTCCGTGTATGTGTAATTTTCAAATAAAAATCTATTCTATTCTATTCTAAGGTCTTGTGTCGTGGGTATTAGAAAGGGTATATAAGGTCGATTTAAATTTAGTGATTATCTTTTGACATACATACATAGGTTGTTAAACACATTACCACTCCCTTGCGTCGCGCAGTCGGGTAAAAAGAAACAACTTTCACTATGGGACCAACTCCGAAATATTTTTTTAAATAAATCAGCTGTTCTGTACAATCTCGAATAATTACTGCACTGAAATGTATGGAACATCAGATTTTTTTTTTCAATATTTCGCAGTTGGTCCCATAGTGAAAGTTGTTTCTTTTTACCTATCTAGTTTTGTGTCAAAAGATAATCACTATTTTTGGATAGACCTTATGTAGATAAGTATAAAAACCTATGACTCAGAAACAAACATTGACTTCCATCATATCAATGTTTACACCTCCCAGGGTTCAGGATCATGTGTTAAAATAATCCATACATTGATCCCTATGGGAAACGAAAACTATGTACTCCTTTTCAAGAAAATTGCCAGAACGGTTCATCCGTTTAGTTTCGTTTGATAATAATTGGCTCTCTGTAGAAAGTACATACAACATAATTAAGGAGGTTACTCTTAACAAATCTAAGTAAAAACATAGGCTAAATTTTTTCTGCAGTCCACACAGAGTCCACTATTTATCTATACATATAATAAAAATGTAATTGATCTCTGTCTGTACATGGAAGATATATGAGAAAAAATATTATAGGGCACCTTTATCAACGTAATAGTACCCAAAATAATGATTTTTAGAATTTTTGTCTGTTTGTCTGCGTTTATGCACGCTAATCTCAGAAACGGCTGAACCGATTTCGATGCAGTTTTCAGTATATTGTGACAGGTCCCACTTAACATATAGGCTACTTTTTATCCCGGGAAAATGTTTTTATCTGGGATAATTTAGACATTTTGTTTTTTCTGCAGTTCACGCGGACGGAGTCGCGGGCGTCCACTGGTACCCTAATATAACTGAATTTCGAGGCTCAAATCTATATATATATATTACCTGTGACACCATGGCGTCCGGGAAGTGTCTTGACAATCGTCGCTGCAACCAATACGCGTCGATGTCCATCGGGTGTAGACTCGTGTTGCGACGCTTCTGGCTCTGTTCTTCAGATAGCTGGACAAGAAACAATGCATTCATACAAAATACATAAGCGTTTATTTATTTATTTATTTATTCAGATAATCAACAACTTCTCTTAGATATGTTACATTTGTAGAGATTGTACCATAATAAGTACATACATACATACATATAATCATGCCTTTATCCCTTACGGTGTAGGCAGAGCACTAAGGGCCGATAGAACCACATGGTGCCACTTCTGACCAATTTTTAGGGTATAGTTGAGATGTAAGTTCGGTTAATAATAAGTTATTTACAGATTATCCTATAATAAGCAATTAGTAACTTTAATACTCGAAGTTATTTATAAGTAAATTAACAAATAGGGGTTCAAGAAGAACACACGCTCTGTGCGTGCCTACGTGTGTGTGAGCGTGCGAATGCGTCGGTGTGTCACTATGCGGCATACTTGTATAAAACAGTGCATCACTCTTGTCGTAAAACAAAATAAACAATAAAATAAAAACAAAAACAACTATCAGACAAGATAAGACTTTATAGGTTATATATTTATCCTTTAAGTTGATTAAGTGTTTTGCCGGAGGCTTCCGTACTGACAACATAGTCCAAAAATCACACTGTGGTCACAACCCGCCTGCCCAGCGTGGTGACTATGGACAAATACCCCCCATGGCATTTTAGTCCAGCATGTCATAATTATATTGAATATTATTATTATATATGGAAGAAATCTCTTATAGGGATAAGCACGCCTTTGTACATTGTCAATGTAAAATGTTTTTCCATATAAAATGTGTATGTGTACAATAAAGAATAGAATAAATATATTATTTGAATATTAGGTTAAAAAATCTTATTCACAAATATAAACATTTCTTACTATTTATGACGCAAGATAACTAACTCAACATAATAAAGAAGCATTTAACACAAAAATTAATATAATCCGTTAGGATATGGTTGATTTCAATATTCATCATATCAATGTTTGCACCTATCGGGATTCGAACCTAGGACCTATTGTTTCAACATTAAACATTGTGCTGAGGGATTCAGCTTTGTTGACCGAGATTTGGCTAGTGTATAGCTATCGGGATGAAAAAATAACATTGCCAATAATGTAATTAAAGAAGAGATGGTAAAGTTCGTCATCTGAGTTAATAGACCCGATGGCTCAGTTGGTTAGAGCGAAAGCACGGTTTGCGAGTGGTCGTGAGTTCAAATCTCACTTGGGTGAAGAATTTTTCATTTCATTATTAATTGTAATAATAACTTACATTAGCATGTATGGCATTTTTCTTGGCCTCTCCATCACTGTCCTCCGCACCGCTGCTGTCCTTCTCTTTCTCATTGTCTGTGCCCTCTCCTTCTTCCTTATCTTCTTCTCTTACCTAAAATAAATAAGTTATTTTGTACACTCAAGGCATATAAGCAAAAATGTAGTTCATTTTAAACCCTTTATTATGGCCTTTTAATTAAATGACATTCAAAACATTTCAGTGTTATTACAAAAGATAAACACTGTTTAAAAATTACATTTGACAGCAAAATACATGGAATCTCTGTCAAATTAAAACAATGCTTAGCTTAACACGGTTTGTATCTCACACACACACACACACACTTCACAACACATTGACCTAGTCCTACACTAAGATCCCTAAGGTCTTGTGTCGTGGGTACTAAGCAACGGTATATAAATACATAGATAAGTATATAAACATCCATGACTCGGAAACAAACATCGATATTTATCACATCAATGTTTGCACCTACCGGGATTCGAACCCAGGACCTATGGCGTCGCAGGCAGGGCCACTACCAACTACACCAATCGGCCGTCAAATCTCATGTGTGGACAAGTTCTTTGTAGTGGGCAAATTCTATTACATTAACTAAACATCCCTCTTCTGTTACATCCTTTATTAATAGAAGCGTTGCGATAACTTTGTCGCTCATAAAATCTTTAAATTGTCTCTAAATTGCTTCTAAAGTGCCTCTCGAAACTTGTCTCGTGATCGAGGCAGGGATATCTGTGTCACTTAACTGTTGCGAGATGGACTATTGGACGGCGCGGCCGTAAGGATTTTAATGCATGTTTTGTGTGCGCCAGTCATAGTTGCATGTATCAGTATTGTGCTACAATGTATAATCATTATTCTACTTTTTACATGTGATGTTGGTGTGCCTAATCTTAATAAATAATAAATAAATTGTCTAAACCTCCTGTAAACCTGCCCATAACAAAAGTGACAGCAAACAAAAAGAGAAATTGTTCATCCCTAGTATCTGTCATCTCGTTACTCACTCCCAGTTCACGCATATTCTCTCTCACAGATCTATTCATCTCAAATCATATGATGAAAAAAAAAGTAAAATTCGCATTAAGGCTTACCTCTCCATAAGCATCCTCATCATCTTCCTCCGAGGACTCTTCAAACTGCACGTTGATGCCGTATGTTTCATCAATCTCCGTGTTACCCTCCGTCTGGGTACTGATGTTGAAATCTGTTATTTTCTTCCCTGCAAAAAGTAAATACATAAATAATATAATAGACATACTATATCTGCTCTGAGAGTAAAAAAAAAAAGTATAATACTACAGCTGCTTCTCTTCCCGGGCATACTGTACAAGTCAGTAGAGGGACAAGAGGGTCTTGGTGTTTTGTAGGCGATGGGCTGACCATCTGTCACTACTAACCGAACTTGTACATCTCAACTATACCCTCAAAATTAGTCAGAAGTGGCACCATGTGGTTCTATCGGCCCTTGGTGCTCTGCCTACCCCGTAAGGGATAAAGGCGTGATTATATGTATGTATAATATAAAGAAGGCTGTATTTCCAAAAAGCCAAAGTTCCTCAGTTTCTAGTTTCTTGGCTCAGGAATTTTCACAATCTTGACATAAATGGATGGAGATGTCTCATTTTGTATTCTCTATAGTGGGCTTTATATTTTCGCTTAACATACCCTTTTTGTTACACCCTGTAAAATAACCTTACCTAAGTTAACAAGAAGGGCAAATCTCTCATCAGCAATCGGTCCAAGGAGAAGCTCAATCTCCTTCTTCTTGTCCAGGTCTTTGAGCTTATCATTTTTGAGGACAACTAAAACCTGAAATGGTAACACCAATTATAAATATAAATATAACTTACAAACACAGTTTGACTGCCCATTATAATGTACTTGTAAGGTGAGGTCAGCCATTGAACCTATGATAACATTTTGATCCACGTTGGTGGCTATTAAGCCCCGAATCGCCAACTTATTCCTGACAGACCATAACAAATCGCACCTTGGGGTGGTGACCGTTGCCAAAGCGAAAGCTTTGCAATTTATTTTTTTGGGTTGTTTAAATTCACCTCCTTTTTTGTTTGGTAGCGGTTTCATTTTGGGGTGCGTACATAGAAAGTAACATATAAAAAAACCATCGACAAACAAGTTCTTAATGCTTTCACATGAAAGAATAAATGATTTTGAATTTTGAAGCTTAGATACTCAATACATTCATGCATGTGACAGACTACCTTTATTTATTTCTTAAGGTAATTAGAGTGTATCACACATTTTAATATTCGGTTACCTCTAAACCTGTATAGGTTTGTGGAAGCAATGACATTCGCTTACCCAATTTGTACATGACATTTGGTATACTATATACATTAGTACATTAAGAAACAACATTAAAAATGACATTAGATCAAGGAACAATTTATGTGCATATTCCAATAGAAGATTTTGTTCTATTCATAAATACTGAGATTCTGAGGAGATTGATTAACCTATTTTCATGATATCTTATTTATTATTTAGCTTTCATGGATAATAATTTAATTAATTATTAAAATGATAGTGGACGCCCGCGACTCCGTCAGCGTGGGCTACAGAAAAAATAAAATGTCGAAATTATCCGGAACAAAAACATTTTCCCAGGATAAAAAGTATTCTACATGTTAAGTGGGACCTGTCACAATATATTCCTGAAAACTGCATTGAAATCGGTTCAGCCATTTCTGAGATTAGCGTGCACAAACGCGCAGACAAGCCTACAAACAGACAAAAATTCAAAAAATCATATTTTTGGGTATTGCGTTGATAAAGGTCTCCTATAATATTTTTTCTCTGTGATCCGTTACATTTTAATTATATGTATAGATAGAAGATGGTTATAATAGCTATGTACTAGCTATTCATTTAAATATGGTTATTATCCATGAAAAGTAAAATAGGTAAATAGGGCACTCAAACTTCACCTCTTACTATTGCAATGTAGACCTTATAATAGGGATGTTTACTATGGTTGAATTTTAATGACATTTTATGCTTATCAGAATAAATCATCAAAATCATACCTATCAGTAAAATTACAATTTGATTAAATGTCCAAATGAGGTAGTAATAAGCCTTCAAAGTGGGCAAGTCCATTATTCAAAATTATTTGAAAATTCTAACATCACATATCCACCTGCATCATTTACAGCAACTTTTGCTTTGTGACCATATTTATAACGTGACTATATTTAAAATAGCTGCAGAACAAAAGTTATTTTACATGCATGCAAGTTACGAATGAGTGACGTCATAATTGTGGTAGCCGTTTGTATGGAGCATTTTTTGGCAAGTCTAAGATTGTGATTTTGAAATCGTTATATACCAAAAAGTTTTTACACTAGTGAAGTTTTTCTTTCGCAAATGTTTCTATTATTTTAAGATCTTTCGATATAAATACAAATTAAAAAAAGCGTAAACATTATTGGCACCTATGCCGGCAGGGTTACCACCAATCAGCCGTTTAGCACCACATACCTCATCACAAGCTCCACAAAGCACATCTCTAGGCTGGTCCCCCAAAGCTGACTGCATGAAAGACAGCAGCAGTTCATAAGCATGCCTCGTGTGCTGTGCTCGCGGCCGGTACAACACACCAGAAGGGGCATCGTCTGCCCATGCTGCACCAGAACTTTTGGACTTTGTTAGCTCGTATGTAGCTTCATCTCGCTTTTGACGCCTGTAATATGTTATACATGTACAAGGTCTTTTCAAAATTTGTGATTATCTTTTGACACGAAACTAGGTAGGTAAAAAGAAACAACTTTCACTATGGGACCAACTCCAGAATATTGAAAAAAAAATTGTGCTATTGTTGATTTAACTTAATTCAACACATCCTCAATTTCTACATGTTTTGTAATAGCACCCAGAATGATTAATACTAATAATAATAGTCCCATTTGTTGACTAAATACAATTTTACAGCCATATTCTGTCATTGGTGAATGAAACATTTTACTGACTTTGCCTTCCTCTCCTCTGCTTTATCAGGCTTCGTGCGTTGAGCACGGTCTCCCATTCGGGTTCCCAACAGCTTGCCCGATAAAGACAAGACTTCACCAGTCGCTTCATCACGACCGCGGCGTTCAATAAGTCTCACATCAGCTTGCAATACAAGATTGGAGTTCTGAAATTAAACAATGCGTTCATATCCTAGTGGACACAACGGTTGCCCTGATATGCTGAACTGAAAAGGACAAGGTTTTATCTCATTTATGATGATCTCCGACCGTATTTCGGTCAAGGCGACCAATCTCTATGGAGATTGGCCAGGTACGCAGGAGATATTGTAGTGCACAAGTGTGTGCGCAAACACAGATGCACTCTCTATTCCCTGTCTCATAGTTCGATGGAACGGAAAGTCGACACAACCGGAGAAAGATCAGGCGCAGGGCCAACGGTTTTACGAGCTTTCCTCATTTATAGCACAAATTACAAGGAATAATAACAACAACTTACAGCTTTGTACTCGTATTGCAACTGCCTGGCAGCTGCGTCTGCCATCCTGATGTGTAATGATTACAACGCGTCTGAAATGAATCCTTAACTTTGTTTTATATAGACCAATTCGATATATATATATTCTAAATAAAAAATGGAGCCAAACAACAACCGATGAGGTTATGCGGCCACCATTATTTTTTTTAAAACGTCAATCATCAATTCAATCCTTTGACTATGAATCTCTTTCTACGATTCAATCACTGTTCATTTATTAATCCAACAAAATTCAACAAGCTTTGTATCGAAGCGTTCATTTTCACTTTCACTCGATTCTTTGGAACTACTTGCATAATTTTTGGAACTATAGCTAGTGCTACACTAAATAGTTCCATTCATGTATTTTAAGTCGTCAAGGATATTATAAAATTATTTACAACTGGACTGTGCATGGCTGACTAAAATTCAGCTTAACTGACTTTCAGTGTTGCCAACCCACATCCAATGTTACCCCCAAGATTTTTTACTTCTAATGCTCCGACCACGTTGTCGCGACAAGATTCGTGTTGCGTTGTCGCAATAAAACTTCGTTTTTGACTTTACGACGAAGTGCTTGGCCACATTATAAAAACTTCATTATAAAAAACATTATAAAAAAAATATAAATTGGAATAGGTATGTGGATTAGGTTTTTTTGGTACATAGAACAAACAAGGACTGAGGCGACGATTAGGTAATGGATCAGTCACCGAAAAACGATATTAAATATTCACTGAATAAATATTCTACGTATTTATCTAATGCGTAATAGATAATTTGATAGTAATGGAATGGCCATACTGCATAAATGTTAGCAACAGGTATTTTTAAATATTAGTATTAGGTGAAACCGGTACGATTTTTACCTAATCCAACCCATCTCTACTAAAGCGCGCAATGTGTGGCCAACTACACGAACTTTGTCGCGATAAAACCCTTTGATGTGCGGCAATTTACCGACATTGGCGCGAAGTACATTTTGTGTTAGGCCAGACGTGTCCGGAGAAAGTGGCCGGAGCATAAAAACCACTAAATTCCAACTTTAACTCATGAGCGGGGGGGATAGGATTTGTGTCGTTTCATAGTATGTTAGTATGCAGTGACACAGAAAATGTGGATACACATAGTAATTTAGTAATTAGCGTCATCACCATAGGAACTACTCTATAAAACGGACAATAGATGTTGAGTCGTTGTACCCGTAAAAAAAAACCCTAAAAAAATTCTGACCCTAAAAGTCCCCCTAGTTATCTTTTTTTTCCCTAAATTTAGGGTTATATTAACCCGTAAGTTGTCACCACTGCCGACTTTAGCGTGTGGTATGCACGTCAATGTGAAATGCACGAGATCTATTTCAAGATTTTGTACAGAGGCAGGTAAAACGAGTCGTGAAATGTGCTTCAATTTTTTACATACCTATAATTATATCTGCATTCTACAAAAGCTGCGGGCCCTTAGCCCGTAGGGTGAAAATCGCTCCGTGAGTCCGTAATAATAGGATAAGGGCAGCAAGATGATGATAATTTTTTTGCATTAGCACTTTCACCAGTTCATAAAATGCAATGCAAACAGGGCAATTTTCTATCGACTGGCTATATTGAATTTTGCCTGTACCTAATGTCCTGTCCCTCCCCCTGATTATCTAATTTGCAATAGCAAAGCCGAAACAAAGCAATAGCGAAAATTGTACAATATTCTCCTTGAAATGTCAAAGTTCCTTTGAAATTCATTTTACGTAATACGAATTTGACAAGCAAACAGCGATTTTTGTACAGTTTTCGTTATGATATATGTTATAAATTGTGTGTGCACTAGTACCTGATTAGCTCTCATAATGCTTCTATAAGTGTGGACCTGTTATTGGCTTTATGTTTCTACAATTTTTACTATAATTATAAATAGCTGTTGGTCTTCCCGAAATTGTAAAATAAAATAAAATAAATAAAAATAAAATCGCTTTGCTTTTGCTAGTTAGGTAATAACTAGCCTATCACCGGCCACGGTCGCTATATTTTACCTACCATACTTGTTTATGATCTAACTGATCCTATAATTTATTATCTGTGCTTTTCATCATTCATTCAAAAAAGGACGAAGGCCGGAGCTCAGATAACCCTAGACTCAATTCTGCTCTCCACTATCTGGATGCATGGTAGATCGATCATGGTCTATCTCTTTCCCCTTCTAAAAGCTCAGTAGTGGTATTTACCAGGAAACGAACAATCCCTCCAGTCGGTATCACTATACAGGTCGTTCGATTCCGGTCAACAGGTCTGTCAAATTTCTGGGTATCATCCTGGATGACAGACTTACGGGTGAACAGCACTTTGAGTACATCGTTGAGAAATGCGAAAGGGGCGTCAACATCCTTAGAGCTCTTTCAGGTGTGTGGTGGGTATCTCACCCGTTTACCCAGAAGATCCTCTATAACGACATCATCCGCAGTCACCTGGACTATGGTTCATTTCTCCTGATCCCATGTAATAAAGCTCCTCTTCAAGTCATGGACAAAACCAATCCAAATGCATGAGAATCGTACTTAACGCTATGAAATCGTCTCCTATAAATGCCATGCAGGTTGAATGCGTAGGCCCTCCTCTAAAACTACGCAGACAATATCTAGCCGATAGATTTACATTTAAAATCATTATAAAATTATTAATAAAGAAACTCTCCTTTAAATGTCCTCCCACTCATCAGTGTTTACTATCTATCAGTCTTGCTATCCTCGAGGCCATTAAATACTCCTTATCCCATAAATTAAAATCCATAATCCTCTCCGACTCCCAAAGCACACTCCAATCAATCCTATCCAATCCCTTCAAATCAAAATCCAATTTTTCTATTATCCTTGATATCAGAAAAGCCTTATACAGGATGTTTTTTTGTGGCCACCGTTAACGAAGGGTACGTACTCTATACATCAAATAAAGTAAGTTTATGCCAAAAAAAATGCTTGGATTTTTTTATTTTTTATGAGGCTTATGCCGGAGGAACAATGCAAGGCATTCTTTCATTCAATCGTTCATCATTCACTCGCTAAACAGCCTCCTGTGTATACAACAAAATAATAAAACGAGATTTTTCCGACCTAAGCATGGCGACGCCATCTAATGGCAGTGGTAATCTTGTAGAGGAATTTGAAGAATCGTTTCAGGTAAGATAATTTTATTGTCCTTAAATAGTTATCAAAATAAGCCCGAGAAGAATAAATTTCGCACATAAATATAACCTCTATATTGTTATTTCTATAGCTGTCAAAAAACTTGGTGCCAACATAATAAACCAAATTGAATGGCTTCGTTTTCCAGTCGAAGCTGCGTAGTGTGAACTTTATAATTTTTACTGAAGTTCCATGAAAATCCGTGCGTACGTGACATTTATCATCCTATGCAGCTTCAACTATGACCAGAAGTTAGTAGATGCGAACTGAAGTGAACGACAAGCCCATCTTCCATTCATAAAAATTGTCGGCCATTTTACTGATAATGTTTTCACATAATTACGAAAAGTTAAACGCGTGTATTTTAAATTAATACCAGTAATTAGTGCTTCTTAAAAAACCATTAAATGTGTACTTAATGTACTATATTGTTGAAAGTTATGGTGCTGTGGAAAGACACAAGACGATTGAAAGTTGAGTGATGAAATAATATTGTCGAACTTATTGGATTTGTTTTGATTTACGACCATGTCTTCGGCTGCAGAAGAGTCTAGTGGACCGGTCCAAATACAGGTGTTCCGTCCAACATGGGAAGAATTCAAAGATTTCAACAATTATATCCAATACATGGAATCCAAGGGTGCCCACAAAGCTGGACTGGCGAAAGTGATACCTCCACCAGAATGGGTTCCACGCAAATCAGAATACAATCTAGACGACCTGAACATCACAATACCATCGCCCATCTGCCAAGTGGTGACAGGGAAGCAAGGTTTGTTTCAACAAATCAACATTCAAAAGAAAGCTATGAGTGTGAAGCAGTTTGCTGTTATGGCCAATTCTGCCAAGTACTGCACTCCACGCCACACAAACTATGATGATTTGGAGAGAAAATACTGGAAAAATGTGACCTATGTAGCCCCAATTTACGGTGCTGATGTGAATGGTAGTATTACAGACCCTGATGTCAAAGAATGGAATATAAACAGCTTGGGAACAATATTAGACTTTGTTAACTCAGATTATGGAATAGAGATAGATGGAGTTAACACAGCTTATCTATATTTTGGTATGTGGAAGACCACATTTGCATGGCACACTGAGGATATGGACTTGTACTCAATAAACTATCTACATTTTGGCGAACCAAAGACCTGGTATGCTATACCCCCAGAACATGGCAAGAGATTTGAACGAATTGCATCTGGATTCTTCCCCACATCAGCCAAAACTTGCCAAGCCTTCCTAAGACACAAAATGACACTAATCTCACCTCAGATACTAAAGCAGTATTCAGTTCCTGTTAACAAAGTGACTCAAGAAGCTGGGGAAATCATGATCACATTTCCTTTTGGGTACCATGCAGGTTTTAACCATGGATTTAACTGTGCCGAATCTACCAACTTTGCGGCTCCTAGATGGATAGAGTACGGTAAAAGAGCAACCCAATGCACATGCAGCAATGATATGGTTAAGATTTCTATGGATACATTTGTAAAGAGATTCCAACCAGACCGTTATGATTTATGGTTGAAGGGGCAAGATATTGGTTGCCATCCTGAGCAACCAGAGAAATTAGTCCCAGCACCACATCCATCTGGCCAGGATATATTATGTAACAAAAATAACACTGAACTCCCCGAATCATTCATTGCTGCAGAAGAAGAGGGCTTGAAGAAGAAGAAACGTCATCCACTGCATTTGAAAAGGGCTATGGCCAGTAAGAGCATCTCGGAGGGAGCCATTGCAGTGTCTATCCTTGGCCATGATGTTATGGATGATGATGAAATGACCATGGCTGAGGGTGACCTTGATATGATGACTTCAATGAAAAGACCCATCATGCCAATGGATCCAGATGATAACCAACTGGATGTTCTAGAGGATATCTGGCTAAAGGGTGATGAAATGGACCCCTCTGAAGCACAGCTACCTGATGTTGGTTATATAGACTCTGATAAAGACTCAGATTATGAGGGTCCTAAAAGTTGGAAGACAAAAAAGAAAAGAGACTCCAAGAAGGAGCTGAAAGTTAAAACCGAAGACAGTAAACCCATTGAAGACCCTCCAAAGCCTAAAAACAAAGGAGGTAAACCTAAAAAAAGTGATAAAGTGAAGCCGACAGAAACTAAAACTAAACCTGCAGACACAAAAACTAAAAAAGGCAAAAGTAAAAAGCTGTCCAGTGATCAACTAGAAGATTTGTCAGCAGCTGTTTCCAACTGGGAATCCCCTCCTCATCCTGTTGAAGGACCACAGCTGTCTCCAAATGTGGACCCTCTTCAAGTGGATCTTCTTCCATCAACAACTGCTAGTCTACCAACCAGTTTAGATCCACAAACTTCAGTAGTTCCTACAGAAACTAAGCCTAAAAAACGGAAATCTTCTGAAAAATCCGATAAAATACCTAAGATAGCTACACCTAAAAAAGAGAGAGTTAAGAAGGAACCAGTGAAAAGAGAACCAAAACCCAAGAAGGCAAATGTTGATGTACAAATTGCCAAGAAACCCACAAAACCCAAAGCACCAAAATCTAGTACTAGTTACGAATATAATTCACCATTAGAGCCTGTTATGGCAAAGACAAGTACTGCATATGGGGATTTACCTAATCAGAACAAGACTAATCAACAAAATCAAAATTCTGCCTTATCACCTCAACATAAAAATATACTATTGAATCACAAAACTTACAAGTTAACAGCTGTGGGGCCAAACAGCCGTGCAACAATCACTAAACCTGCAAACCCATCACCACCTAAGACCTACTCCAGCATCCTTCTAAACTCAACCTTACGTTCACCGACCGCTAAACCAATTGTGTCCCCAATCAATAAAAACCCCAGTGCTTTCCAGGGAGAATTCCACAAATTCATGGAGACCAAACAACACGCGATTGTGCCTCCAACCCATATACCCCTCAAGCCAAATAGGAAGTCTACACCAAATAAGTCTCCAAGCACTTCTAAGGCACCCCAGGCTGAGACACCACCAGCTTCCAAGCCTGTTCAGGAAGATTGGCCACAGCCAACATGCCAATACAATGACAATATCTTCATGGAGGCACCATTAGACTTCAGAACATATTCCCAGGCTGCTGACCAGAGATTGCAGGGTCCAGCAACTGATAGAAGTCAGTGGGGCAATATGAGTAACCAACAGCAAGGTTATTATACCACACCTCCACCTAATATGCAGCAAATGCATCCAATGTATCAGCAAATGTCCAATAACTACTACAGGAGTCCCTATCAAACACCATGGTATGGTTTTCAAAAATAGATATAGTATTCAGTATTTTAACATAAGAATATGTACCTAAATTAACTGGGATAGAATTATAGCTTTTATGGTTTGTTAGTGTATGTAGATTTGAAAGTGAGTGAGTGTTTTAATATTGTTTCCTTCTTTGTAGTTTACTTTCACACATATGTTTGAAAACATCACACATAGTTGATAGTAAATTCAAACTGTTTGAAACTGTAAATGACTGAAGTGTTCATAAATTTGTGTTGTATTTTACTGTCAGTTTCTCGATAGATAATCAGCTGTTATATCAGATATCACTGTGTGTGGGACTTTAAAGCACGGAGGAAACTACATGAGGTGATGCATTTGTCAATGTAGCCTACGAAGCCTACGAAATTATATCGTCTGAGCTTCTTTTAACAATATCTGAAATACCTTTTATTATGAAACCTATATTAAAATCTACGGAATAATTACGATGTGTAGTTGCTGCAATTTCGCAGCTACCTGTATAAAGAGATTTATTTGGATAAAATTGCAATTTTGATTTATGATTTACAAGCTAGGATCGCTTGCTTACGGGTCGGTATGTATCGCGGAAAAACTGCAATAGGTGTATAGGTGCAATATGCTTAGTCTTTGCCGCTCCGTAAATTTTACTGTGTTCAAATCTCATCGCCCTGTATGAAGCGGTCCTTCTTACAACCTCATACAAATCGGCTGAGCCGTACATTTTATTATATTGATACAAATTAAAAATGATGTAGGGTAACATTTAAGTTTTAATTCTATTATTCTCCTCAATATTTGAGATATTTCTTTTTATTTTTTACCAAAAGTGTGTGAAACATGGACACTGTTCTTAGCCATTTTTTTTATTGACTGATCTTAATTATTCATTTAAAGTAACATTTTGTATAGTTAGGTAATTAGTTTAGAGTAAGAACTCAGCTTAGTATAATTATAATTGTTATACTGCACTGTCCCACTGTTGGGCCTAGCTAAGGTCTTTTCTATATCCTATTCCAAAGATGGCGCTTACGGCGTAAGCTCAGCTTTGCTTTTATCTATACTATAATATTATAAAGAGGAAAACTTTGTTTGTTTGGTTGTAATGAATAGGCTCCGAAACTACTGGACCGATTTCAAAAATTCTTTCACCGTTAGAATCCTTATTGGACCTGGATGAACATAGGCTATAAGAATTTCCCGATATTCCCACGGGAAGGCGACCAACGGGAATTTAATATTTTTTACGAAAACCGCTATACATATGAAGCTGAAATCGGGCATATATGTTCATTGGGGACAACGAGGAAGGACTAAAAACGGATTTCCCGAAATTCCCACGGGAAGGGGACTAACGGGAATTCATAATTTTTACGAGAACCGCTATACATATGAAGCTGAAATCGGGCATATATGTTCATTGGGGACAACGAGGAAGGACTAAAAACGGATTTCCCGAAATTCCCAAGGGAAGGGGACAAATGGGAATTCAAACGGATTTCCCGATATTCCCACGGGAAGGGGACAAACGGGAATTCATTTTTTTTACGACAACTGCGATACATATGAATTTGAAATTGGACCTGTATGTTCATTAGGGACTGCGAGGGAGCACTAAGAACGGATTTCCCGAAATTCCTATGGGAAGGGGAGTTACGGGAATTTAATTTTTTTACGAAAACAGCTATTTATACGAAGCTGAAATCGGATTAGGGCTACAAGGAAGCTCTAAGAACGGATTTCCCGAAATTCCCACGGGAAGGGGACCAACGGGAGTTCCAAATTTAAACGAAAACCGCTGTACCTACATATAAAGTTGTATCTATGTATTGATATGTACCGAAGCGAAGCGAGGGCGGGCCACTAGTGTGAGTATACAAGCAAAAGACGCGTGTCTTATGCTATCTACGTTCACTCACACAAGTGCAAAGCTTAGCTAAGGCATCGCGTGTCGTATACGCACACAAATGTAAAACAGAGGGGTAAGCCGATAGTCCGTAACGCTAGCGTCAAACTGTCAATTCCCATAGATTTTGCTAGCGAGTCGCTAGTGTTACGCCGTGTAAAAAAAAGGTTCGTGCTTACCCCACTGAGCTTAGGTTGCGCGGACTGTACTGACTGAAATCTCGATTCATTCGTAATACATTGCTGTGTTTGTTAGTAACAAAACTTTATAGAAGACACGCAATGGATTAGGATTTAGTATGAGATTATGAATTAGCTAGTGTCAATATAAGTATATCTATTAGCAAAATGACAATACGGCTTACCATATTAATTAACTTTTGAGGTTTCCTTGACAAAACAATTTACCTAATTTGAAACAGCTATAGGTAGTTGTAATGCGGCTGATTTCAAATGTCGCCTTTGGAATTGGATGTAGTATAACTCCCATCATTTTTCTATCCCTTGCCTGATTCTGCTTTGTATTAATTGTTCGAAGTAATTAATAGATTTCTAGCTGCGCTCAGGGGACGGAGAAAATGATTGAATTACAAATAAAATTTTCATTATGTGGTTACTTCAATTTTTCTTAGAGCGTCGCCATGACAGTGAATAAGCTTGTACAGATGCAGTGACTGTATAACTACATAACATGTTCTCGTCAGCCTATTGCAGTCCACTGCTGGACGTAGGCCTCCCCCAGAGTACCCCACACGGCTCGATCTCCCGTTTTCACCATACCAGCCGCCCTAAGGCATCGGTCCATCTGGCCGGAGGGCGTCCATCGGTTCTATGACAGATGTGCCCTGCCCACTGCCATTTCAGTGCGCTAAATAACATGTTAATGCTATCTTATTGGTCAGTTCACGATTTCATGATATCTAACCAACTATATCATGAAAATCATGAAACTACACGCTCTAAGATAAATTTGAAGTTTCTATGTGGCTAGGGAAGTATGGTTAGACAATAAGGAATTTATTTTCAATCAGCTTAACCCTTTACAACCACGCGCTGCAATGCTATGCAAATCTCTTATCTATATATATTAAATATTGTATGAAGGAGATTTTATTATTGTATTGCTTAATTTAATTCTAAATAAAAGAAAATTAAGAGTGATGATAGTTTTAGGTGAAATTCGCACGAGTTACATAATACGAGAGAAAATACGCTATCTATCGTGCGGATTTTGTTCAAATAGTGTAAGTAGCTTATTGAACGTTAGTCATTTCTCTATTCTGTACTTTCACTCCGTCTTGTAACTATTTGAGCCACAATTTTGTGTTTAAATACAATTTGTATGTGCATCACAGAATTTTAATTATTTCCTCCTTGCAACTAATGAACAGGAATAATTATGTTATGAGCCGCGCAGATAAATAATGGGATTAAAAAAAAACTATAAACAAAAATGCACCTCTTTTTTGTTGGCTGTATCTACTACAATATAGTTACATAAGTAAATAAGTAAAAATATTGTGCAAGGGAGACGGAAAGAGTTGCTGCCGTTTTTGTCTCTTTTATTATCTGCGTGACTAAAACCCGGGTTTATCATAATTACAAATACAAAATAATAATTTGTAAAGTATAATTATTTATTATAGACGATATCTTATATGTAAGTTAGTTTAATGCCGTGTTCAATTCTATTTGCACGAAATAGAGAGCTATTTCTAGAAATAAAGAACTATAATGTAATGTTATTTGTGCGACTTGGAAAGTAGTTACTCGACTATGTTTAGACATAAATATAGAGTAATTTAAAAACTGTTTTAAATGGAATTCTTCAATAAAAGAATAGCAATTTAATGTCTTGTTTTATTATGGCTTGACGGCCATTTTGGTGTAGTTACTTGTGACCCTGCCCCCCGCGTCTTAGGTCCTGGGTTCGAATCCCTTTGGGGCGTAGGCATCATCATGATGTTGTTGGTAGTGGCCCTGCCTGCGACGCCATAAGTCCTGGGTTTGAATCCCCCGGTAGGTGCGCAAACATTGATGTGATGAATATCAATGTTTGTTTCCGAGTCATGGATGTTTATATACTTACTCGTATCTATGTATTTATATACCGTTGCGTATTACCCACGACACAAGACCTTAGGGATCTTAGTGTGGGACTAGGTCAATGTGTTGTGAAGTGTGTGGAAAAAAAAAGATATTTGACTGAGTCATGGATGTTAGTTATCTTTGTACTTATTTATATACCGTTGCTTAATATAGGCCTCCACCGTTGAATATAGGCCTCTTCAATACGCCACTTTACGCGGCCCTACGTCAGCCTTATCTTCCTGTGGCCAACGAAGTTGGTAATGTCAGCACCGGGCTGGTGGCCCTACCTCTAGGTCTCTGCGTCCCTTCAACCCTTGGCCACCATTCCGTCACCGCTCTAGTCCATCTACCGACGTACCTCCTGGTCTAATGTCCTGCCCAACTCCACTTTGCCTCTCTGGTAATATAATAGAATTTAATTATTCAAATGTTTGGCCGCGTGGTGCCGGCTGAGTAGATATCGTACCACCCCATGTTTGCCCGTGGGTATCGTACGAGGCGATTAAGGGTTTCCGGGAGGTGGGCAGCAGCGCCTCCCGTGTTGACAACATAGTCCAAAATACAAACTGCGGTCACCAACCCGCCTGCCCAGCGTGGTGACTATGGGCAAATACCCCCCATGGCAGTCTTGTGGTGTGCCCTGGGGGAGGACTACGTCCAGCAGTGGACTGCAATAGGATGATGATGATGATTCAAATGTTACACAGACAAACAGGATTAAATAGGAATAGGTTAGCAAGATCTCCGATCTAGATCTAACGAAAAATAAGCCGATTTTTCAATGGTCAGACAGCCTATCGGGTAAATACAGCACCGGCCCGAAGTAAATTTTAGAATGGAGCGAGATCCAATTATGGCGCCTCTCCTGTTTGCTCCTAATAATATATACCTATATCTTTACCATTAAGGCGCCCTCTAGGATTTAGCGCCTGGAGCGACTGCTCCATTCGCCGTATGGGCGGGCCGGCCCTGGGTAAATAAAGTTGATGTCTCTAAATCTTGATCGAGTTTTAAGGGAAAACAGCATCTTTATCCCTCAGATAAGCTATCGTGGGAAAATCGGCCCTAAAACATAAGCTAATCCGTAGCATATTGCTACGGATTTCTCTTAGTTGGCATTTCTCCGCTCTTAGCAAACGCTTAGCTTGGCCATAGAGGAATAAGATGTCATAGAGTGCTAGTGTCATACTAACAGTTTCGATGCACCATTAGACTTTTCGGTGCCTCACAATTCCAGTCCTTGACACTTAGATTCTATTAGTGTAATATATAGTATTGTACTACATTACTAATGTAGTGTAAAGTATAGTAATGCAATCTACCTAAGTGTCAAGGACTGGAATTGTGAGGCACCGAAAAGTCTAATGGTGCATCGAAACAGTATGATACTAGCACTCTATGACATCATATTCCTCTATGGCTTAGCTGACGAGTTTTCTAACAAGTGAGGATATTCGGCAGGCATGCCTGAACGTGCTGACGAAGCAGGAGGCGTCCCCCAGCGTCGAGAAAGAGGAAGTTAAAGTCGAGGTGGAGCGGTTCATTGACCTCGCCAGGCAGATGGAGGCGTTCTTTTTACAGAAGAGGTTAGTTTTTACATATCTTCTAGGTACTTATTCACGGTCACTATTTTGGAAATACCCAAAAATACCTCGGAAATACACAGACACGTTCAGCATAGCAGGCTCAAGATCAGGGACAAGTTGCTAGGTTAAGGTAGGGATGCCATCTTAAAACTTTGAAAACCAGCCCCCTGATTACGTAAAAGCAACAGCAAAAGCCGAAGCCGCGCGATCGCGATAATTGAGAATATGTGTGTGTGCGCGGGGCGAGTTGCAGGGCGAGGTGCGAGTTGCAGGGCAGGATTTGAAGAAGAAATACCAGGACTTTTCGATTAAAAGCCAGGACTATACATGTGCGAGCCCAGTGACAATACGATTGGAGAGAGTTAGAGGCGTGCGGATTTCAAAACATAGGTCTTTAACACTTTCAGTGCCGGTGACTGCGTATTTGCTTCTTTTAGGCTTTATAAAGGTGCCGCTGACGCTTATTTGCGTCGTCACACTAGCCGTTGGCCTGATGTCGGCACCCTTAGAAAATCTGCCGATACCGAATGTGTTAGGGCTCTAAAACTCAGGACGATGCTTAAAAACTACCCAGGACATCCCAAAAAGCAGGATATATCCTGGGAAACAGGACGGTTGGCAACCCTAGGTTAAGGCTATGCAGTCATCTATCCAGTCAAAAAGCAGGCTCGACCGATTTTGATGCGACTTTCACTGGCAGATAGCTGATGTAGTAAGAAGTAACTGTCGGACGCTTGTAGGGCTGTACGCGACACAGTTGGAGCGCGAAGATGATAGGAGTGGACTGTATAGGTTGATGAGGAGACGAACATGAATAACATTGAATATTTCAAACACGCTTTGTATTTTAATATCCAACACGATAAATATACACAATATTATTATATATATGAATATAATATATTGACACAACCAATCGCTGCGGTGGCCACGAGGCAAGAGATCGGGCCAGGAAAGGGAAACTGAGTTTCCAGCATAACATTTAATTCCTTAAATATTTATATTGTGTTGCCAACAGTAACTTAATATACACGGGAACTAGAAATACCAGGAATTCTAAAATTTACGCGGGCGTCCGCTAATATGTATTAATAAATTTAAATTTCCCTTCTTCTTCTCTTCCTGGGCATACTGTACAAGTTAGTAGAGGGACAAGAGGGTCTTGGTGTTTTGTAGGCGATGGGCTGACCACCTGTCACTACTAACCGACCTTGTACATCTCAACTAAACCTCAAAATTGGTCAGAAGTGGCACCATGTGTTTCTATCGGCCCGTGGTGCTCTGCCTACCCCGTACGGGATAAAGGCGTGATTATATGTATATGTATGTATGTAAATTTAAATTTTAAACTTTAAATATCACGATATCTCCAGATTTCTGTTGTCAGCAATGAAGCCAGAACTGCTTGTGAAAGAAGACAACAACGAGCTTAAGTGCGAGTTACAGAGAAAGGAAGAGCTGCTAAAGCGACATTATGACAAAATCGGCCAATGGCAGAATCTGCTGGCGGACTTACAGGTGCAGAACACGATATCTGCCAAATCCTCGGAGCGCCAGGTGTTATATCGGCGTTATTTTTGGCCCGGCTACCATTTGTGAAGTTTCTTTTATTTTTCGTCGCTGGTTTTTAGATGTCTTACAATATTTTTCCGTTGATATCGTACAAGTCGGGTTTCTGCCGAAGTAAATCATCATTATGTCGACAACATACAACACACGAATGTCTTTCCGAAATGGTGTTGCCAGCCTAGAAGTGCAGGACAACATAGGAGGTCATACATTCACTATAATTCTACAGCTGCTAGCTCATCGTCTAAGGGTCGGTTTATCCGTCAGGAAAATCCGTCGCGTATTTGTCGGTCGCGTTACGTCAGAACAAGCAAATATATGACAAAACATTCAATCTTTCACTCAACCGTTGATGCGTTAGTGCGTTTGCCTGTACCTGGAGATATCTACGCTCGACGCATCTTCCGTCAGATATGAACCGGAACATTCCTGAGTTCCTTAGTCCAGGACTTGTTTACCGGTTAATTTTCGAACTTTATTTACCAACAAGTACATAGGGAGCATTCTGTTACGTTTAGGCTCCACTTTAACCTCTTTGGACATGCACGAAAGAAAATGCAACTGGTGTTCTAGTAAAACCCCGCATTAATCCATAGTTAGTTCACATTATGATTTTTTAAAGAGCAGCATCATCTTTGGTGGAAACCCGACTCGTACGACCTTTAGTTATCTTTGACTAATGGTAATTTTACCATGTCACCTCTTGAATTAGCATTGACAAGCCTTCGAGAAATATCTAAATCTATGTTTCAGTGGGCGCTGGGCCTAAGCGCTTTTTTATTATTTTTATCCCTACCCCCATTTTAATTTCATTCTAAATTATACCCCTCAATTCCTCTCCAAAAAACTCTTGTAAGTTTTTTTGCAAACAATTTTTAACTCTGCCATTCTATACAAAACCAAAGCTTTACAATATCGTTGCTTTTATAGCTTTTTGGGTTGATTTTTAAAACGTCAGATAGCCTATCTGAAGAATAAAGTTGATGCTGTCTCTATCATGTTCAAGTTTTAGAGAAGGACACCATCTACTTTATTCTTCTGATCTGACGTTTGGAAAACTCGGCCCTAAATCAAACAAAATATTGAGTACTTAAATAAAACCTAACTGCCCAGGGTCATACGGTGTACAATAAATGCCAGCAACCAGCGGTTCCACCTCAACCGATACAACAAGCTCCATCGCCTATGCAACAACCATGCAGTGTGCAACAAAGCGTTCAGGTAAGTCTATAGCAGTGGTTCCCAAAGTGGTCCAGGTGGACGCCCAGGGATCCACAAGAGATTCGATTAGGGTCTACGTTGGCGTGAAAAAATGGGATTTCACAATTAATTTGTTACCCGACTGTGCGACGCAAAGGAGTGGTTTCTTTTCGGATGCCTAGGTCATACAAAGAACACACCCTCCAAGTTCAGAGGGGTAAGCACGAACCTCCTGATAGTCCGTAACGCTATCGTCCAACTGTCAAATCACATAGATTTTGCTAGCGAGTTGCTAGCGTTACGCCGCGTAAAAATGTTCGTGCTTACTCCACTGGTCTCTACGATCAGCGGTGCGTTATTCCGTCAGTCAGGACAAAGCATTTTTAAGGTTCCGTAGCCAAATGGCAAAAAACGGAACCCTCATAGTATCGTCATGTCTGTCTGTCTGTCCGTCCGTATGTCACAGCCACTTTTCTCCGAAACTATAAGAACTATACTGTTGAAACTTGGTAGATGTATTCTGTGAGCCGCATTAAGATATTTACACAAAATTAGAAAAAAAAAATGGTGGTTCCCCATACTTCGAAAAGAATGAATAAATTCTTTCTAACATCATTTTTGTTCACAAGCGACACTTCCAAAGTGGTAAAATCTCCCCCCTGTAACTTTTAAAATAAAAGAATGATAGAGCTAAAAAAATATATGATATACATTACCATGCAAACTATCAACGAAAATTGGTTTGAACGAGATTTAGTAAGTAGTTTTTTTTATACGTCATATATTGTAAACTGCAATTTACCTTTCATACACACGGAACCCTTCACGGGCGAGTCCGACTCGCCCTTGGCCGTTTTTTATTCATAGATTTCTTAAGGCGGTGTGATCAGACAAAAGAGGCATTTTAGAATAGATTTTTTAAATACTTGTCCGATTACCACAGCTCTAATTTTTTTATATGTTATTATTTAAATCTTTATCTAGTTTGTGGCCAACGTGGAAACTCAATTACTTAAAAAATTCTCGATAGAATTTCGATTTGAAAATTACCTTTTTTACGTTTTTATAAGCGAAATATCTTGAAAACTACTGTGAATATCAACACGAAACCTGCATAGTTGTATAGCGCTTTATCAGATCTAGTTTATGGCCAAAGTACATTTTTTGTAAATTTTGTACATAATTAACAATTAATAAAAAACACATCTACAACTACGCTGTGTTCTAATCCTTGCACTGGCCAGTCTCGCTCGGAACATTCAGTACCGCCGTGACCACTGTCAACGCCGGTTCTGTGCTTGTTTTTTCGCGCGCAAATACATAATATAAAATACTATATTTATTTAGTAAGTAGACTTGGGAAATCGTAGTGTAACAAAAGTTAAAAAAGAGAGACCTTACGTAAAAAAGACTTACGTAGAAAACGTTAAATACCTACCTACATAGATACTTTATAGTATGATTTAGATTGTACTAACGCCCGCCCACGGCTTTGCCCGCGTGAGAGTGCATTACTCTCGTGCGAAGCCGAGGCGGGTCCCTAGTTACATTATAAACCTTCCTTGTGAATCACTCTATCTATTAAAAAAACCGCATCAAAAAAATCCGTTCCCTAGTTTGAAAGATCTAAGCATACATAGGGACAGACATCAGAAAGCGACTTTGTTTTATAATATGTAGTGATTTCGTATTTAAAAATGATATTCATAACTAGGTAATTATGTTACGTGTCTATTGTACCATTTCTATGACCTAGTATAATTTTATGTATCTACTTAGTTTTTTTTTTAGATCCACAAAATCCCGGGGAAAAAATCCGGGATTTTTCCGAACATTTTGTGCAAAAGTTTACGTGTGTTAGTTAGTATAGTCTTCTTTATGACATTAAACTGCAAATAACTTAGTATCAATAGCAAATATAACAAGTAGCAGTATATACAGGGTGTAACAAAAAGGGTATGGTAAGCGAAATACTATAAAAACAACCCACTGTAGATAACATATCCCGAAATTTTTAGACTAGAAATCGCATGTTTATTTTTCAAGATTGTATATTCATAATATTCCCGAGTGGGTTAGGTGTTCTCCATACTATCTGGACAAATAAATATGTGATTTTTAGTCTCAAATTTTGGTGATAGGTTCTTTATAGTGGGTTATATTCATAGCTTTTCGGTTAACATACCCCTTTTGTTACACCCTGTATATACACCACTTTGGGGGATCATGGTCGTGACTATTATGTATATAGGTATATGTATATGATTTCAAATTGTTTCGAACATAAATCCCTAAGTTGCCCGCGAATCCCTAGCTGTCTCGCGACTTCGTCCGCGTGAAATAGTGACTTTCGGCAGCATTTTTTTTTGGCTAATTATTTTGCAAGTAAAACACATGTACATTAAAATAAGTTATTAAGCTTATTTGAGTACATTTTTATATGCGACGTTTTTAGTACGATTTTTAAAAGAGCTGTTTGTTGCATATCCTGCTTGATAATCATTATGAAGTTGTACTCGCATATTTGTAGTGAGACAAAACTTTTAAAAATGACGTAAATTCCATACAAACATTCATCCCCTATTTCAACCCCTTACATTCCTTTTTTGCATATGGCGCGCAGTGCTTGGCAAGTTTCTTACTTAATTCTCTGTATTGTTCTGTTCTATGTTTTTATT
Organism: Carposina sasakii; assembly: GCA_014607495.2. Lineage (NCBI taxonomy): Eukaryota > Metazoa > Arthropoda > Insecta > Lepidoptera > Carposinidae > Carposina > Carposina sasakii. Next base: position 7,884,676 of record CP053172.1, on the reverse strand, counting down.
TTCTGAGCCCTAAGTTTTTTTCCGATGTCATCACACAAAATTTTTCACCCCCTATTTTTAGCCCCTTTAGGGTATTCTTTTAAAAATTTTGAATGTCGTATTTATTTATATCTAATGAAAAGCCCAAAAGCTTCTAGCTTAAAAAATGACGTAATTTCCATACAATCTTTCATCCACTATTTCAACACCTTACATCTCTTTTTTGCATTAAAAAGTAGCCTATGTCCTTTGTCAGGCTCTAGACTATCTCTGTACCAAATTTCATTTAAATCGGTTCAGTAGTTTAGGCGTGATTGCGTAACACACAGACAGACAGAGTTACTTTCGCATTTATAATCCGAAGGAAGAATTTGAAGATCATACTTTAATACCACTTTGGGGTAGAAGAGTTATAAATAATAATGTGTATTATCCAGCAACTGCAACCTATAACCGATCATAGTTATTTGTTTAGGAGATATTTTTTAATTGCACATCAAATAAATAATCGCCCATCAATTTAATCTCATCTTTTATATAATTTAAATGTATTAAAGTATATAAAAGCATTAATCAAAGTATAAATACATACATATAATCACGCCTTTATCCCTTACGGGGTAGGCTGAGTACCAAGGGCCGATAGAACCACATGGTGCCACTTCTGACCAATTTTGAGGGTATAGTTGAGATATACAAGTTCGGTTAGTAGTGACAGATGGTCAGCCCATCGCCTACAAAATATCAAGACCCTCTTGTTCACTGACTTGTACAGTATGCCCTTTATATACTTTATTACAGCAATTAAATTATTTTAGTACAAATAAACTCAATGTTTTACAGAACAACTACAGCAGATAATTCGAAAATACATAATATCAGCCCAACATAAACTGTTTTCCTCGAATGCAAGACAAATTAATACCTTTTGGTACAAAAATACTACAATCTCATCATAAATACTGACTGCACATCAAATTAACCTTAGCACACAACTAGTATAAGACGAATGACGTTTTGTCGGTGTAACAGTTCCCTTTTCATACAATGATAAAAATAATAAGTTAGGTTAGGTTAGAGTATGACAAACAACGCACGAGCCGAGCGAGCGGAACGAGCGTGCCGCGGCAGTTGCCGGTGAAGTTTCAGAATCGAATTGATGAAACGATATTTTAGTGTTGATTTCACTCATTATGTTATGTTTTGTTTATTTCATTCGGCCTTAGAAAATGGCTTAAAAACAAAAATTTTACCAATAGACGAATTAAAAAAAAACCAGTTACGCTCAAAACGTTCAAAAACCTGATCAACCCTAATAGAGAGTCACAAGTGATCCAAAAAACAGCTATGTATCACACAATAACCAATAAGCCCATTTAACTAGTCGATATCGCCCGATACAATTGGCGCAGAAAACAAACATTAGGTACGGATAATCAAAATAAAAATGCATTTCCTGCGAGTTATAATATTGTCGTGTAACTCAACCCTTGTTCAGCATTCCAGTATTTGCCTGGCTGTCACCTACACCCTGTAAATTTTTTAATTATATTTACAATTTACGCAGTAAGCAACCCAGTTACAAAATTGATTATACAGGAAAGAAATTAAAATCCCGGCAATTAATCCCGAATTCAACCAGAATACGGATGGCGACAGAATAAGGACGTCCGCGGCAGATTGCGCTGGTTGCGGGGGGCGCCCCGCAGTTACGTCTACCTCAACCCCCTCAAATACCTAAAATTCGTCTATTGGAGCGCCTTAAAGACCTTATCTTCTTCTCGGCAAGCGTAGTTTTGGGCGTCCTCCGGCCAGATTGGACCAATGACTTGAAGAGGGCGGCTGGTAGTGTCTGGATCGCAAAAACGGGCGATCGAGATTTGTGGCGTGCTCTGGGGGAGGCCTACGTCCAGCAGTGGACTGCAATAGGCTGGCGATGATGATGACGATGATTATCTTCTAGTGGCAATCCATAACTGGAGGTCTGTCGTCAGATTTACTATATGACCAGACCCGTCCTTCGCCATCCGAAAGACCGAAGATTTATTAATTTAATAACTCCATCCAGGCCCAACAGATGGCAGCAGCAGCGGCGGCGGCGCAACAAGCCGCGTTGCAGCAACAAGCAGTGTTGCAGCAACAGCAGGTACCGCGCCCGCCGCACCCGCCCGCCTACCCTACCAATGTGCAGCGCCGGTAGTGACGGGTGACGGGTCACTGTGACGTTGATAAGTTGACGGGTCATGATTGTACCTGCACTTATTGCACATTCAAAAATGTTTATATCTGTGGAATTGACTGTCCATTGCAACGTTTTTGAAGATTTTACGTTACGATGTGTTTTGAAAAGTTACATTGTTCTTTATACGTAATTTTTTAAAAGATAGTTGAGCTAAACGTAGTTTATTTTTGTAAATAGGATACTTAATAATTAATTTGGCTCCCTAATAATTAACTTACAATAAGAGAATAATATACTTATAGCTAAAGCCTCGTTTACCATTTAAGTGTACTACTAATATGCAATTATTTACTAATAAAAAATTGAACGTACCTAGTGTCAAAAATTCCAGTTTAGATCATGTCAGTCATTTGTCGCTTCAATACAATTGCGTGCAACAGGCTTAGATGAATTATGACTAGATTCAGTGACAGCGCTCAAAAAATGGCACGACAAATAGCTGCTCAAATGTATGGCTGGGCATCTATTGTCATAAATTGATACAAGCTAAGTCGAGTCTTATGTTAACTACATAAGATTCAAGTTTAAAAATCTGGTCTAATACAGTTATTACGTTTATATAGATTGACTCGTGCCACTTTTTATAAAGATTTCATTATGAAACCCCGCGTCTACCTATAATCACGTCACTGGCAACAGGCAAGAAAATGGTAATATTATAAATATTATTACCATCTCTTTTTTTTAAATTACATTATTGGCAACGTTATTTTTTCATCCCGATAGCTATACATAAGCCAAATCTCGGCAAACAAAGCTGAATCCCTCAGCACAATGTTTTAATGATGAAACGATCAACCATATCCTAGCGGACTATATTATAAATGGTAATATGTAAATGAGGCTTAAGGGCCGACTTCCCAATGGTCTGAAAGTATATAAAGAAAGATGATGCTGTCTCTCTCTAAAACTTGATGAAGATAGAGACGGCATCAACTTTACCCTTCACATATGCTATTATCTCACCATTGGTGAAGTCGCTTCTCTTCCCGGGCATACTGTACAAGTCAGTAGAGGGACAAGAGGGTCTTGGTGTTTTGTAGGCGATGGGCTGACCACCTGTCACTACTAACCGAACTTGTACATCTCAAATATACCCTCAAAATTGGTCAGAAGTGGCACCATGTGGTTCTATCGGCCCTTGGTGCTCTGCCTGCCTCGTAAGGGATAGAGGTGTAATTTTATGTATGTATGTATGGTGAAGTCGGCCCTTATAAAAACAATTATTTATATTAATTTACTTTTCTTTATTCTTAAATTTAGTTTGTTATTTTTAAGCTTTCCTTCTGTTTGTGATTTTTTAAATTAAGTAATTTGGTTTGTATTATTAATGTATTAGTTACCTTTAGTTCGCAATTCTGTAATTAGAATTTAATTATAGGTGAATTATTTTTTATTTCTTTTTGTTTTATTTAGTTCAAAACGCACTTCATTTTGAACGCATTTCGAGGTAAGCAGTCTTTATTTTGTTTCAACTTTTATTTAAAATTAGTGCTTTAAAGACTAAATTTCTTTTTCAGAATAGTTATATAATAATGTTGTACGAATGTTTCCATGCCCATTATATATCTTGAACTACTGTAAATAGACCTTATACACGCACTTATGTCTATAGATGCAGAACAGTCTGGCTCAAGGCATGTTTCTGGCGGGCGGGCGTGGCGCCTATGGGAGTGCGGCTTTGCAAGGACCACTGGCTTATTTGGAGAAGACGGCTACTAATATAGGTATGCCTGCACGCGTATGATGAATTTGGTGAGAGCGAGATGTCTCACTTTTAAACGTCAAATCCACAGAGCTAAGTAATAACTAGACAAGGCAAGTGTTTCTACTTGGTGTGTAAAAAGGGACTGCAAACCACTTAATAGCCCTAATTCATTCATTCCTGGCTCGAGAACGAGTGTCTATTCTAATTCTTAAGTCTACTTTTTACATGCAAAGTACATACACTTTTTTATCTAGTTGTTAATAGCTCTGTGAATTTGACGTTTAAAAGTGAGACATCTCGCTCTCACCAAATTCATCATACGCGTGCTGGTTACTAGCTATAATCTATTAAGACAACTATACCTCCCCCAATAAGTCAAGTAAATTATTTTTAAAAATAACAAAAAGCAAATGTGACAAGCCGTTAAAGTGAATAACGGACAGAGTGTTGTCAAACACAGAGTACTAAGTAAGCTCGGTAACGATATTCCATGTAGGGATGTGTAATGACACAAAAAACATAGTAAGCTCGGCGCCTAAGAAAATACCCTCTACCCTATGTTAAGAACACCTGTCTATACAGGGTGTAACAAAAGGGGTATGTTAAGCGAAAAGCTATGTAAATAGCACACTAAAAGGAACCTACCCTCAAAATTTCAGACTTGAAATCACATGTTTATTTTTCCAGATAGTATGGAGAATTCTGAAACAACTCGGGAACATTCATACGATCTTGGTAAACATTTGATTTCGAGTCTCAAATTTTGGAAATAGGTTCTCTATAGTGGGCTATTTAGATAGTTTTTCGCTTAATATACCCTCTCTGTTACACCCTGTATACAGGATAAAAATGTGATTTCGAATCTATAGTGGTTGTTTATAGTATGCCGATGTTTTCTATGTTATAAATAAATAACTATAATCAATAATTTGCAGATATGGTGGGCCTGGGAGACGGACGGAGGTGACGCGGTCGCGGGAGGGGCAGGGGGCGTGGTCGAGGCAGAGGCCGAGGTAAGCGGGCTAAGCAACCCCGGCTACGGCTGCCCAATGGATGGGTACTGACCGAACAACTGGACGTGTCGTAGAGTTACGATAATTATATCAGTAACGTGTATTTCGGTTGAAATTGTTATGAAATGAAACGCGACATGCAAGTTCTGTAGGATGATGGGGTCTCATAGACTTTCAAGCACCTACTTCACAAGAATATGTCAGCTGCATCTGTGCATGTCGTAAAAGTCGACTATGGAACTCGGGCGTTCTCACAGGTAATAAGTAGCGATGGAATAACCTGCCTGCCCAGCGTGGTGACTATGGGCAAAACCCCCCATGGCAGTCTTGTGGCGTGCCCTGGGGGAGGCCTACGTCCAGCAGTGGACTGCAATGTGCATCGGACGGAAAGATTATGTAATGCTTGATAAAAGCAAGCAATAAAACTTACCGATAAAACACATTTCGTGGTTCCCATAATAATGGGATACGGTACTTAATCTATACTTTTTTATCTGACTCTCAGCATGGCTTTCGGAAAAAGAGGTCTGTTAGCACCAATCTTTTAACCGTGGTGAACTTAATCTCTGAGCATTTGGATAAAGGCATGCAGGTCGATGTAGTCTATTTTGACTTTAAAAAGGCATTCGATCGCGTGGATAACGATGTGCTCCTAATCAAATTACGCGACGTAGGTTTCTCGCCAAAGATGGTTACATTTTTTACTGACTATCTGCGCGATCGAAAAAAAAAAAGAAAAAAGCTGAAAAGGGACCCGTTTGGCGGTTGCACGTACACGGGACTGACGGGCTCCAAATAGGGCACACAGTTCTACTTACTGTTCTTCGTTTCATGTTACTTCTACCTGTCTACTTACTTCTTTTGATCTGTATTTCTACCCTATTTCTATTGTCCTTTTCTATGTTACTTATGTCCGTGTATGTGTAATTTTCAAATAAAAATCTATTCTATTCTATCGACAACAGCTTGTCCGGCATGGTTGCTACGTCTCTGCTCCATATCACACCGGGTCTGGAGTGACTCAGGGTTCAATATTGGGTCCCCTCCTATTTGGAATAATGATTAATGACCTAGAGCTGGGCCTAAAGCACTCAAAGTGCCTGCTCTATGCAGACGATCTAAAGTTGGTGTACGGAGTTGAACAAAAAGCTGCTGGCCGTCCCGCCAGCGCGTACGGTAGCTCACAAAAACTCGCCACTTCTCCGCGCACTAACAATGCTAAATGCACTCTTGGCATCAGCACCAGAGTGTAATATGTTTATGAGTGCATGGCCGTCTGAGTCGTGAGTGTCTGAGATATTTTTTATCTGATATTTTAATGCACATTATAATTGTTAAAGTTATCATATCTACATTTCAAGGCCCATTGGCGCAAGTTGTAATGCTTTGTAATATGGTTGTTGTTATAAATAAATAAAGACTAATATTATAAAGCTGAGGAGTTTGTTTGAACGCGCTAATCTCGGGAACTACTGGTCCGATTTGAAAAATTATTTCAGTTTTAGCATAGAGGAATAAGATGTTATAGAGTGCTAATGTCATGCTAATAGTTTCGATGCACCATTAGACTTTTCGATGCCTCACAATTCCAGTCCTTGACACTTAGATTTTATTAGTGTAATGTATAGTAATATACTACATTTCTATTGTATTGTAAAGTATAGTAATGCAATCTAAGTGTCAAGGACTGGAATTGTGAGGCATCGAAAAGTCTAATGGTGCATCGAAACTGTTAGTATGACATTAGCACTCTATGTCTACATCTTATTCCTCTATTTAGATTGCCCATTTATCGAGGAAGGTTATATAGACTATATATGACCTGCCCCGGCTTTGCACGAGTGTAATGCCCTTTCTTACTTGCCCTAACTTAAAATTCATGAAGTTTTCTCTTTCCCAAGGTCGTGGAGCATCCCCTGAGTACGGAGGCAGCATGACGCCGCCATAGCGACCCCTCCCGGCGGCATCCATACACACATACATACACCTACTTGACTAGAACGATAGAGGAATAAGATGACACAGAGTGCTGATGTCCTACTAACTGCCTCGATGGACCATGAGACTTTCCGGTACCTCACAGTTCCACTACCTAATGTACAGTAATGTACTACATTACTAATGTACAGTAATGCAATCTAAGTGTCAAGGACTGGAATTGTGAGGTACATCGAGGTGCATGGTAATAATAATAATAATAATAAAATTTATTTAATATCAAACATTTGGTATACATACATTAAAACTTAAAATTTAAATAGGTAGTATATAAAATTTACCTAAACTAGGCTGAGCCTGTGCTTTAGGTTTGCGAAAACTCATGATTATGAAAAGTAAATTAATAAATACATGCATAAAAGATTCTTACATTTTGATCTATATAACTATTTCTTTACATAAAAATTAAAACTAAATAAACACATGTAAAAAAGAGTGTTACATTTTGATATACTATTTTTTTTTTTAATCGAGGCAGTTAGTAGGACATTAGTACTCTATGTCATCTTATTCCTCTAAGCTAGAATAGATCAGCTGCATCTCCTTCCGTGCATGTCGTAAGAGTCGACTAAGGAATTTTGGGGCGTTCCAGTGTTGCCAGATCGGATTTCAAAAAACGTAGATTTAGCAAAAATTGCATTCAATAAGTACCTATACGTAGATCAGAAAATTCCTTGTTATACAGGATGTTTTTTCGTTGCCAGGGTACGTACTCTATACAAATAAGTTTATGCAAAAAAAAATGCTGGGAAATGATGTAAATACTGATCGGGCGAAATTTATAGTGTCTAGTGTTTATGCTAGTTTTTTCAGACAGATATTAATTATTTCTCGTGAAAAAATCTTGCTACACGCGTCAATGTGCATTTATGCAGAAAAACGCAGTCTATTCACTCAACTTTGGACCCTACTATCTTGGTAACCAGACACTTCCCAGGTATATTTCCATGGAGAAAAATGATCGCGATGATGAGATTTCGTAGTTTTCGGGAACGTTGACGACCAAAAATCACCCTGTATACTAAAGGCCTAAAATACGTTGATCTACTTGAAAAGACGTAGGTGTGGCAACATTGGGGCGTTCTCTCGGACGGTAAGCTAGCAGCTTTTCATTGATCTTTTACATCTGACACGTGCTTGATCTCCTCTATGATCCTGTGTCAGATGCCATTATGGGGATATAGGTGTATGTATGTACCTACAGGCTGAAATGTGGACCAGGCAAATACTGGAGTGCTGAGTTTCAAAGTGTTCTTTGATATAAACCCGCAATGTATAACTTTTTTAACGTTACGAGTACATTGCTGTTTTTTAGTCACAATAATCTAGTATTATTGAATGTTCTTTTAAAATAGACACATTAAAAATGATGGAGACTTTCTTAAACGGTAAAGCATTTTAATATTTGCCTGGTGGCACACGTATTTACAGACGGTCTATATCAATTATAAGCAAAGTTCCAGATTTGTCACATCTTCAGTCCCGCACAAATGTAAAATGAAATATAGTACAAATCATTACTCACTTAAAATAATTAACGAAATATATTGTTTGGTATGCACATAACGCAGCTTTCATACTATAGGGGCACAACTCGAAAGATTTAGATTTTGTGCCCAAATATTATAAAAACTTGAAATCACAAAATTTTCGAGGTTTGCCCCTATAGTATGTAAGCTGCGATAAATAAATAAAGTAAAGGAATGAATGACAAATATGAAAATAATTGATATATAGCTAATTAGCTATCATTCATTCGGTCACTTCATCAATCATTTGTAAAATCCCTATTCTATTTTATCAATTCGAATGGGTTCTCAAATGGCCACATATGGTATCACCAAAGAGATTCTCCTTTTTAACCATTTCTCATGTATTTGGAGAAGCGGGTGTCTTTAGAGTTATCATTTATGCGGCTGATTTATAGCTACTGATTTTTATTATATATAAGTTTATTGAATTGAGTATTTTAATACTTAAAAAATGAACCAGTGAAGAAATAAAGACAAAAAGCGAAATTATACACGATATATTTCTGGATGGTTCCATGTTATGAGGAATCTTTTATAAATAAATATCTATCGAGAAAATAATATGCTAGTCAAGTTTTATGATAATAAAATAGATAAAGTAGTTTTAAAATATGGATAAGCAGCACGTACTTGTACCTTATCCAGAGGTCGGAATTAGGTAGTCATTTATGTACTTGCATCAAAATGTTGATATTAATGTGGACCTTCCCAGGATTTCTAATGGACAATCCCGTGTGGCCAACAATATTACAAATAAATAATAATAAAACCCTCAGAGATAGACAAATAAAACAAAGATAATTAACATAAAATTTCTGCTCTTTAAAATTAATACCGGAATTTGAGGCATATCCACTTTATTCTTTCGCTGTATGAAATCAGTGCAAGTAAATAAATGACTCTACCTAATTCCGACCTCTGATAATAAGGTTGCAATTATTATAAAATTTACTCCCAATTTTATTAAAGAGACAATTTAATAGAGGATTTTTTTCTAGTTGTGTTAACATTATTAATGTAATTAAGTTACTGCTATATTCAAAACTTGTTTTTTAAATTGTGAACTTATTATTTTAACGTTTAAAATACACATAAAATATCCTTATACTTAGTATAAAAATATATTAAAATTATTGTATAACACTTGCACATTTTGTATTTGATAATAATAAAGCATTTAAAAGTCATACATAGTATTTTATTTTTATTTGAAGACAATATAAAACCTCTGGTGGCTAACTATTAATGAACTTAAGGGGTTATATCCACTTGCGAGGCAGAAAAAACGCGTTTTTTTGTGATTTTTTTCCAAAGAGGCATTTTATTTTATACATTAATGGAAAAAATTTACTTAAACAGAATTTAATGTACTTTAACAATCAGCGGTTTATTTAAAAAAATATTGGATCCCCTAGCTCCTGTAGATGATCTGCGGAGAGACCTCCAAAAAAAGTGCTTGGCGGTGAGCAAGATATCTCTGGTCCAAATTATCTGAAAACCAAAAATATTTAGTTTTATAATAAATAAATACAGGTAATGATCGAAGGTCTAGTCAAAATTTTGATTTTTGACAAAATGGCGGCTGTTCAAAAAAAAAATTCAGTTTTTCATGAAAATTTTTCACTTCAAAGTGGCTTAAAAATCGAAATTATTGTCCAAAACCTTATTCCTTCGATCATTACCTGAAAAATATATCTGAGTAAGTCGTGTGAAAATTTCAAACCGATCGGTTTAGCGGTTTCGGAGAAATTTTCCTCACCGACTCTGAAAACACGGTTTTGAGATAAACGCGTTTAAAGTTTCGGGAACGATTTACACTAAATTAAAAATATTTTTTTTCAACTTACATCGTGTCATCTATTCCAGCACCATAAGAGGAACCCTCTGCTTCGTCGTTTGCTTCCATTTGTATTATTATCTTAGGGTCCCAAACACAATATAAGTCGAGAACAAAAGGGTAGAAGCTACCAGAAACAGCTGCTACTCCGGCTCGTGCTCCGCCTACTTTCGAACGCTCGGAGACGTTCTTACTAATACGCTCATATCTCCGAAACTAATTGTCGGATCGATTTGAAATTTTCAGAGAATATTCTTGAATATATGTACATTCAAAAAATGAAAAAAGATTTTTTGAAAATCACAAGTGGATATAACCCCTTAAAGAAAGAAAAAGCAAGACTACTTTTAGGCTCAATTTACACCGCCGCGGAATGGAACGGTATTGAAGTTTTTGTACATCGCATAATGAACTTTATGTCAAGTGTATAACAAACAAACTAAAACGAGCCTAAAAAAAAGTCGCGCGTCTTCTCCTCCTCGCATTCTCGAGAACTCTCCGATGATTTGACGTAACGGAATTTGGAAATTGACTCTGATAATATAAAATTCATTATGCTATATACGATTTCGTTGCAAAAATTCGCTTCCGTTCCATTCCGCGGCGGTGTAAATTGAGCCTTATTGTGAAGGCTAGACCTCGTTCGATACTGCTTATACTCTTAAGTTCTTGCTCCCATATTTGAAACGGAGCTTACAATGTAACCTTGTTACGCATCGACGTTTGTTGTCGCAACACTCCCACCAATCAAAGAACTACTCGTACTCGTAAGTAGATCGATGCCACCAATAGACTTCATCATGTGAACGCGGGAGAATGAAAACCTCTTTGTATTTAGCAAACGTTTCAATAACGAACCTGTATCAATTCGATGACCCGTATAACTTGAAAAATAATGTTTCTCTGAACACATTCACTGCCGCCGATTACGTATTTGCGTCTTCTTGGTTTTCTAGAGGTTCCGCCGACGCTTATTTGCGTCCTAGCACTAGACGTTGAACTGATTTCGGCATGCTTAAAAAATCTGCCGGCAGCGAATGTGTAAACCCTCAGTCCTCACAAAATACATGAAATAAAACAAATGACTTCACATTTTTCATTTATTTTCATATACAATATGTAATTGTTAAAACAAACATAGCCTCGTATATTACTCGTATGCTCAATATTACCTAAATGTCGATTTGATAGAAAAGTGGTAAAATATCTGAGTATTCTACTTAAAAAAAATGTTACAATTTACTACTAATCACATTTTCATGTAGTTTGTTAAAAATATAGGTGCAAATACACGTAAGTATTAGAGACCAAAATAATGGGTGAATTTTTAAAAAATAAGTTACCCATAAAAATGGCTATGCATGCATGCATGGCCAGGCTTACAATATACAAGCAAAGACATACAATACAATGGTTAGGCTAGGCAACTACTGAAGCCGTGAAACCTCCCCCCCCTTACTACCTTACTGGCAAAAGCAAAGCGATAGCGAAAATTGTACAAAAATCGCTGATAGCTTGTCAAATTCGTATTACGTAAAATGAATTTCTAAGAAATTTCAAGACATTTCAAGGCGAATGTTGTACAATTTTCGCCATCGCTTTGCTATTGTAAATTAGGTAATCAGGGAGCCCACCACCCAACAGTTAGTATTTTACAATTTGAACGTCAGTATTTTACAATTTGAACACCGCGCGTTTATATATCATCAACTAGCTGAACGTTTTTTTTTTTATAATAAATAGGCTTACGCTTGACCACAACACGCCTGATAGTAAGCACCGTTGCAGTCTAAGATGGAGCGCGCTTGCCTAAAAGAAACCGGTTCACTCTCGACTTGAAGACCGCAAGATTATAGTTCATGGGGAACAGGGATTCAGGCAGGGAGTTCCACAGCTTGGCCGTTCGCACTATGAATGCAGAAGCAAATCGCTTAGTACGAGTTTTCGGTACTTCAACTGTGAACCGGTGTCGCCTTGACGTTTCCCTGGTCGTTGCGCTACATTGCCGTTTTTGTATCATGACTGTTAAAACCATAGTCTGACAATATTTTACATCCTGTTATTTGAAATAATTGTTTGCATCTATATAGGTATCAACATACAATTAATTTATCAAAATATATAACACACTTTTAGGCAAGATTCAACAAAATAATTTTTCATTTGATACTACATGAAAATGGGTTTATAAACACTTAAAAACAAATAAAATAATCTCAACAGTTTCTAAACAGTCTATTAAAAGCATTAAAACTCTTTCGATGACAGAAAGACGGGATTTAGGGGAATAATTTCGAAAAATAGACACGATTTTTAATATTTTTGCCTACTGACTGCGCCGCTAAACAAGGGAGTTACCTACCATGAATTATACGCTGAGAACTGCTGTCGACACGCATAGGATTATAGAAAATTAAATAAAAATTTAAGAAATGTAATAATAAAAAAAATAGTACGTAATTTATAAATATGAAACCGCTGTATTTTTTGTCACTTTTTTCATCGAGAATTTTTAATTTATACATATTGGAATCACCCGTGTTTTTGACTTGTACTCGTAGGTACATATTCTCAAAAATGACACATTGCTTTCACTGCGGTAAAAAATCTTTATAAAAAAGTGGTGAGACTCAATTATCTGCCCACAGCATCTTTAAACAGGACTGTATCCATTGTAAAAGCGAGATGCAGCTATTACCAGTGTAGAAGTAGTCTTCTCACTCTCACTATGTTAACAAGTCGGTAACCCCCCAGATTTTGGATATACCTATTGCAAAAAAAAATAAAAGGAAATACATATATTGTTCCCGCAGAAAAATTCTTATTGCATTAAGCTAGTTGGCCTTACTTTGTTATCTGATGATAAAGCTAATATTCTAGGTATACAAATATATCTAGTTCACGCCAGACTAAAACCATTTTTGATCTTAATCTTGTATAAAGCTTCTGTATTATACAATATAAAACATTTTGTTCACGTTTTGATTCGCAAAAAACTTTATGTTTACAGTATTAAGTTTGGTACACACCTGGGACTGTAAAAATCATGCATTTTTATTGTTAAATGACAAGACAGACACGACAACGGCTTCGTTTTTGCCATTTGGCTACGGAATCCTGAAACATGGCTTCATATAGCCGAGCTAAGCCACTTCAGCAAATCTTCCACTTTGGCGTACCATTAGGTAAAATTAAGATCAACCATGGAATTGTCTAGATTTGCATAAAATACAGCTATTGGCTACACAGCAAAACTAAATCTATTAATGATGCTAGATAAAGACACCGTTACTCCCTTGTCTTTCATTATCATTTAAAGAGGTGTACCGACTACTTCGGTGCAAAAAACGGGTCGCTCTCATGCAAATGTTACTTCGAAGCCTAAGACAGAAGCACTTCATTAGTGGATCGGAGAAATATTAACCAATAAGATTGCAAAACTGGAGCTGAACCGATATTTTATACAATCCTATTGGTTGATATTTCTCGGTTTCTCCGTTCCGCTGGAAAGGCAACCTTATGGGGATATTTTAGGTACCTTAGGCAGCTTACATTACTTACAGAAAAAAAAGTCTTAGCGAGCGTTTTGTTCAATGCTTCGACTATTGGATGTATCTTATCCCTCTTCTGTTACACCCTGTTTTGTAAAATGCTATTAATATAGCTTACTATAATAAACTTTTAAACTATTGAATGGTTGACGGCCGATTGGTCTAGTAGGTAGTGACCCTGCCTGCGACGCCATAGGTCCTGGGTTCGAATCCCGGTAGGTGCAAACATTGATATGATGAATATTGATGTTTGTTTCCGAGTCATGGATGTTTATATACTTATCTATGTATTTATATACCGTTGCTTAGTACCCACGACACAAGACCTTAGGGATCTTAATGTGGGACTAGGTTAATGTGTCGTGTAGTGTGTGAATATTTATTTATTTATTTATTATTATTTATGTTTAGGATTATGTCCTATTATAATGATAACATATTTTTTTAGACTCAAAAGTAGATAGGTGTTTCAGGTTTGTGGACAGGTAGGTACGCTATAGATTGTTACATAGTATTTTAAAAATATCTATATGCATGTGTCTATACTTCGAAGTTAATTTGATTGTATGAAAAGGGCCCGATTTTTTAACACTTCAGCTTTAATCTATGTCAATATCACATTATATCATACAATAACTACGTTTCCATACAAAATACGACAGTTTTAACTCGTTGTTTAGATCTATTTAGCTAAAAGTGGCTTATAGAGAATTTATGTCAATAATTCTTAGGGTAGGTTCATATCCGACGGAAGATGCGTCGAGCGTATCTCCAGGTACAGGCAAACGTACTACGTAACGCATCATAGGCTCAATGTGAAAGGTTGAATGTTTTGTCATATACTGGTATTTGCCTGTTCTGACGTTACGCGACCGACAAATACGCGACGGATTTTCCGTCAGATATGAACCGACCTTATAGTATATAAGTACTAGACTTTAGATTAAGGAGGTAGTAACATTTACTACATATAATTACCAATGCCATTCGAATAGATCTAGCGTATAAGCACATGTATTTTTATTGGGAATTCCTAGGACATGTTTTTATGGCTTTCTTTTTTTTTTATATGCAAAATTAGCAAGAAATATGAAGACATAAGAAATTAAACATACAAAATATTCATGTAAAAGCCTCATTAAATAAATTTCGTTAGTCTTAAAAACAACAAAAACTACATAATTGGCGGACATTTGTCTTGAGTAGGACAACAAATTACATCACGTCATTTCAAAGATATCGCGTACTGTACGGGGCGTAACGCTAGCAACTCGCTAGCAAAATCTATGTGATTTGACAGTTGGACGATAGCGTTATTGACTATTGAGAGGTTCGTGCTTACCCCTCTGAAGCCTACAATGCACTTAGCCCTCGCCTCGTTTAAATCGAGACATTCTACTGGCTACAAAAGATAACTGTTGGGTAAGCACGAACCTTTTTACGCGGCGTAACGCTAGCAAAATCTATGTGATTTAACAGTTGGACGATAGCGTCACGGAGTATCGAGAGGTTCGTGCTTACGCCTCTGTTTTTTGTTTATGTCTACTACATACCTAAAGAGAGCTAAGAAAGCGTTAAGAAAAACAGATCACATCTTTTTAAAAATAATGAAGTTATTATTGCAAAGATCTCTGACTTTTTGCCAAAGATATGGCATGAAAAGTACAATGATATTTCGCACCAAAACATAGCTTATTATTAGTATACTAGTGGACGCCCGCGACTCCGTCCGCGTGGACTGCAGAAAAAACAAAATGTCGAAATTATCCGGGATAAAAACATTTTCCTGGGATAAAAAGTAGCCTATACGTTAAGTGGGACCTATCACAATATATTCCTGAAAACTGCATCGAAATCGGTTCAGCCGTTTCTGAGATTAGCATGCACAGACAAACCGACAAACAGACAAAAATTCAAAAAATCTGCGTTTTGGGTTCTATTGCGTTGATAAAGGTCTCCTATAATATTTTTTCTCATATATCTTCCATGTACAGACAGCGATCCGTTACATTTTTATTATATGTATAGATTATTCATACTTAAACGTATATTTAAAATTAGATAGGTCTATCCCTCTCCATCCTTAACATAAATGGCTGGGAGAAAAGGGACAGATGCTAGAGGCCTAACTTTAAGTTTAGGTTTTCGTGGACCGGTCAGAATCGACCATAATGTTCAGCTTAGATTGAAACTATACTATGTAAGCACACCACAGCACCGACATAGTTCAAATTATTTGTACTTGAATATCAACTTTTATGTACTTTTCAACGAAATAATATATGTTCAAATGAGATATTTAATAAGACTAGGCGACATATTAAGTACAAATGCTTTCTAATAAATAAATAACTAAAAAGAAATCAGTCTAAATCGTGACTTGAAAATAGATTATCAGCTTTAATGTTTTGTACTTTGAATTACATTTACATATAAACATCTGTTATTAGCCGAATAATTATACTATATTATGGTTCTCATCTATTAATCTATCGTACTTGCAAAAACTAAAAGTATATTAGTACCTAATCCCGTAAAAAGGAACTAATATGTATGAGATTACATAATAGCAACTTCGATCAAAAACACCGAGTAGATAAACGAAGCGTGTTCGAAAAATGGCAACTTCTAATCTCCACTAAATACATTGTAGGTGGAGTTTTAGCGCCAGTCGTGATCGAGGTGATATACAGGGTGTAACAAAAAGGGTATGTTAAGCGAGAAGCTACGTAAATAGCCCAATGTAAAGAACCTATCCACAAAATTTGAGACTCGAAATCACATGTTTATTTTTCCGGATAGTATGGAGAATTTTTAAATATCTCAGGAATTTTCATACATACTTGAAAAATAAACATGTGATTTCGAGTCTCAAATTTTGTGGATAGGTTCTCGACAGTGGGCTATTTACGTAGCTTCTCGCTAACCCTTTACCCTTTCTGTTACATCCTGTATATGTTTGATCGAAGCATAGCAATGACCTTAAATTACTAGTCATATACGCTTAACATTCCCCGACTTTTCTAGTACACAAAGTAAGTGACGTTGCAAAATTAAACTAACTTGTTGTAATATAAATAAATGGCTACGGTTACAACATTAATATAATACTAGCCATAAATTCACTCGTACAATAACATCACTATACAACGTAATAAAATACAATATAACAGCAAAATATATCGACGTACATTCAGTTTTTTTTTTAAATTTTTCGTATCTACGCTAACAATACTTAACACGTGCTGTAAAGCCCAGTATCACGAGGGAACAAAAGTCTTGAAAATATAGATTTCGTTCGAGATTTTTATACTTTTAGAGACATAAGACAATTGTTCCCTAATGAAAAGGCGTTATAATTCAATAAATGGTGCATTTTCGCTAGTTCCTTGTATAATATTCTTTTGGACTATCCTTACCAATGATATTTCTAATAAATTCTAGATCCTTCTCTTGTTTTCTAAATATAATCTAGTAAATTTCGCGACTTCGTATCCTTATAAAGAAAGACGTAATTATTGTGTTCTTGCTAAATACTTCAATATAATACTTATATGGTTTCAGATTATCATCAAAATATTTTTATTATTTTGACACTACCATATAAAAATGGCAAGAAATTGGCTATTTGACATTTCAATAGCATAGTGCTTTAATTTAAACCACTCAATACAAAGCCTTGTATGCTTAGCCATTATGGCTTCAACTAATCATAATGGCTTCATTTAGTCATAATGGCTTCAATTATTCATGATGGCTTCAATTACAAACCGTTACAATATCGCCGTCCTTTTCTACACCTAGTTATGTTTGATACTAAAAAAGGATAGCATGTGAGATTCAAATGTAACCTTATGCTAATTATTTAATGACAAGACTCTCGGCAGTTTTATTGATATAACTATTGATAAAATTATATTATATTGTATTGCATTCTTCTTTTTACTCTGAATTACAGTATAGTTTTTATTAAAAGCTATTTTCATAACGCTTTTAAATATAATTCAAGCAATCTTATAATACTATAGGTAAGTATATTCTATAGTTAAATCATCTTTATTATAATAGTATTTTGATTTACATTGGGATAGGGTGTATATTTTTTATTAATTAATTTTATAATTATTATTATTAAAACGATTTTTGCCTGAAGTTCTGTGATAAAAGCTTAAGAATAGAAATTAAAAATGACGGGCGCTAAAACATCGTAAGATATGATTTATTGTCAATATATCAAGACAATAATAGTTTAAAAGCGTGAAGAGTCACCGCAATCTTAATTTCTATTCATTAACTGTGCGAATGGTTAGTTGTTCTGGTACCTAAATATAATAGGGGAGTACTTTCTAAAAGCGAAGAAATCTATACTAAAATAGACTACTACAACTTAGGGCTACTGCTAAAAATATGCATTTAATAAATGGTGTACTTCAACGTACAATAATATAGTACATACCATAGAAATTGAAAAATAGGTGATAGAAATGTAATTATTTGAGACCTTTTCTCGTATTGGGCAAGGAAACGAATCACAGCAAGGTCCTATATTTTTTCTATAATTTCATTTCTAGTATGTATTTATCAACATTTCTATGGTAAGAGTTTCTGGGTATTCTTTTGACAAAATATTGAGAAATATACGCCGAATTTTATCGAAGGAAAGGCGCCTACGCATCACTGGACATTCGGATCTTCCTCAATCAAAGACGCATTTGAAGTGTACCATCCAATGGCCCGTTGCACATCGATTTTGAGCGCATCTGTACTTTTTGAGAGGTGTTTTTTGAGTTTCAGAGATCTTTCAACTGGGGGACTGTGTATACAAACGTCAACTGTTTGCGTACACATTGCTATACGTGGAGTAGATTTATCTATAGATGGCCCACTCTTTTCGATAGATGTTGTACTCCTTTCGATAGATGGCCCACTTTCTCCGATAAATGTACTCTTCTCGATAGATGATCCATTCTTCTCGATAGTGGAGCCATTCTTTTCGATAGATGGCCCACTCTTTTCGATTGAAGCATTACCCTCTTCTATAGATGTACTCTTTTCGATAGATGGCCCACTCTTTTCAATAGTAGCCGCACCCTTTGCAATAGATGTACTCTTTTCGATAGATGGCCCACTCTTTTCGATAGATGACCCATTCTTTTCGATAGAAGCCGCATCCTTTTCGATAGATGACCCATTCTTTTCGATAGATAGCGCACTTTTTTGGATAGATGTACTCATTTCGATAGATGCCGCATTCTTTTCGACAGATGTACTCTTTTCGACGAATGTCGCACTGTTTTCGATAGATGATCCATTATTTTCGATTGATGACGCGCTCTTTTCTATAGATGGCGCACTAACCTCGATAGATGGCGCGCGATGCGTGACCGGCTATTGAAGCAACTTCTCCTGTTCGTCTTCATTAGCGGTGGCGTATATATCGCCGTTGGTTCGCTCCGGAGACGCGAATGTCGCCTTCGTTATTGGAGACGCGGACACTGGCGGGTTTGGTGACACCTGGCCGGGGGAATAGCAGATAAATGCACGCATAAGGGTCAAGACACACTGACACACAAGACGCGACAACACGCCGAAAATGTATGGTGTGTGGGAATCGCGTGTTATCGCATATAATATGTATCTGATCGATATTATTATGTACTGACACGCGTGTCGTCACGTTGTGTGTTAACAGTGTGTCTTGACCCTAAGCAACGGCTATACACGAATCGCGTAGCGAGAGCAGCAGTTTAAGATCAGTGATAATATACGGTGCAACCGATGCATCTGTGAAGCCCTGCATCAATATGAATGGTGGACCCAGACTTGAAATCGGATACAATCGTGAATGGAGCAAGGACAAATTTTGGACTTTTTTTTAACTGCAAAACGTCAAGTTTGTCGTTGTAACATTTTTGATAGTGATATAAAGAATTTTCTTATACCTGTCTGGACGGAGTTTTCTGGTCGCCGCATATGCTTATATCTTCGTCTACTGCTTGTAATAACTGAAAAAAAAAGTAATTTAAATTAGCTACCATAGCTTTTAAACAAATAATAAGGCTGTAGCTAAAGGGGTATGTTAAGCAAAATGCTATATAAATAGCCCACTATAGTGAAACCATCCACAAAAATAGAGTCTCGAAATCACATGTTTATTTTTTAAAGACTGTATGACCATTCGTGTGTTGTTTAGGAATGCTCCATACTATCAGGAGAAATAAACAGAGGCCTTTCATTTCATTTCATTATTAGCATTTCGCTTTACATACCCTTTCTGTAAAATACTGTAAAATACTGTAAAATATAACTGAAAATAACATACTACAAGATTATCTCAAAATCAAGTTTCATCTCTCTTCTCCAACAAATTCAATATTCTCGATAGCTGCATCAAAATATGAGCGTCCATCTCGATTCTCCTCCTTTCGATTACTAATCGATCGTCTCGATAATCTTTCTCGTAATCTATCGTATCCTTCTCGAACTCTAGAATGTCGTCGTCGAGAGAATCGCACTTGTCTGTCGAATCGATACGAGGTATTGATTGTGAATCGATTCGGGGTATCGATTCTAGATCGATGTTTTGTTTTGTGGATGGTGCGTGGAAGGTTAGGAGGGAGGATTTAGGATGGAAGGTCGCTTTTTTCTTTGTTTTTTCTTTATCTGTTAATAATTATGTTTTATTATTAGTATATAGCATGAATTGTGTTGTCCTGCTCATATTACTGGCATTAGAGTGTGATGCAAACATTTTAATAGTTAAAATTTAAAGTTCTATGATGACTTAATAAAACCTATACATCAATAGAAAGACAACATTTAAAAACTAACCATTACCATTAAAACGGTCGTTATATTTAAAAGAAGAACGATTCATCCAATAATTGTTAGCCTGACACTCCTCACACTCTATATCGTGGTCACTTTTATAACCAAACTCATTCCAGACATTGGCTGTATAAGGCATACTGTCTTTGCCTATCAATTTGGGCTTAGAATATGACTTTGACAGCTTCACTTCCGCTCTATTAGCTGAGCAAGGAGTTTCGTTATCGATTCTCGTATTTGAATACGATTTTGAAGTTCGAATCTTAACTTCCGGATTGGATACATCGCGGAGTTTGTTTTTGGTCTTTGCTAGGAATATGACGTCAGAAATGGATTTCATTGCTGCTTTTTTGTCAAAGTTTTGGTGTGAATACACTTTTGAGTGTTTGCTTGATGTAACATCTATAAGTAGTTTATCATAGTCGATATCTGGGTTTTCAGATGACGTATAATCGTTTTGTGCTGATTTCTGCATTAACTCTATTATATTCTGTCTGGACGACTGAAAAGAGCATCTTATTTAGTTATTAGATTAACTACGAAAGGGCTTTCGGCACTGCCAGTTTATGACTTGAACATTTACGATATAATATTAAAAAAAGTTATACAAATAAGTATTTGCTACTCGCTAACCTAACACTATGTTATGTAAAACCAATATAGAACCTTGGCCGACGACAAAGAGTCCAGATTGCGCTGATCGTGACTCACGCTTGCATTAGATATGACCTTTCTTGACACTAGGTTTGTGCCAATATTGGCAGATAGGGTCGAGGAGTCAAAAAGGTGCTGGAAAAGGATGGGGAAATTGGGATTTAAAATACATCGACACATCACCTCACTAGTACGAATTAAATATCCTACTAATATTATAAACGCGAAAGTCTGTAAGTATGGATGGATGGCTTTTTGTTACTCTTTCACGTAAAAACGGCTGGAGCGATTTTAATAAAATTTGGTATGGGGTTAGCTGACACCCTGGATTAACTATTTTTTATCCCGGGAAAAGATTTTTATCCCATATAATTTCGACATTTTGTTTTTACCATTAGTAGGTACATAAATGCAGGTAAACAAGGTATAGAACGAAGCGATACTGGCGCTCTATACGTTATGTATATTCTATGAAGTAGCTGCACTAGAATAACAGCGCTTGTAGACTTGAACGGACAAGGAACCGTGTTTTTGGTCGGCTTCACGGTGATGTATGGTGTATGGCGCACTATGGGCGCTTGTAGACGTCAACGGATGACCGACTGCCGAAGTTCGACGGTCGGAATTCGGAAATGTTGATGACAAAAATCACCTGTATCTATCTATCATAGAAAAAAAAATACGAAAGATTAAAACATAACCTATTGCTAGCCTTACCTTATCAACTTCGGTGTCAAATTGTTCGTTAGTAGTACCCTTTGACAGCGCTCCTTTTTCCATTAAAGTCGCACGCTTAGCGGCCAGATAGAGGGTACTGAAAGCATAAGGTTTTATGCACGGGTAAGTTACGGGTAAGTTCAGCATTCAGGGTAATTTCAGCTAGTGTCAAACTTTATGTACCTATACCTATAATGTTTTTGTTACATGGAAATCCTAAGCTATTTATCGTATATTTAGAAGAGAAATTATTTTACTATTTTGACATTAGCATTAGCATAGTGTCTCCGACGGAGTAGTCTAATACATGCCTGTGACGTAAAAATGCGTCCAAAAATAAAAAATAATGTTTATTTTCTAACTAGGGTACAGGTCTTAGAAGTATACAGAATGTTTTTTTGTTGCCACCCTTAACGAAGGGTACGTACTCTATACATCAAATAAAGTAAGTTTATGACAAATAAAATGCTGGGAAAAGATGTATATTTTTATTTTATTTTAATTACTTGATCGAGCGAAATTTATAGTGCCCAGTGTTTATGCTAGGTTTTTCATAGACAGATATTAATTATTTCTCGTAAAAAAATATTGTTACGCATTTATGCAGAAAAACGCAGTCTATTTACTCAACTTTGGACCCTAATATCTTGGGAACTAGACACATCCCAGGTATGCTTCCATGGAGAAAAATTATCGTGATGATGAGGAGATTCCGTAGTTATCGGGAACGTTGACGACCAAAAATCATCCTGTATTTCCGCCCAGTCACCTATTTCAGGTATTGCACACATAGGTACCTATGTAAGGTAGTACAGTTCAGTGGTGGCCCTCACTGAGTAGTCCGGTACAAACGTGTGACGTAATAATGCGTCCATCGTTATATTCTTTACAATAATTAGAATATCATATGTACCGTTTAACACGGTAGTACAGCTCAGTGGTGGCACTAACTGAGTAGTCTAGTACAAACTTGAGACGCAATAATACGTCTTAGTTATATTCTTTATAATAATTTGAATATCTTACCGTTTAACACTAAGGTAGTAGAGCTCAGTGGTGGCCCTGACGGAGTAGTCCGGTACGAACGTGTGACGTAATAATGCGTCCATCGTTATGTTCTGTAGAGAGCCCTTAGCGGACGGGGTTGGCGACTCCGCTATAAAGAAAACATAATTTATTTGATATATTGAATTAAATTATATTTAAAAAATTGTATTGAAATTTGTGTGTGACGTATGTGTGGCGTCTTCCCACGCCTTTCACTCGCTCCGCACACGCACAATTTTCGCGATTGCATTGTTATGGCTTTGCTTTAAAAAAAAAATAGCTTATGTCAAAAAATAAAGTACCTACTACACTACCCTCACTCAAGTGTGAGTTCACCACTATGAATACCAGAGCTTCCCCACTCACCAACACCGATGTTCTGCGTGAGCGCCTGCACACCGAAGTACGTGAAGGGCCCCGCTTCGAACACGAGGTTCTCGCGACCGACCGTCACCTCCACGCGGCCCTCCAGGATTAGCACGAAGTAATCCACCTGGGGGGGGGAAGGTATGGCCATATATATTCGTCAGATAGGTTGTTGGCGGATTGGTGCAGTGGCTCTGACTCTGCCCGCCGCGCGGTAGCTCCTGGGTTCGAATCCCGGTTTGCAAACATTGTTATGACGAATATCAGCGATGGAGTCATAAATAGATAAATGTTTTCGAGTGATGGATGTTTCTATACGTATCTATGTATTAAGGGTAGCCTTAGCTGGCAAGGATTTCAACAGTTACATTTATTATAGCGAGGAACAGCACCGGTATGATGAATTTGGTGAGAGCGAGATGTCTCACTTTTAAACGCCAAATCCACAGAGCTAAGTAATAACTAGATAAACTAAGTGGATGTACTTTGCATGTAAAAATGGATTTAAGAATTAGAATAGACACTCGTTCTCGAGCCTGGACTGAAGGAATTAGGGCTGATAGAAGTGGTTTGCAATCCCTTTTTACACACCAAGTAGAAACACTTGCCTTGTCTAGTTATTACTTAGCCCGTGGAATTGACGTTTAAGATAAGATAAGATAAATCTTTATTTGCAATTAAACATAGTAAATTAAGATGTCACATATAAAAAATTGTCCTTATGTCTAGCCAATTAAACTTAGCATGCAAATTATAAAGTAAACTAAACTACATTAAATAAAATTTATCATTACAATATCAAATAATAATTGGTACCTAGTTATCTTTGTTCCTACACTTAAAGAAATCTTCTAAATTATAAAAGTTTTTTCGTGAAGCCACTTGCGTAGTCTAATTTTAAATATTGAATTATTTAATAGTTTTATATCGTTTGGTAATTTGTTATATATTTTTACACACATTGTAAGACAGCTTTTACCATATTTAGCTGACTTTGATATTTCGTCATAAGTGAAACATCTCGCTCATACCAGTGCAGATGTTAAATTAACAGTGACAAGTTGCTAGGTTTATTGCCCGAGAGAACGCCAATTATTTCCTAAGTCAACTCTTACGACATGCACGGAAGGAAATGCAGATGATGTGTGTGATTTCGAGTGTCACTTTCAGGGGCGGCTCGTGATATTTTTAGATGGGGTTTCACATTTTTTTTTAATATGAGCGCATGTAACAAAATTACAGTTTGGAAACGCCCCGTGTGTTCACTCCTTTAGTGAATGAAATGATGCAACCTCACTCTTATTAAAATTCAGATGACCTAATGAAACACATTAAGGACAACCATATCGCGTTCTAACTCGGACTAAGCGACATAATAATATCCATCTGAATAATATCTAATTAAATAGCGCGCCAAAACGCTTCTTTGAAAATATGGCGTCGGTGACATCACATCATCTGTCACTTTGACACATGTCATCCACATACATTTTAGTGTAAACAAAAATCAATGTTTACAAGCAAATGACGTCATAATAAGCCTAACCAATCATGAGCGTTTTGTACAGGGTTCGAAGTCAATCATAATTATCTTGATAAATATACATTGATAATTATAGCAATCAAATACTAAAATAATCTAAGTTTATTTACGTATCCAAACACACTAGACATAAAAAATCAAGATAATTATCCAAAACAATTTGCTAGCTCATTCATCGCCTAAAAGAACTAAAGCTTGTGTTATAACAGTAGGTGTACTCAAAGTAAAACCGCTTACCGGTTTCCCCTGATGGTACACAAAGGTGGCGGGGTCCTTCCTGTTTTTGCCCTTCACCTTGATGTACTGTATGACGTCCTGTTTGAGCAGCCGACGCAAAACCGTCTCCGAGATCGTGTCGGGCCGGAATGCGTCCACACCTGCAGATAATTATATTACGGGATTACACTGCAAATTAGCAGACTGAAGTGGCAGTGGGCAGGCCACATCTGTCGTAGAACCGATGGACGGTGGAGTAAACGGGTTCTCGAATGGAGACCGCGCCTCGGCAAGCGTAGCGTTGGACGTCCTCCGGACAGATGGACAGATGACTTAAAGAGGACGGCTGGTAGTGACTGGATGGCAAAAACGGGAGATCGAGCCATGTGACGTACACTGGGGGAGGCCTACGTCCAGCAGTGGACTACAATAGGCTGACGACGACGACAACGACACTGCAAATGTACTACGCTCATCTGTCTATTTAATAAAATATTTAATTATACAGCGGAGGGTGTAGGGCCCGGTGGTTTATCGTACACTTGATGGAAATATTGAATAAAACCTCTGCGCGATAACTTTGACGCGTGTCATGTCAGCTGATTATTGCGATCCTTATATTTTCAGCATCTTGCGTGTATACTATTGGTGGTCAGAAACAGGTGCATGGCAAGATGATGACGTACTCACTGGTGGTCAGAAACTGGTGCGTGGCAAGATGATGACGTACTCACTGGTGGTCATAAACTGGTGCGTGGCAAGATGATGACGTACTCACTGGTGGTCAGAAACTGGTGCGTGGCAAGATGATGACGTACTCACTGGTGGTCAGAAACTGGTGCATGGCAAGATGATGACGTACTCACTGGTGGTCAGAAACTGGTGCATGGCAAGATGATGACGTACTCATTGGTGGTCAGAAACTGGTGCATGGCAAGATGATGACGTACTCACTGGTGGTCAGAAACTGGTGCGTGGCAAGATGATGACGTACTCACTGGTGGTCAGAAACTGGTGCATGGCAAGATGATGACGTACTCACTGGTGGTCAGAAACTGGTGCGTGGCGAGCGTGAGTTGCGGCGAGATGTGTATGGTGTGCTGTCGGTGGGTCTCCGCGAATGCTGTCAGGTCGTGTAGTTTGTTCTGCGGACGGTTGCGGCGTCGCTTCGTGCGGTTGTCCACTGTTGGGCAAGTTACATACATATATTTAAGGAGTTTTCAATATTACTAATTTGTTTTTCATACGAGACTAGATTACCAAAGAAACAACTTTTACTAAGGGACCAAGTACGAAATCGCCGAAATCAGCTGTTTCATATAATTTAATTATAGTAGGTATTCAAGTTATCATTGTTAGCGTGTACATACAGACAGATGTATCGCTAAAATGGGGTGAACAAAACTATCTCAGACACTAACGAGGCGTGTACTTTATAATTCCCTTTCATCATCATCATTTATAGCCCTGGGAAGCCCACCGTTGGACATAGGCCTCCCCAAAGAATTCCCTTTAATAACTGGGAATTTCGAGAACAAAAGTATCTTAAACTATTCCCTTATTGTATCAGGTATTTGCAAGTGAAAGACCTGTCAAAATCGGTTTACCCGTTTATAAGAAGCAATGCGATAGCGTAAATTGTACAATATTCGCCTTGAAATGTCAAAGTTCCCTTGAAATTCATTTTACGTAATACGAATTTGACAAGCAATCAGCGATTTTTGTACAATTGTCGCTATCGCTTTGCTTTTGCTAGTTAGGTAATAAATTATATATGAAAAGGTATAATCATAATAAAGCATAGTTGACTAAAAACTACTTAGTTTCAGGCATACTAAATTTAAAGAACCCTTAAAGAGTAATAATAAGTTCATCGACTCACTGAACACATCAGTTTCATCGACGATCTCTGCTTGTATCATCTCCTCGATGACGTCCTCTAGTGTCACCAGACCGATCGTCTCGTAGTACGGGTCACCCTCGCCTTCGTTGTTGATCCGGTGCACGAATGCCATGTGCCCTTTGTGACCTGATGAGACAAAATATGAGTTATTGGCTTGATAATCATAACTAATAATTAGATTCATATGTAGAAATAGAAACAAAAAACAGTCAAAATTTAAATGGTCCCTCGGGTCAGATAAATTCAAAATGGCCGACAAGAAAATATATTAGAACAGTGGTTCCCAATTAGTGGTAAACGTACCCCCAGGGGTACGTAAGGTTGCATCAAGGGGTACGCGGCGCGTATTGTATTTTGATGGTAATAAATCTGATTTAATCTTTTATTTATTGTTCCTGCAATAAGGGGTACGCGAGTTTGAAGTTTTTCTTAGAGTGGTACGTAGAAAAAACTAATTGGGAACCACTGTATTAGAAGATGGACGCTACGTGATTATGTGGGCTTCGGAGATCGTGAGCCATGAGACAATTAAGGGTAAGAAAGATCGATCGTCTATAGACGGCACAATAGATTAGTCGACCTACGACAGTTTCTACCAGACCAATTGATAGTACAATCAATCGATGCATGGCGGTCAAACGATCAACGTCGATCGATGCCATCGACTACTGCTCGATCGATTGGCTAGCCGAATGGTGTCTGTCGATCGATTTAAGCTATCAAACAAGTCGATCGCCGCCATCGATCAATGATCGACCGATATTGATTAGTTATCCCCTTAACTTACCCTCTTTGAACTGCTTGAACATAACGTCCAAAGTAACATCTTCAAACACGAAATTGCACGAGTTCTGATAGTACTGGCACAGGGTACGTAGCGGGGTGTTGTCGTCGGGGTCTACGAATGCCAGATCCTTGATGAAGAGCACCGTTATTATGTTGCCGCGGTCACCCTCGTACACGGGGATTCGGGAGTAACCTGGTGGAAACACCGGTTGGTTATTTATTATATACTAGCGACCCGTCCCGGCTTCGGGTGCAGTGCTGATACTACACATATAAACCTTCGTCTCTATTAAAAAAACCGCATCGAAATCCGTTCCCCAGTTTGAAAGATCTGAGCATACATAGGGACAGACAGCAGAAAGCGACTTTGTTTTATAATATGTTGTGTAGTGATTTAGGGTCGATTTTTCCAAACGTCAGCAAGCCTAGCATGACCTGCGAAACACGACATGATAAACTGATTTATAAAAATACGATAAATATAGCCGCCATGTTGAATTTTGTATACAGACGAATCATATCGTACGATACAATATCCACGATGCGTGGTCATGCTCGGTTAGGTTGCACTGGCAGATTTTTTGGCTTTAGTCAGATTTTTTGGCTTTAGTATTAACTTACTTATAATGTAACTAGCGGCCGCTCATGACTTCGGCCGCTCGAAAGGCCGCGTGCGAAGCCTTCCTCGATAAATGGGTTATCTAACACTGAAATAATTGTCCAAATCGGACCAGTAGTTCCTGAGTTCAGCGCGTTCAAACAAACAAACAAACTCTTCAGCTTGACATTTCCATGCCACATTTTTTTGCAAAAAAATAAGTAATAATAACTCTTTCTCCTACATTACATTACTTACTTACTTTTATTATTATTTTTGCCATATTTGCAGCAAGCCTCAAAAAACCTAGTACGTATACAAGGTGTAAGAAAAAGGGTATGTTAAGCGAAAAGATATGTAAATAGCTCACTATAGAGAACCTACTCAAAAAGTTTGAGACTCAAAATCACATGTTTATTGTCTAAATAGTATGGAGAATTCTTAACCATCGCAGGAATTTTCATACAATCTTGAAAAATAAACTTGTGATTTCGAGTTTTAAATTTTGTGGATAGGTTCTCTATAGTGGGCTATTTTCATAGCTTTTCGCCTAACATACCCTTTTTGTTACACCCTGTATAGGAATAACAGGTCAAAACCTAGCATATCTTAAATATTAAACATTTATTGTGTCATCCGCTAACACTTTGAGTATAGCTGTGTTTACATTCACTCGACTACCCCTTCAAGGTCACAGTAGGCAGGGCACACAACACCATTAGCTTATGGACTGACCTTATATTAAACGTTTTGTGAACGAAGGGCAACTGACAATACCTTTACATATTGGCAGTAGTCGCGGCGAAGCTTCGTGGTTAAGTTATCTATGTCTTTCCACAAATAACATCTTTTATAATTTAAAAAATTTAATAGCTTTTTATTTAGACTCTACATTCCTAATGGCCGCGTGGTACCGCCAAAGTAGAATTCGTACCACCCCATGTCTGCCCGTGGGTATCGTACGAGGCGATTAAGGGTTTCCGGGAGGTGGGCAGCAGCGCCTCCCGTATTGACAACATAGTCCAAAATACAAACTGCGGTCACCAACCCGCCTGCCCAGCGTGGGCAATATGGGCAAATACCCCCCATGGCAGTCTTGTGGCGTGTCCCGGGGAGAAGCCTACGTCCAGTGGACTGCAATAGGCTGATGATGATGACATTCCTAATTACAATTTACATTAATGATATTCGTTTTTATCATTCACTTATACACCTCATTTACTTAAAGAAAAAAAACACGATCGCGTAAAAATTTTGACCTATTCACTCTTACAACGAATACTGATATCTTTCAATTTTCAAGACATACAAACCGACAATTATACAGAATGATTTTTGGTCGTCAACGTACCCGAAAACTACGGAATCTCCTCATCATTACGATCATTTTTCTCCATGGAAGCGTACCTGGGAAGTGTCTGGTTCCCAAGATATTAGGGTCCAAAGTTGAGTAAATAGACTGCGTTTTTCTGCATAAATGCACATAGACGCGCGTAGCAAGATTTTTTCACGAGAAATAATTAATATCTGTCTATGATAATACTAGCATAAACACTGGACACTATAGATTACTGATGACTAATCTCGTTGTTATAAGCACCTACCTACCTACCTATTATAGCCTATGTCTTGATTGTTATATGTACGATATATAATATCCAATTTATATGTAGGTGCATATAAGAGGGGGAGGCATGTTTCAGCAATTTGTAATTTAGATTATTGTCATTTAAAGTTTTTCCAAATGTGATAATGCAGCATTACCTGATAAAAAAAAATAACGACTCCGTTCGTTTTAATTTACTAAAATAATAACATTAAATCTAATTTAAACAACACTGCAAGAAAAAAAGATGTAAAAAAAAACAAAAAGGTCTGTCAGAAGTGGGATTCGAACCCACGCCCACAGAAGTGGACTGCGACCTGAACGCAGCGCCTTAGACCGCTCGGCCATCCTGACTGTGGTAGAAGCTGCGAAAATAGCGATGTGATTCTGTTAATTTGGTAACAAGTACGACGAAAGATAACGTACAACGGCGAGCTTGTGTCTCTAATAGAGATTTCTTTTAGTTGTGCGATCGGGATAAACAAAAAAAAAATACTTCAATAACATTTTTTTTCTACCCCTGCTACAAAAACACTGCGTGTACAGTTACAACTACGTTATACTTGATTTTTGACAGAAAAATATGTTGAATATCTGTCAAATTAAACTGTGAATAGCTTATACCCAGTTTAAACCTTTCAATTAGTAAGACCCTGCGACTTTTAAATTCAATTTAGAGAGCTAGATATAAGTAGGTACATAGTTTAGGTCGGTATATTTTTACTATTGAGGGATCGCCCACCACCGGGCCCTATACCCTCCGCTGACCCTCGGATCTATATATATATATATAGGTATATTTTTACTTCAATAATAATTGTAATTTATAGGTACTCGTATATGAATAAATAAATGATTTAATTAAATTTTGCACTTCCAGATTTGAAGTTCTGAAAGTAATTATGTCATCGATATTCAGATAAACCTAACAGGTTTTTGTGTTACCGCATAATCATGTTATCTACGTAAAATTATACAGGGTGTAACAGAAAGGGTATGTTAAGCGAACAGCTATGTAAATAGCCCACTATAGAGAACCTATCCACAAAATTTGAGACTTGAAATCACATTTTTATTTTTCAAGATTGTATGAAAATTCCTGAGATATTTAAAAATTCTCCATACTATCGGGAAAAATAAACATGTGATTTCGGGTCTCAAATTTTGTGAATAGGTTCTCTATAATGGGCTATTTAAATAGCTTTTTGCTTAACATACCCTTTTTGTTACACCCTGTATATATGTATATAACAAAATATATTAAAAACCTTAAGTATTATTTTCAACCGACTTCAAAAAAGGATGTTCTCAATTCGACCCGTATGTTTTTCTATGTTTGTTATTAGTCCTACTATAGATTTATCTAAGTTCGTATGTAGGTACTTAAATTGGGGGCAGTGACGTTAGGTAAGTCAAAGTTACCTATCACTAACCGTTTAGTGCTTAACTATGTTTTTATTATCTATGTTATTGTATGTAAATAACTACATGTTTAGAATAGAATAGAATTTCTTTATTTGCCAATTTAAATATTATAAAAAAAAATATGACTATTAATTCTGTACTCATGCGAGGCCTCACTAGAATACATCAGCTGCATCTTATTCCGTCATCTTCAGCGGCATCTTGGCCGCGTGGTGCCGGCAGAGTAGAATTCGTACCAGCCCATGTCTGCCCGTGGGTATCGTACGAGGCGATTAAGGGTTTCCGGGAGGTGGGCAGCAGCGCCTCCCGTGTTGACAACATTGTCCAAAATACAAACTGCGGTCACCAACCCGCCTGCCCAGCGTGATGACTATGGGCAAATACCCCCCGTGGCAGTCTTGTGGCGTGCCCTGGGGGAGGCCTACGTCCAGCACTGGACTAAGGGTAACACTGATCTTTCACATCAGGCTCCTATACTAAACGTGACGGCAGAATCTCCTTCGTACTCCTACAATTCCGGCTAACACATTTTGGTTGGTTTCAAAATAAACCGATTTTTTTTGAATGATACGTTTTACAAGTAGCTTTATCTGAACTCGGAAACTTTTATAAAATATTCGTAAGTAATAATAACAAAAATGAAAGACTAAAATAAATAGTAACTCAGCTCCCGAGGAGCTAGACTTTTAGAAGTAGATGTAAAAAACATAAAATAAAGATAAAAAGTGATTTATTTAGATGCATCTGTCTGTTGAAACTTTGAACGCGTTCCAAACATGAAGGAAGTTGTTAAAGAGGAGTTATACTACATTCGCACTGGTTGGTAGGCATTCTTAGCGTCTACAGCCTAGTGACTTCCCTCGCGCCTAATGTCGAGAAAAAAAAGTTTGTTTCCCAGGATATGTCGAAGGAATATTGTAGAACACGTCGTATTACAAAACGGCTAGGTACGAGTATTTTGAATAGTATGGGTTTTGGAGGGAGACAATTTGGTTTCTATCACTATGTCTGCTTCATTAATTAGGATCTAGGACGACTAGGGTTCATTTCGTTCACGTTATTAAAAGATGCCTTATTAAAAGAGATGGTAAAATTCGTCATCCGAGTAATTGACCCGGTGGCTCAGTGGTTAGAGCACTGACACGCGGAATGCAGAGGTCGTGGGTTCGATTCCCACCCGGGTGAGGAATTTTTTCCATTTCTTTATTAATAATTTTATAAAAGAAGCCTTGTTTGAAAAACGGCGTGTTATACAAATGTGCCTTCGACATTGTTTTCTCTATAGCCTGTACCTACCGCCCGTCATTTTCTATGAAAAATTTTACCTTTTTCTTGTACCACCTCCTGGGAGTAATGCTTTCAAGTTTCAGCCTAATACAGCACCCGTATGATAAAAAATTGGTGAGAGCGAGATGTCTCGCTTTTAAACGTCAAATCCACATAGCTAAGTAATAACTAGACAAGACAAGTGTTTCTACTTGGTGTGTAAAAAGGGATTACAAACCACTTCATCAGCCCTAATTCGTTCAGTCCTGGCTCGAGAACGAGTGTCTATTCTAATTCTTAAGTCTATTTTTACATGCAAAGTACATACACTTAGTTTATCTAGTTATTACTTAGCTCTGTGGATTTGACGTTTTAAAGTGAGACATTTTGCTCTCACCAAATTCATCATACGGGTGCAAGAAACCATTTAGATAAGATAACAGTTTATTGTCATAACTGTGTATAATACACGTTAATATGATTTAAACTTTTTTGAAACAACAATTTAACAAACTTCTTCTATGCTGTTCTGGGAGTGAAAAAAAAAACGTATAATACTACAGCTGCTTCTCTCCCCGGGCATACTGTTCAAGTCAGTAGAGGGACAAGAGGGTCTTGGTGTTTTGTAGGCGATGGGCTGACCACCTGTCACTGCTAACCGAACTTGTACATCTCAACTATACCCTCAAAATTGACCAGAAGTGGCACCATGTGGTCCTATCGGCCTTTGGTGCTCTGCCTACCCCGATAAAGGCGTGATTATATGTATGTATGTAAACAACAGTTTGGTCATTACGGACATAGACATAGTATTGTTAAAACTCACAAATTTATCGTCATAAACCAAAAAAGGCCAAAAAAATTGTATACCAATATACTTACATTTGATGTTATTTTTATCCTTTAGTATGTATGCTATTTATCTATGCTTATCTATGTTTATGTGTTTTATTTAGGTATTTATGTTTATGTAGTCTATTTAGGTATTTTTGTTTATTTTAGGTTTATGTCTTTTCTTTTATTTAATTATTTAGTTTATTGGGCTGTTTGTGTGCACACATACTTACCTCTTATGTTAATTTCTCTTTCACGATTGGTTTGCTGGAAGAAATCTCTTTTAGATATAAGCACGCTTTTGTACATTTTCTTTGTCACAAACTTTATTTGTGAAAACTTTACTGTGTACAATAAACCATTAGAAAGAAAGGCCGAGGTGAAATATCAGTCATATGCCTTGCCGTAAATAGTTCCCGGAAAATCATTTTCGCCGTATGTATGTCAAGGTGACACGTCTACACGTTCTGCGGCTTATTGCCGGCATTTATAGACTGAAAGTATACTAAAAGTTCGCTTAATATAGACATAACTGTTGACTCTAATCGACATCGCTTTATTTTGACGATCGGTTTTGTGCTACTTTAGCTATGTCTTTGTCGAGCCTCAGGTCTTAAGTTAATTTCAATGAATTGATATGATTATTAAAGTATTTTGTTTGCATGAATGTGTATTGTAAAGTGCATTGGATTGATTTGAAAATATATCATTTAAGGTCAGCAAATGATTAAATAGGCCACATGACAAAAGAGAGAAATGACTAGGCTTCGAAACTTTACGTCTGACAATATATAAGCAACATATAATTACACTCCTTCTTCCCGCCCTGTTCCCAATAATTTGGGGTCGGTGCAATATGTAGGTACTCTTCTTTCAGTCATCCCTATTATCCGTCATCTCGTTATTCTCATGTCTACCTCTTCCTCTATAACCATTTTACTTCGGACACGGCTTAACATATAATTACACGACTTATCACAATTATCTTCATCTTCATAAGCCTATTGCAGTCCACTACTGGACGTAGGCTTCCCCCTGCCTATTATGTGTAGGTGACCAAAATTGTCTATAATCTATAATCTTCTCGTTGCGACTGTAGTATCTTGTGTTCGTGATCATGAGTAGGCAGATCAGAGGGTCAGCGGAGGGTATAGGGCCCGGTGGCGGGCGATCCCTCAATAGAGATTTGAACTTCCGAATAGTGACGCCTGATACAATTCAATATTCTCTATAAGAATCTAAAAACGGACTACTCGTGCCTATTATATTTGAGGATATCCCTAGATTCCTTAGAGATTCCATCATCAGATGTTATGTTTTATATGTAGGTGACTAAAACGCTCAGTAAAAGTGTAAAAACAGACTACATGTGCCTACAATATTCGAGGATTGCCCTCGATGTCTCCAAGATCCCATCAGATCCTGATGTGGTGAATATGGGACCAACCTGGAAGTATACCTGACCAACGAAAAAAATGCTGGGAAACGATGTATATAAAATATATATATATATATATATATATATATATACATACATCGTTTCCTAGTGACCAGTGTTTATGCTAGTTTTTTCATAGACAGATATTAATTATTTCTCGTGAAAAAATCTTGCTACACGCGTCAATGTGCATTTATGCAGAAAAACGCAGTTTATTTACTCAACTTTGGACCTTCTTGGGAACCAGACACTTCCCAGGTATGCTTCCATGGAGAAAAATTATCGTGATGATGAGGAGATTCCGTAGTTTTCGGGAACGTTAACGACCAAAAATCAAAATCACCCTGTATAACACTGACCTGATTTAACGATCTCGGACATAGTCTCGAAGTCGAGTACCGAGCTGATCGGCAGCATGAACACATCTTCCAACTTCGTCATGACCTCTGACACACGCTTCTTGCGAAGCTCCAGCGCCCCCGATATTATGTTCACCTCGTCTTTGTCTAGGTCGTTCACGTCCGTTGTTACCTGGGAGAAGGGATTTGTGTTGTAAAGTTAGTGTGTTAAGGTAAACTACAGAAAACTGCGGCCGCCCGCGACTTCGTCCGCGTGTAAGGGCATTACACCCACGCGAAGCCGGGGCTCGTCCCTATTTATACATACTGGGTGTAAAAAGACAACGTTGTTTTTTTAATACCTCGCAATCTTTGTAACATCACGATCAATTTTTCTATGAAAGGACCCCTGGGAAACTACGGGTTTCCAAGATAATGAGGTCCAAAGTTACATTAATATTAGCATTTTTTTACATAAATCCATCTGGAATCGTTTAAAAATTTTTTTTTTCAATGATACCATGTCAAAGAGTTAAAATGTTATTTTTGTAGGTACATTTATATTTCACGTATTAAACGAATACATTGCTTGCAATAAAATATCTTTATTTTTTTCATAATATTTTTGTCGTTTCCCAGGGTTGGTTCCATAGAAAAAAATTATCGTAACCTTAAAAAAATGATCGTAAGAATACGAGGTATTAAAAGAACATTGCTGTCTACCCTATACATACATCCTGTATAAACCTTCCTCTTGAATCACTATCTATTAAAAAACGGAATAAAATCCGTTGCGTAGTTTAAAAGATCTAAGCATACATAGGGACACAAAGACAACGGGAAGAAATTTATACATATAAACCTTCCTCTCGAATCACTCTACCTATTTTAGAACCGCATCAAAATACGGCATACATAGGGACAGAGAGATGAGCGGAAAACAACTTTGTTTTATACTATGTATGTTATGATTGATAAGACCGAAGTAAATGATCGAATTACAAATGCTAGAGCCGGAGGCTTTAAAAAAACCAAAATCTATTTAACTAAAATTTAATTAATCAATACTTTTTCTTACAATCAAAATTATATCTAAGACAAGTGACAAGTGGTCGATGTGTGTACCAAGAGTGACGCGGGTGGCTCGATTCCGTGTAGCAATCCGCTCCTCTTCATGGGTGGTCCGTGACGACGATGATTCACTTAATGCAGCGTCAGTTCTTGTACTTAGTATAGCGGTCGGTACCTTCCTACCGAGAATCCTCATGATATTGCAATCACCGCGATGTATCAGCGATCGCCGTGGTAGGCCAATACGTAACAATACGTAATAAACAACCCGCCTGCCCAGTGTGGTAACTATGGGCAAAAACTAACGATGGCAGTGGCCTTGTGGCGTGCCCTGAGGGAGGCCTACGTCCAGCAGTGGACTGCAATTTGTTCAAAATCATTGTAAGCTGTTTTTCTGTACAAAATGTTTGTTTACAAAAAAAAGAACCAAATAATGTACATAATAAAAAAAACTGAAAAGAAAAAAACAAGCACTTAGATGTCCGATGGTCTAGAATTATATAATATTATTATGGAATGAATACTATTGAAGAACATAAAATATTTTCTAATGATCGTAACATAACAACTGAACAGCCAGGATCCATTGAAATATTAGCTTGGCTGTCGGATAATGGATCCCGACTGTTCAGTTGTTATGTTACGATAATTAGAAAATATTTTATGTTCTTCATTCCATATTATTAATTCCATAATAGTATTCATTCCATAATAATATTATAGAATTCTAGACCACCGGACATCTAAATACTTGTAGTTTTCTTTTCAGTTTTTTTGTTATGTAGGTACATTATTTGGTTCTTTTTTAAGCAGTCGGGTTTCGGACTTTTTAAATTATGTTTTTTATTTTATACTTTTTTGTTATGAGTACCTAGCTACTAATAGATACGCTTCAAGAAACATGCTCAACATGCTAGGCAGCAAGAGTTTTCGTCTTGCTGCTGTCTAAAAGCTTATATGTGAGAATGGTTGTTACGCAACTTTCAATCAATATAGATCCTAAACGGTTAGTCGAATCGAAAAATGTTGAGAGAAACCTAAAAATGATTTTTCAATACCTATTCAACGATACCCCACTCGATATAGTTTGTCGACTTAATTTTTTTTTCATTTTCACAAAATGGCGTCCAGTAGCCGCCATATTGGATTTTTACTAACGTCATGTCTTTAGTGACACTCGCCGGAATAAGAGGAATCGATTGACGTATGAATCATAAAAATCGGCCGAGGCGTTTGGTCTGTGTAGTGCTTCAAAGGAACATACATACATAGGCTGTTTAACACAATTAGATCGGCATATGATTTGAACAGGCTGGCTATCTACTTGGGACTAGACTTGTTCAACTCAAACCCCAAATATTGCAGAACTACAATTGCTAGGTTGTGGTTTAATGGTTCTCAATCTGTCTTTAACTAGTTTTATGTAACAGACAAGCATTTTTGCTACAGTCATGTGAAAACATGTAAATGGTGTTTAGTTTTATTCATAGTTGTATATTAAGATAAACTGACTGTTTGTTTTCCGAATAAAATAAAATAAATAAATAAAATACCGCTCCTTTGTGTCGCGTAGTCGGGTAAAAAGAATTACTTATCTATTTAATACAAATCGGTCAAAGAATTTGTATCATAAAATCTAGGAAACCTTAGTAAGTTAAACTTATGTCGCGATCCATAAAATGAAAATAAAACAAAATAAGAAAGACACAAAGAAAGCGGTAATATGATACGCGGTGTTTAATTGTTTATTTAACTATAATGTTAGAGTCATGACCTATATGATATCACAAATAGGGACGTATTTAGCGACTATGTTGCTAAGGCCCATACATAGCACACGACGCATTTTACACGCGCAGACGATGCGCAGATGACGCGGGTATACGCGCTTCATACGAGATTTGAACGCAACCTTGTAACCCAAGCGCACGGGGCGATCGTGAAACGCGCCTCTACTTAATTAATTTTGAAACTTACATCATCAAGCTTGTATCATCAATTTTTTTTATTTTTTTTTTACTCACACACATCACAACACATTGACCTAGTCCCACACTAAGATCCCTAAGGTCTTGTGTCGTGGGTACTAAGCAACGGTATATAAATACATAGATAAGTATAGAAACATCCATGACTCGGAAACAAACATCGATATTCATCATATCAATGTTTGCACCTACCGGGATTCGTTCCCAGGACCTATGGTGTCGCAGGCAGGGCTATTACCAACTACACCAATCAAAATATTTTGATTCTATCGGCCCTTGGCGCTCTGCCTACCCCGTCAGGGATAAAGGCGTGATTATATGTATGTATGTATATTTTGTGTATGCAGTGATACACAGAAAATGTAGTCCTATTATCGCCGGGGAAAAGTTTTATTAAAGTGAATGAGCGAATGAATAAATTTGACAAGTGAATCAATGAATGAAATATCTTACCTTGACCAATTCTTTCAGTCTCTCTCTGTTGTAAACCGAGCCGATCTCTTCTCCTAGGAAGTAATCCAATAGTTTGCTGACAGGAAACGCCAGGGGCGCTGTTAACGCCATAACTGCCTGTTGAATTCATTTTATTAATTATTATATAATAAAAAGGTGTTAGTAAGTACTAACTTAATAACCTCCATTATCTATACATATAATAAAAATGTAACGGATCGCTGTCTGTACATGGAAGATATATGAGAAATAATATTATAAGAGACCTTTATCAA
The DNA here is from genome assembly GCA_014607495.2 of Carposina sasakii. Classification (NCBI taxonomy): domain Eukaryota; kingdom Metazoa; phylum Arthropoda; class Insecta; order Lepidoptera; family Carposinidae; genus Carposina; species Carposina sasakii. The sequence continues at coordinate 7,845,464 of CP053172.1, read as the reverse complement.
AGCAATAGGACCCAAAACGATGATTTTTTTGAATTTTTGTTTGTTTGTTTGTCTGTGCGTTTGTGCACGCTAATCTCAGAAACGGCTGAACCGATTTCGATGCAGTTTTCAGGAATATATTGTGACAGGTCCCACTTAACATATAGGCTACTTATTATCCCGGGAAAATGTTTCTATCCCAGATAATTTCGACATTTTGTTTCTTCTGTAGTCCACGCGGTCGGTGTCACGGGCGTCCACTAGTCTATACTAATATTATAAAGAGGAAAACTTTGTTTGTTTGGTTGTAATGAATAGGCTCCGAAACTACTGGACTGATTTCAAAAATTCTTTCACCGTTAGAATCCTTATTGGACCTGGATGAACATAGGCTATAAGAATTTCCCGATATTCCCACGGGAAGGCGACCAACGGGAATTTAATATTTTTTACGAAAACCGCTATACATATGAAGCTGAAATCGGGCATATATGTTCATTGGGGACAACGAGGAAGGACTAAAAACGGATTTCCCGAAATTCCCACGGGAAGGGGACTAACGGGAATTCATAATTTTTACGAGAACCGCTATACATATGAAGCTGAAATCGGGCATATATGTTCATTGGGGACAACGAGGAAGGACTAAAAACGGATTTCCCGAAATTCCCAAGGGAAGGGGACAAATGGGAATTCAAACGGATTTCCCGATATTCCCACGGGAAGGGGACAAACGGGAATTCATTTTTTTTACGACAACTGCGATACATATGAATTTGAAATTGGACCTGTATGTTCATTAGGGACTGCGAGGGAGCACTAAGAACGGATTTCCCGAAATTCCTATGGGAAGGGGAGTTACGGGAATTTAATTTTTTTACGAAAACAGCTATTTATACGAAGCTGAAATCGGATTAGGGCTACAAGGAAGCTCTAAGAACGGATTTCCCGAAATTCCCACGGGAAGGGGACCAACGGGAGTTCCAAATTTAAACGAAAACCGCTGTACCTACATATAAAGTTGTATCTATGTATTGATATGTACCGAAGCGAAGCGAGGGCGGGCCACTAGTTATTTATATAAAAGCCTACCTAGATTGTTGTATTAGAGGTAAAAAGAGGCGGTAGGCTCACCTTTTACCAGGTTATCTGAAGCGGTTGGGTTAACATCATTTGTCGTAAACTTTTTTACTTATAAATTGCGACATGAATATGAACTTAGGACCTTCAGCTCAGCAGCCAAGTGCCACAGTATCAAGGCAACCATTTCAAGCTTTGTATACGAATTTATAACTCGGAACCACGAATCAATATTCATGCATATCAAATATTAGCCCCCTACTATGAACATAATGGCAGATATCTAATTCGAATTAATATTACAAAAGTTAATAAAACAAACAGCGTACCTTAGTAACCATAATGCTCTTAGCCCCAACCATCAGTCCGTGTCTCGAACAGATGGCTTGCGGCGTAATCTCGCCCAGCAAAACAATCGACAAAGTCGAAAATATAACCGCAAACAACCCAGACGTCAGCTCGTCCAATAAAATCGTGAACGTCGAGTTAACTGCCACGTTTCCCAACAAAATACTGCACAGCAAATAATTTCCGTGATCTCGGACCGGCATAATCGCTCGAGCGTATTTCCGCTCGATTTCTGTGCCTGTATTCGATATAATCTTCAATTCTGTGCGATCGAGAGACATTAGTCCTAAATTAAGGCCGGAAAATAATGCTGAGAACATCAGACATATCAATATTAGGGTTAGCGACACCCATAGAGGTAGCAACTTTGTGTGAGTCGCGAAGGTTTTAAACTCATCAGTACCCTGGTGTATATAGTTTTCTTGGTCTGAGAAGGCATCTGAGACGCCAGCTTTGAGGTTTTTAGCGCATATGTATAGTTTTGATTCGTTCGTTGGTGGCGGAGCGATGATGTCGAAAAGCGCTGTGTTCGCTTTCAACGAGCCTTCTTTTACCTGTGAAAGTGAGAATCGAGTGAGTTTGCGTGGTACGGGATTTGTATTACAATTTACGTTATAAATTTTGAAAATTTTATACAATGGGATGACTTATGTCTTCTGTGTGTACAAAATAATAATAATAATATAATGACTCCATTAACTCTTCGCTTGGTAACGTGATGCGGTCTTACCTATATTGGAGGTAATGTTTTGATAATATTGCGAATTCCGTGAATTTTGCCTGTAAGATTACTACATTTATTGGCTAAGCCCTTTGATTATACTAATAGAAGGGCTTCATATTCCTAATCTGAATTAATATTATAAGTGCGAACGTAGTTTGTTACCTCTTCATGCTTTATACGAGTGTTAGCCCATTTATTGAGGAAGGCTATAGGTTATGTACATGGAGATGAAATAAAAGAGGAGTAGCGGCTAAGTATATTTTTATACAAAAATAGTGTGCCGCGGAGCGGGGGTGAAGTATGGGACGAGGGGAGCATTGAACACTGTAGCCCTGCCCATTTACATAGAAACCACCTTGTAGTGACTAGTCAAACTACTTGCTCATTATCAATATGGTTCAAGATTGTTTTACTAGTGCAATTACTCATCACTAGATGGCAATATTATACTAAAAAGTACCCAGATACACAAGCGTGTGGTTACAGCTACTGCGTTACACTGCCGCTGAAGCTCCGCCCCTATCATGACGTCATGGCCTCACGATTGCCACACGACTCAGTTCATAGTCCCACCTCCTCTTTTATACCTTCTTCATGGTTATGTATCAATCCCCCCTCACGCGGACGTAGTCGTGGGCGCCGCAAGTCTAGAATAAAACTCACCATATACTCGTAGCCCTTCCTGAGGAACTTGCATTGTTTCCCATACTCCATCTCGTCATGAGTGAATGCGATCACAGTGCGTGACGTCAGGCCTTCGCCGAAAAGCCTAGACAGAAGCATATGATGAAGTTTTAATTAAAAATACTAAAGTACCACCGGATGACCAGGGAAACGTCAAGGCGACACCGCTTCACAGTTGAAGTGCCGAAAATTCGTACTAAGCGATTTGCTTCTACATTCATAGTGCGAACGGCCAAGCTGTGGAACTCCCTGTCTGAATCCCTGTTCCCCATGAACTATAATCTTGCGGTCTTCAAGTCGAGAGTGAACCGGTTCTTTTTAGGCAAGCGCGCTCCATCTTAGACTGCAACGGTGCTTACCATCAGGCGAGTTGTGGTCAAGCGTAAGCCTATTTAATATATAAAAAAGTTTAGGCGCCTGCTATTAAATATACGAGATTGATATATACTGACGCGTGGGGTGGCAGGATATCGTTCGGTAGCATGGCGTGACATCGCATTTTAATAGTGTGCCGGTATCTAAGAAAGGTTAAGTCAAGAACACCCGAAACTGCATGAAGAATTTAATGAATGCGGACGAGGCGAGAGAGGTATGTATGTTTGGAACGAACTTAATGGAGATCTGTAGTCTCTGCCTACCACTATAGGACATAAGCGTCAGGTTAAGTAGATATGTATCGCACCTTTGGTAGAACAAGGGTACAATTGCATTTTGCATTTTTTGACAATGAGGGATTTTCTGAAAAGTTAATCTAACTGTCAAAAATAGATAGCGTGGGCAAATCTCCTACCTAGCTCCTCCCACTGTACGTGATCAATGACCATGCAGAACTTTGGGTAGGATATTCAATGACGCCATCAATCCATGTGATTTTTTATACTTTTAATAGTTGTCAGAACATCCCTCAGTGTGCCGTTGATCTACTAAAGGTAGAACTTACCTAAGCGTAACTCTACTTTCGGCTAAGACACTGGGTATTCCATTTTCAACATGTGGCTCCTTTGTTGAATCCTCAATTCGTAAGCCTTCAATAACCAGAGGTGGCGGTAAAGGAGCCATGGTTGGCACTGGTTGATCAGAGAGTCCTGGGGCGACCACCTGCCTCTCCTTCCTGGCCTTAATTAGCGCATCATCGTGGACTTCCTCCCTAGCTTTTTTCGGCGGTATATTGTTTTCTGCTTCACTCTTAGCTTTGATTATATCCTCTTTTGTTATTAAATCTTCGGCGTCTCTTTTCTCTCTTTCAGCTTTATCGAGAATATTTAAAGCCGATTCTTCTCTTTTCACTCTGTTAACGGAATTTTCAACGTCATTCAACGATTTATAATCTTTATTTGTTTTGAGCACATCTTCTTTTACAGCTTCGACCTTTTTCAACGGTACGTATTCATCGTGGACGACCACGTCAACGTCTTTTTTCTCGTCCCTGCCGGGGCGGGTGACGTTGGGCAGGTAGTTGACATCCGTGTCGTGCGAGAGATCGGCCCAGGCTGTGTCGATTTTCTGGAGCTGTTGTTCGTTGTCGTCATTTGTTCTTAATTGTGATGACTCTGTTGCGTTACTGTGAAAGAGGTTATTGGAATTAGAAAAATATGTAGGCGTGTGGTGTCGGCAGAGTAGAAGAGTCACCCAATGTCTGCCCGTGGGTATCGTAAGATGCTATTAAAGGTTTCCGAGCAGCGCCTCCCTTGTTGATAATATAGCCCAAAAATCAACCAACCTGCCTGCCCAGCGTAGTGACTATGGACAAGAACCCCCTATGGCAGTAGCCTTATGGCGTGCCCTGGGGGAGGCCTACATTCAGCAGTGGACTACAATAGGCTGATGTCATTAGGCGTTTGGTTTAACATGAGCAAAAGTTTCATCAAAACTGAAATCTCTGCTGACCCCGTAACCCTATTAGGAAATCGTTGTAATTAAATAGTATGCAAACCTAAAAATAAACAAACTTTTTTCATTCATACCTACGTCCCCTTCGTAAACTCATCGTAAACTATTGCGTGACATGACGCCCAACATGACGCATTTGGCAACGTTCTAATCACTCACAAATCTAATACAGCACACGCATTGGGACGTACTGTTAATATATTAATACCTAAATTACTAGGCTATGTTATAAGTGGCGCCGCGGATATATCGTTTTAATTTTGTCACACTAGTGTTACAAATCTAATTTGGTGTGTTTGTTTATGTATGAGGACAGAAGGTTATGTCCATGGGGGGCAAAAAGGTATTAACAACGTTATCCATATATTCATAATAGAAAACAGTGTCAGCATTATAAACCTGCTGTACTTTGGTATCTGCTTCAGGCAGATGTCCGATCGTTGACGATGTACTACTCGTAGAAACAAGTAGATCTATAGGTAGGTACTATAAACAAGTTGGCGTTTTTTTTTTTTTTTGGAATGACAAATGATGGTAGCCTGAAGGGCTTTGCCATCTTTACCGAGCTAGGTGGCGTGCGCTTAAGGCGCACAACCGAAAGTTTTTATGACTACGCGACCTGTGCATCCCAGTTGCGCTGGGATATTGTCGCATTGGGGAGTTAAACAAATAGTTAATGACTTTTTATAGGATGACTGGTAGGGATCATGTCCCAGCAGTGTCCTACTATGACTCTACCTACTAAGGGTTCCAAGTAAGAACCCGCCGCTAAAGAACCCTCGAAAGAACTACGGCGGGGATTGTGTTGGTCATGGAAGGTCAGGTCAGGGCTGCCTGCTCGGCCAGTCTCCTGCCTGGTGTGTGAGCTTTTATGAGAGGGGTGCTGCGACCCCTCCGACGGGGGCGCAAGTTGGCGAGAAGCTAGTGTGTAGTTTTTATAGTTTGGTCGCTGGGCTATAAGTGATGCGAGTGCGACTATTGCTATTGGCGAAAGGCGATTAGTCGCGCCAATAGCTAGCGGTCGCTCTCTCCTGTGCAAGTCATGCAAACCAACTTTTCAAAGACGCACCGGAAAAAAGACCAAACGAGCGATCACCGCTGAGCGAGTTATAATATCTTCGTCAGTTCTTGTCGCTCTAATAGAATAAGTCGTCGCCCGTATGAACAGTTAAAGAGCAATTATTTATTAATGCATCTCTTTTGTTTATAAGGAATGTATTCAATTGTACGTTTCTTGATCGAGAAAATCGCGAAAGTTTGTCATTTTCTCGCCGGCGATATGGGACAACTGCCTCATGATGTAAACTCGATAAACAATGGCGTCGTCTAGTCTAGGTATCATGTAAATAGGTCCCCTTCCGCGGGGTCCTTGCCAAAATACTTCATAGTTTGATGCCCCCAATCATTGTACGATTTTTTGTACCTATCGAAGTTTAGTAAATAGAGAAATGTTGTACCTAACCTATGTGCAGGAGGCACAGAATCACAAATATGAAAGGTAATAAGCCGATGCGGGTCTTCACTAGACTGACTAGAGTACATCAGCTGCATCTCCTTCCGTGCATGTCGTAAATAGTCGACTAAGGAAGTCAGGGGCGTTCTTTTGATGAGCTAGCAACAGTAGCAACTTGTCACTTAACTATTTTTCAGAATTATGCCAGCTATGTATGTTAGCGTAGCATATCTTTGGACAGCCTAATGTAGGCTACAACCATAAAGGAATGAAAAGATGTCATAGAGTGCTAATGTCATACTAACTGATTCGATGCACCATTAGACTTTTCGGTGCCTCACAATTCCAGTCCTTAGACACTTAGATTCTATTAGTGTAATGTATAGTATAATAACTTATTATAAGATAACTTTGCGAACTTCGCCGTCGTTCGTAAAATTGTAACATTGCCTAAGCTTCAGGGTGTGGCCATGACCCCCATGATTACGCCCTTGAATATAGTGACGTCAAGAATATAAATCCATCATCTTCCGAGCATACCTCCAACCTTAAACTTCCAAAATGGCACTATGCACGCTAGAGTAAACTTACGACGTCTCTTTTTATTTCTACTTCAGGTTTATTAATATTAGAATACAAGTTTACGATGCTACCGAAAGATGAACTAATTGGCAGTCAGCCAAGTGCGGTAGACCAGGCTCGAGAGTTACGTAACATAGCACATGTCAAATGTGACGTTCGAGGGGTCATGAAGGTGATTTACATCTAGGGTAGTCTACTCTTACGATATAGCCTAGGTTTTTCGGGTCATCGTAAGAGTAGACTAAGGGGCGTCCACTCAGGCGATGAGCTAGCAACTGGCCACTGATCATTTGCATCTGTCGTCATAATGCTAAAGGTGGCTATGGGATTCCTTACTACCCCCTGCCATAGTTCTGGCTACCCCCTTCATGGAAACATGTATAGGTATGCACAAGGTTTTAGGTGACGGAATTTTTCGAATCGATTTCTATCGCGATATCAGTTTGTTTGTAATATCTTAGGGTGCTCCAAAGACGAAAAATAAAAAACCATTATTGTGTCGTTTGCCAGTGATGTCGTCCGTCCATTTGAATGGATGTGCCTACTAGGCGTATATGCGTGCCGCGGGTATCGGTGCGTTTAAGCTTTGTTTTTCTAAGGTAATATGTGACAACACCATATTGGACCATATTATGGCGTCCGGGCGTAAATAAACTAACTACGCCCTCTTTACGGTGCTTACATGTGAAAGTTTCTTAGGAATCTCAGTTACCACTTTGGTTTCTTACCAGATGGTCGAAATCCAGTCTCCAGGCTAAAAAAACTTTCTCCAACTGCAAACACTGCAATATTGTTGACTCTAAACCATACTCAATTATTGAAAATTAACTTTTATGTAGAAGAAAACAAAATATTACCATTCCTCACTCTAGTGCTTTAAATGGAAAAATGGAAAAGTTACCAACAAGACTATGAGAATAATATGATTTTGCTTGAAAATAAAAGACACCATGCAAGCATTACAAATATTTAGACAATGTTTTATAATTTACAATACAAATATATTTACCTATTTCAGAGGATAACAAAGTATTAATTTAAGTAGTATGATATTAGGGCCTATTTGTCTAATGTATCTGACCATCTGAAGAATGTATCTGACCATCTGAAGGATAAAGTTAATGCTATCTCTCGTGCAGTTTTCGTTTTGATAGGATATTTTACCAATGGAATAATTGGCCCTTAGACAAAAGCATTAAAATATGTACCTACATCTATCTCTATCTATCTTCTATACATATAATAAAATTGTAACGGATTGATGTTTGTGCACTGTAAAATTATGAGAATTTTACTATACTGATTACTACCTGGTATTCGGCAGGATACTGTTACATCTCTATTGTTTATTTCATGTACCTACAGATTTAATGTTGTAAAATTGTCACTTAGCTCATGCCTCGGAAAGCATGTAAAACTGTTGGTCCTGCGCCTGATCCCTCTCCGGTTGTGTCGGCTTTCCGTCCCATCGAACTATAATAGAGAGTGCATCTGTGTTTGTGCATACACTTGTGCACTATATCTCCTGTGTACCTGACTAATCTCCGTAGAGATTGGTCGCCTTGACCAAAATACGGTTGGGAGATTTTCAATTTCATTAGCATATAGGAGCTAGGTGGAAAAGATCTGTGGCAAGTTCTTAGCCCCCCTCATTACCTAAGAGCACACCCCGAGTTCCTCAGTCAACTCTTACTACATACATTTGTAAGTGCATTTAAAGTAAATTTGTGGTGGTTAAAAAATATAAAACATTTTCTTAATTTTTATTAACCCAGGAACTGCCATGATACGAGTAACTTAAATAATTATAACAAAATCTATTTAGGCTTAAGCAATAAAGCAGACAGAATTATTTGCGCATAAAATAAGATGAAATATTATTAATTGTTGACTTACCCTCCTAAAACGGAGTAAATTTTCGAGGCATCATCACTTTGGGGATCCAAATACAGATCGGCACCTTGGTGGACCCATTTTCCACCAAATGGACTGTTTTTCTTATCGGAATTGTATAAACAAAAATATATTTTTCCATTTCCACTGGGCACCAGTATCTCAATCTTACTGTAAGATTGCGCTGTTTCCACCTCGCGTAATTCGTAGTTCGCATAAATAGCACCACAAATGTTGCCCCTGGATGATACTTCTGGGGTTAATCTCCACGAATAATGTCCGAGAAACTCGCCACCGTGAACATTTAATACATATTTACAAATATTTTCAACACACGATTTTTCATCCACTTTAAACGATACTATCCATGGTTCCGATTTATTATTTTCAGCTGCGAACACTTGCAAAACTATGTATAATAAACTACAAGTCCGTAACAAATTATATACTGGTGCCATTATAAACGATCTTAGAACAGAATGAAAACAAACAAATTCTCAGCTACAACACAGACATGTTTTCTCTTCCCTGTGTTTTCCCAAGTTTGACAATATTTATATTTTTATTTCGCCGCAATCGTATTCGGGCGGAAGTAGGAAACAGGTACACCAACTTCAGAAGCAGAACGAAGCGAAGAACGACTTCCGGGTACTCCATTCTGTACTACTTCCGTTTGTTATGGCTACGTTCTTCTTGAATAGTTCTTATATCGATAACATTTCGATATTCAATTCGATTCTAAATAACCTTCCTTGCACCAGGAAAATTTACTTTGAGATTAAGAATCTGTATATTTGTTGTGTTGGGGGAAAGCATTTTTTTAATTTTCAATAAATTACAAGAGACAAGCAAGTTTGTTTTACATAATGAAGACAGGACCTTTGTACTTCGCAGTCACATCAATCAAGCCTATGAAAAATCATATAAGAAATTACAAAAAGGAAGTCTATAGTGCTCTCAGAAGCTGTAGCGAGCGGACCTACTTAGTAGTTCCTCCACGGTTCTGCGCCGTCTATTTTTTAGTTACTACTATAATGTCTTTGCAATAGTTCCTTCGCTTAAGAGAATGTAAAGGGGCCTTAATGTGAAATGACATTCCACTTGATTGACAGTTGACAGTCAGATGGTATGTGTGTCAAATCTTCTGTCAAATCAAATGATTCCCTTTGTCACGGAAGAAAGTCCAAGAAACGAGTTGTGCTGGCTCAAATTTTAATAAAAAAATATTTAGGACGTGCCTATGTATGTAATTATTAATTTAAATTTATAATGAATCTTGCGCAACGTCTGTTAATTTAGTTGAAAAGCCGGTAAATCTACATAGCGCGCGTTTAACTTTCTTTTGTTATATCAGCAAAATGTTACTGTAAAAACGTAGGTAAAGTGAAAAAGGGGTGTCATTTTATCATAGTAATGGAGATCAGGGAAGCTGGCGATGGGGCTGCCTCAGGGGAGTGTGTTAAAACACCTCCCAAGAAGTGCACCTGGGCAGAAGTTCGGCAAGCAGTGCAGGATTTGAGAAAAGAACTTTCGTCCCTGTCAACTATGTCGCCAATGGCTATTTCGTTCAGGAAACTGTCTAATGGGAAGACCAGAATATACTTTTTACGTACACCCCTAACTGGATGGGAAATAACCCTGTTGTATACAGATATTACACCATCTCTTCAACCAAGTGAAACAAGGTAAGTTTCTTTTTTTATGTAAGTAGGTACTTTTGTGAACTAGAATATTCATTACTTATACAGCCAGTTTATTTAATGTTAACTACACAAGTTTGTTCGTGAATAACATTTGTTTATCCAGCTGCTAAATGTTAGTAATTTCTGTAACCTATTCTTTTGTATATACTTATGAATCAATAAAAAATAATTCTACTGTAATGCACTCCTCAAAGATATCCCAGAAAACAAATATAATTTTATTGAAATGTTGGTGGGTAGACTTAAGACTCTAATTTAACTTTTTAAATTTTTTCCATTTCTTTATTAATAATTTTATAATATATAATATCTTGACTAAGATAAATTTATAAAAAAACTTCTCCATTAATATAATCCGTTAGGATATGGTTGATCTTTAAACATTGTGCTGAGGGATTCAGCTTTGTTTGCCGAGATTTGGCTGGTGTATAGCTATCTTAGAAATATAATTAATTAATAAAATATAATTTAGAAAAAAGACATGGTAAAATTCGTCATCTGAGTAATTAACCCGGTAGCTCAGTGGTTAGAGCGGCTGGCACGGTTTGCGGTGGTCGTGGGTTCAATTCCCACTCGGGTGAAGAATTTTTTCCATTTCTTTATTAATAATTTTCTAATTTAACTCCCTGATTTCACAAAAATCTGATAAGTACCTAGTTTTCTGTGCTAGAGCAACATACATATTTGATCCATACAAAGTTTCTAACATCCTCTAATATTGTCAGTAATATTATTTATCAGAGAACCCTGCAAGACTTGTCTATGTAAACTAAAAAAACCAATTTCTATATGTAATTTGGGAAATCCTTTATTATTAAATGCCTGTCATATAAAGAACACACCCTCCAAATTTCAGGTCTCTAAAATTGGTGGTTTTGGCTGTTTATGGTTGATGGATATATCAATCAGTCATTCATTCAGGACAAAGCATTTTATATGTATGTATACATGTGAGAAAAGATCTTTTTACTCTGATTTGGCAGGAAAAGCTGGAAGAGAGTTGGTGTGATTTTCTTGTGAAAATCAAAATGTATTTGTAAATGGCTTGCAGGTGTCTGTAAAGTGATGTTTTCTTGTTATAAGTTATATTTTGTTTACTTGTGATGTGAATCTAGTGTGTGTGCATGGTTTTATATGCGGGTAAGCTAAGTAAAACTTTAGTCGGAATACAATCTCTTCATGGGCTCATGTAAGTTGTTTCTGCAATTCTTTTTGATCTTTACTAATTTCACACCCGTTCTTAAGGAATTTTCCCGTCGTTTCCATTCATCATCATCAATATCATCCATCATAAATTCAGCAATCATTTACTAAAGACATTGGCTGTATGGGCTTAGTTGCCCTTGCCTTTCCTTCGGGATAAACTAAACAAACAAACTTATGGTTCATACAGGATATTCATTATTCATATTGGCTGTATAGGTCATGTGGATAAACCGTTGATGTTTAGCTATTTGTAAATTAATTATCTTCCTCAAATTTTCTATTAAAATGATATAACTTTTTGCAGACTTTTTTTTAGCATAGTTCAGTGGTTAATAATGGTGCTTATAAGCTGTAGAGAGGATTTAAAGAAATAAATAAAATATAGGATAGTATAATGAAGTATGGCAATGAAATAACCAAACATATTTTGTATTAATTTGTATGTCTAACTAACTATATTGGCTAGGTTAATAATTTCGGATCACGTTGGCGACATTCCAGTCCAAAGATTATAAATAGGATTGTTAACATTATGTTTGAAAGAAGACAGTAATGAAGTAATTACACTTTGTATATTTTATTTCGTTTCAATAAACCAGATCAACAAATTAAGAAAACATTAATTCATTCATTAATGTAAGAGAAACTATCAGAGACAATTTATGTAGGCAGCCTATGTAGTGCAGCGTGATCCATTGACTTGCTGATATTTGTCAGTACCCTCCCCATGTCACCCACACAACTTTGACCCTGTTCTCTACTCTATATGCTGAATGACTGACACATCTGTCATCGACCTACACACAGCCTAAATAGCTGATCAAAGTCACCCGAGACTTGAAGGATATGTTTTTTCCACTTCCTAATGCTCTTATATGTATAAATCCGCCCTATGATAGCTACGCCACTGTATAGTAGACTGTTATCACAATGCACCGCGCCACGCGTAGCGCGGGACTACATACTTATTTTAAAATTGTATAGAATACAAGTAGAATAGATTTTTATTTGAGTACTAGTGGACGCCTGCTACTCCGTCCGCGTGGACTACAGAAAAAACAAAATGTCGAAATTATCCGGGATCGGTCTATTCAAAGCTAGAGTGAATAGGCACTTCCTAGGCAAACATGTACCACCCTAGGCCGCAAATGTTTGCCTAGCTAATTGTGATATAAATAACTTAAATAGGATAAAAGTAGCCTATATGTTAAGTGGGACCTGTCACAATATATTCCTGAAAACACCATCGAAATCCGCTAATCTCAGCCGTTGCTGAGATTAGCGTGCACAAACGCACAGACAAACAGACAAAAATTCCCAAAATCATCGTTTTGAGTCCTACAGCGTTGATAAAGGTCTCCTATAATATTTTTTCTCATATATCCTTCATGTACAGACAGCGATCCGTTACATTTTTATTAAATGTATAGAAGATGTATACCTATAGATATAGATTACACATACGAGTACACAGATACAATAGCAACAATGAAACAAATATACAGTATACAAATCACCCTGCCCGTATCGACGTCGTCCTACCGTGCACCGTGGCTAGTTAGGCGATAAACATACTGGCACGCACCACGCTGCATGTTGCGTGTCGACGGACCTAGGCGTGCTCTGCATGAACGCGCGTGGATGCATTTTCTGTGTGTTGGACTGTGCGTGTTTTCTATATAAACGGAGATACTTATAAGCAACGTTAGAAAACGCATTCACGCGCTACGCTGCATGGTGCGTGGCAGTGTGATAATCGCCTTACGATATCGCATCGTAAACTTTTACTATGCTCGTCGTAAAGTCGTGTTCGTGTGTGGGAGCCCTAAGCAAATTGGGCATGCTCTCAGGCGACTAGCAACTTCACTTTACATCTGTTTTCACTATGCTGGATGTAGATGAGCGATCTCCTTTCTACCCCATACGGCAACGCAGCAGTGTATACGAGTATATGCAGGATGTTTTTTCGTTGCCACTCTTAACGAAGGGTACGTAATCTATACATTAAATAAAGCAAGTTTATGCCAAAAAAAATGCTTGAAAACAATGTAAATTTTTTGAAAAAAAAAAATTAATTGATCGGGCGAAATTTATAGTGTCCATTGTTTATGCTAGTTTTTTCATAAACAAATATTAATTATTTCTCATGAAAAAATCTTGCTACACGCGTCAATGTGCATTTATGCAGAAAAACGCAGTCTATTTACTCAACTTTGGACCTTTGCTTTGGACCCTAATATTTTGGAAACCAGACACTTCCCAGGTGTGCTTCCATGGAGAAAAATGATCGTGATGATGAGGACATTTCGTAGTTTTCGGCAACATTGACCAAAAATCACCTTGTATATGATGTATATGCATAATCAACTATAGGTCCTACATAGACTATATCTTTGTCTTTGCTTCGTGGCGCAAACATAAGATTTTTGTATTATATTGTGTGCAGATTTCTGTAGATATCATAAATCATCATAAACTTTACCATAAAGGGTCTATTATTCTTGAAATACTCTATTGTTAACATACATGTTGCTGCCTTGAACATACTCTAATCACTACATATTATAAAACAAAGTCGCTTTCTGCTGTCTGTCCCTATGTATGCTTAGATCTTTCAAACTAGGGAACGAGCCCCTAATTACGTAAAAGCAATAGCAAAGCCGAAGCCGCGCTATCGCGATAATTGAGTGTGTGCGTGTGCGCGGGGCGAGGTGCGGGGCGCGCGAGGACGCCGAGCGCTCGTTACTATTGCTTTTACGTAATCAGGGGGCGGATTTTGATGCAGTTTTTTTTAAATAGATAGAGTTATTCACGAAGAAGCTTTATAATGTATAACTTGGGACCCGCCCCGGCTTCGCACGGGAGTAATGCATTCTCACGCAGGCGTAGCCGTGGGCGGCCGCTAGTAAACAGATATAATAGATAGTTTGTGACTTTTATTGCAAAATAAATTCCTACATTACACGCCCCCTGATTAAGTAAAAGCAATAGCAAAGCCGAAGCCGCGCGATCGCGATAATTGAGTGTGTGCGTGTGCGCGCAACGAGCGCTCTGCGTCCTCCCGCGCCCCGCACCTCGCACAAGCACACACACACTCAATTATCGCGATCGCGCGGCTTCGGCTTTGCTATTGCTTTTACGTAATCAGGGGGAGGATTGTGTTCCCGAAATGGGTTTGCCAGAACTGCAGCATCATATACAGGGTGTAACAAAAAGGGTATGTTAAGCGAAAAGCTATGTAAATAGCCCACTATAGGTTCTCCTATCCACAAAATTTGAGATCCGAAATCACATGTTTATTTTTCCCGATAGTATGGAGAATTTTTAAATATCTCAAGAATTTTCATACAATCTTGAAAAATAAAAATGTGATTTCGAGTCTCAAATTTTGGAAATAGGTTCTCTATAGTGGGCTATTTATACAGCTTTTCGCTTAACATACCCTTTCTGTTACACCCTGTATAAGGTACAGCAGCCACGTTTTTTAGCATAAGGACGACAGATTCCTTTATAATCATGGAGAAGGTATAAAAGAGGAGGTGGGCCTATGAAGTGAGTCGTGTGGCAATCGTGAGGCCATGACGTCATGATAGGGGCGGGGCTTCAGGCCCAGTGTGTGTAACGCAGTAGCTGTAACCACACGCTTGTGCAAATAGTTTGACTAGTCAATACAAGGTGGTTTCTATGTAAATGGGCAGGGCTACAGTGTTAGGATGCTCCCCTCGTCCCATACTTCACCCCCGCTCAGCAACACTATTTTTGTATGAAAATATACTTAGCCGCTGCTCCTCTTTTATTTCTTCTCTATGTTTATAATCCTGTTATTCCGGCTTCACCATAGATATTAGAAACAAAAAAAGCCCTGTGGGCTACACCATTTCGGGTGCACAGCCATATAATGATGTACCTAATAGGGATCTGCCCCGTCTTTGCACGGGTGTAATGCCCTTTCACGTGGGCGGCCGCTATAGAAAAGTGTTGTTTTTAGACTTTTTCAGGCAATTTTTGCAGGCTAAAAAAAGAATTAGAGAAATAGATTCAATTGTTCTCTAGATCCGCGCTTAGCAACATAATTAGCGATTCATTTTTTTATTATAGAAATTGTATGAAAGAAACCTGTGTTAAAAAAACGCCTTAACTATTCTTTTAAATTTTCAGCTTAGACTGGAAGCCCCTAATAGAGTCGAACGTGGCTCTAGGGGTGTCTTCAGGCAAGTGGTCCAGAGAAGAGCAGTTGCTATGGGAGCGGCAAAGAGTTGCCGCTTGGGGCATAGCCTCGTATGAGTTGCATCAGAAGACCGGACGGGTTCTCTTTCCGTGCGCGTCATCATTGTTTGTTGCTGAAGAGGGACCGAATTCGGTAGGTTGATGGTTGAAAAATGCTGATGTAGTATACATAACCGGTATTGGCGCACCACTCATTCCCGCCTCTGCAACTCCTGTGAGCCAGGATTAACAGAGGCGACCAGGAAAATGCATAACAAAGCATAGAAAATCCCGGGGAGACCTAACTAGCGACTTTAAAGCAATAAAAATAATAGAAGAACAGAATGTGAACTATGAAGATAGGTATGCTTAATATTACACTGACTATATTGTAGTATACATAAGCCTATTGCGGTTCACTGCTGGACGTAGGCCTCCCCCAGGGCACGACATAACGCTACTGCCTTAAAATTTTTGCCTATAGACACAGCACATTATGGTTAGTGACCGCAGCGTGATTTTCGGACTGTGTTTCCATCTCCAACACTGCCCACCTTCTGGAAACCCTTAATTTTACGGTACCCACCGGCAGACATAGGGTGGTGATAGCACCACAGTAGAATTAGTCTACTTTGCCGACCCTGTGTAGTAATATGTACACACATCACAACACATTAACCTAATCCCGCATTAAGATCCCCAAGGTCCTATATCGTGGGTACCTACTAAACAAAAGTACTTATAGAAACATCCATGACATGAAATCGCATCGAAATCTATCACATTAATGCTTGCATCTACCGAGATTTGAAGCCAGGGTCATTACCAACCCCACTAAATGTTAAAACATAAACTTGCATACATAGACAGACATATTACACTAAGGACATTATATATATTAGTGTGAAAAAGGGCTCAGAAGCAAATAGCTCATAATCTTTATTTTGAGATTTGATTCTTTAATAAATCAGCCGCCCTCTTTAACCGTGTGTGAATATTTATTTATGCAGCCGCCGCCGTTAATACCCCGTTCACTAAACACGGGGGGCGGAGCGCCGCTAACGCCGGCGATGTGCCCCCGGGCGCCCGACCTTGTGGCCCACACGGCTAGGGGCGACATCTGGCTAGCGGGGGGCAACTTACGACGCCCTGCGCGGCTTACTTACGCGTCGAGGGGACATGAGACTGACCGGTTAGTTTATTGCGTGAAAAAATAATCTTTGTAAATAATAAGTGTTATGTAATTTTTTTAAGGCCTACGCCGTGTCCCACTGCTGGGCAAAGGTAATCAATTATAGTCAACCCTAGCTCAGTGAGGACGCAACACTAGGCGAAAAATATAATCTGGAATAAATCCAACCCAATGAAAGCGCCAGATCACGAAGAAGATCGTATCAGCCACGTTTAGCCAGATGTAAAAAATCAATGACAAAGCTCTTCGCATGTGGGAACGCCCCCAAGTTCCACTGACTCTTACATACGGAAGAAGATGCAGCTGATCTATTCCAGTCATTGAACATTTATATCTGGCCCCGCTATGTTGAGCGTGGTATTCTATTCCTAGGTATCATACCTTCTTTCTCGTGGATCCGTATTTTTACATGTTGATATTTCAGATTGGCAGACGACCCCCGTCAAGCAGGCGTGCCATGTTACGTGACGCAGGAGGAATTCTCGCGGTATACCGGGTTCTGGTGGCAACCCAAGTCTGATGGTAAGTGCTGATGGTTTAGGGTTTAGATATGATAGGTTAGGATAGAGAGCGTTGTGCATGAGTGTGGATGGATATAAAGGAAGAGGTAGACCTAAGAAGAGTTGGATGGACTGTGTGAGTGAGGATATGCGTGTACTAGAAGAGAGTAACGAGATGACGGATAATAGAGACGAATGGAAGAAAAGTACATAATAGGGTAGTTGACAGGTTTTTTATTTGTATTTATATCGAAAGATCATAAAATAAAATAAACATTTGCGAAAGAAAAACTTCGCTATCGTGAAAACTTTCCGGGATATAACGATTTCAAAATCACAATTTTAGACTTGCCAAAAAACGCTCCATACAAACGGCTACCACGACGTGGCGTCACTCTTTCAGTAACTTGTATGTGCGTGAAAGAAATTTTGTTCTACAGCTATATTATATATATATTGCGTTTACAAATATGGTCACAGAACAAAAGTTGCTGTAAATGATGTAGGTGGACATGTGACGTTGTAATTTTCAATTAATTTAACATTTAAAAAATGGATTTGCCCACTTAACTTTGAAGGCTTATTACTACCTCATTTGGACACAGAATCAAATTGTAATTTGACAGATAGGTATGATTTTGATAATTTTTATCTGATAAGCATAAAATGTTATTAAGATTCAACCATAGGAAACTACACCATTGTTACGCGATCCCAAATGAATAGGAACAGGGCAGGAAGGATAGGACTTCACCCGATTATGGCGGCGACCTGGGGTTATAGTGGGTCCTGCATCGCGGTTTTTATTATCTTCTCCCACATATCGACCCACGCCGTTGGTAACGTAGAAAAGCGTTTCCCCAGGTAAAAAAAAAGGACTCAGAATATCAAGGCCCCAGAAGGAGTCATCGATGACAAATGTATGCTGGGTAGTGAAGGCGAAAAAAATGAGGCGAAATTCTTACACTTTCTGCTCGTCTTGATCGCGGAATGTAAAATCAAGGAATATTAACAATTTTTTAGGTTTTTCCTTACATATACTACTGTGTTCCCAAGGTAGGGTGGCCAGTACTAGTCAGTACTGCAGGATCATAAAGGAGATCGCACAATCACGCTTAGCATAACGAGAACCGATGCAAATGATCATAGACAAGTTGCTAGATTATCCTAATTAGTTAACTCTTTCTTTTCAGTTTATACAGGGTGTAACAAAAAGGGTATGTTAAGCGAAAAGCTATGTAAATAGCCCACTGTAGAGGACCTATCCACAAAATTTGAGACTCGAAATCACATGTTTATTTTTCCCAATAGTATGGAGAATTTTTTAATATCTCAGGAATTTTCATACAATCTTGAAAAATAAACATGTGATTTTGATGCTAGGTGCTTGGATCTGGCTTCTCGTTGCGACTGTAGTGTCTTGTGTTCGTGATCATGAGTAGGCAGATCCGAGGGTCAGCGGAGGGTATAGGGCCCGGTGGCGGGCGATCCCTCAATTGTGATTTTGAGTCTCAAATTTTGTAGAGAGGTTCTCTATAGCGGGCTATTTGCATAGCTTTTCGCTTAACATACCCTTTTTGTTACACCCTGTAAAAAAACCCGCAGTAAGTTTTGCCCCAAAGTAACTTTTGCCCCCACAGTAAGTTTTGTCCCCACAGTAACTTTTGCCTCCACAGTAACTTTTGCCCCCACAGTAACTTCTGCCCCCACAGTAACTTGTGCCTCATGATTGCGTTTGCCTCGGATGATTTACAATTCAAATGTGTTATTTTTCAGATGACGTGTACAGAATAGTGTATGAAGAAGTAGACGAGAGCGACGTAAAGATATTTAGCTTTCCGTCCGCCCAAAGCACGTGCGGGGAAGTTGAAGAATTCAGGTAATTACAACTCGTTAGAAACTGTTAACAAATAAATAAATAAGATTAAAAAGTAAATAAATGATCACTACGTATTACAAAACAAAGTCGCTTTCTGCTGTCTGTCCTTATGTATGCTTAGATCTTTCAAACTATGGAACGGATTTTGATGCGGTTTTTTTAAATAGATAGCTAGGCGGCCGCTAGGTTTTTATATAATGCTAGTTTATAATGGGCTGTTTTACTCATAACATTTGTCTAGCCAGAACCACAGCATCATAAAGGAGATCTCACAGACATAATATGTTTACTAATGTTTAGACATAGAATAAAAAGTCTCCAGAAGGAGTCGTCAATGACAAATGTATGCCGGGTAGTGAAGCAAAAAACGAGGCAGAAATCCCGCATCTTCGGCAATTCTAACCTAATTGTTGCCAAATCGAGAAATATTATCATTTTTTAGAGTTTTAATACAGTACTTACGTTGTAAAAATTGCCCATTTGCCTAAAAATAGGCTAAATGTGACTCATAAAGGGGAGAAATAAAATTCAACTAGGTCAATTTGACCGACTAAAAGTTGCTTCAAAAATGTGCGTGATCACGGGTTCTGGGATTTATTATTCTATGTGTTTAGATTAGGAAATAAATAAAATGCGAATAATTCAGACCATACACAAAACCTTATAATAGGATATGTCACGTCACGTCACGTCATTTCACAGGTTCCCCCGTGCCGGCACACCTAATGCGAGGTCTATATTAAAACTGGTGACTTTCAAACTGAAGAAGGCGTCTCCTTACACCGTGCTCGATTATTATAACGAGCGAACTGATACACACTGTAAGTATGCAGTGTGAGAGAGATAGAGGATCTGAGAATGGGATGCAAATAGATAAATAAATAATAAACACATTAATCTAACCTAACTTAGTCACCAACCCGCCTGCTCACCGTGGTGACTATGGGCAAAACCCCCCTGTGGCAGTAGCCTTGTGGCGTGCCCTGGGCAAGGCCTGCGTCCAGCAGTGGACTGTAATAAGTTGAAGACGGCTGTGTGAATGAATGAAAAGCTTTGAGACAGAAACATAATAAATAATAGAATAAAACATTTACATGAAGCGTTCCGTCACAAAATATAAATGTAAAACTAATTATCAACTTTTTTTTTTTACACACTACACAACACATTAACCTAGTCCCACACTAAGATCCCTAAGGTCTTGTGTCGTGGGTACTAAGCAACGGTATATAAATACATAGATAAGTATATAAACATCCATGACTCGGAAACAAACATCAATATTCATCATATCAATGTTTGCACCTACCGGTAAACTCATATATCATAAAGAATAATAATAAGTTCTTACTTCCTTACTAATATTATTAATGGGAAAGTAACTATGTCTGTCTGTCCATCTTTCAGACTAAAACTACTGAATTATATTTCAATACATATACAGGGTGTAACAAAAAGGGTATGTTAAGCAAAAAGCTATGTGAATAGCCCACTCTAGAGAACCTATTCACAAAATCTGAGACTCGAAATCACATTTTTATTTTTCAAGATTGTATGAAAATTCCTGAGATATTTAAAAATTCTCCATACTATCGGGAAAAATAAACATGTGATTTCGAGTCTCAAATTTTGGAAATAGGTTCTCTATAGTGGGCTATTTACATAGCTTTTCGCTTAACATACCCTTTCTGTTACACCCTGTATAAATAACATATGCTATGCTGTATGTTCTTTACATAAATAAATAAAATGATTAATAAAGAAATGGAAAAAATCCTCAACCGAGTGGGAATCGAACCCACAACCTCTGCATACCGTGCAAGCGCTCTAACCACTGAGCTACCGTATAAATAAATAAATAAAAGGCACGAGATAGTTTAGGGCCTGAGGATATAGGCTACTTTTTATCCCGGATAATTTGGACATTTTGTTTTTTCTGCAGTCCACGCGGACGGAGTCGCGGGCGTCCACTATTTAAATGTCCAATATTTAAACTTATACAGGATGTTTTTTCGTTGCCACCCTTAACGAAGGGTACGTACTATATACATCAAATATAGTAAGTTTATGCCAAAAAAAATGTTGGGAGTCAATGTAATTTTTTTTTGTAATTTTTTTAAAATTACTTGATCGGGTGAAATTTATAGTGTCCAGTGTTTATGCTAGTTTTTTCCATAGACAAATATTAATTATTTCTCGTGAAAAATCTTGCTACGCGCGTCTATGTGCATTTTTGCAGAAAAACGCAGTCTATTTACTCAACTTTGGACCCTAATATCTTGGGAACCAGACACTTCCCAGGTACGCTTCCATGGAGAAAAATGATCGTGATGATGAGGAGATTTCGTAGTTTTCGGGAACGTTGACGACCAAAAATCATCCTGTATGTAAAAAAGTACACAGTATGGTGAGAGCAAAGTGGTCGGATATTAATACATTTTTTGTATATTAATGTAATAATTTGTGTACAGTACAAGAGTCGGACGGGGCGATGGAAGTGACAGACATACGACACTACGAACTCAGACAAAGCCTTAAGGAGACGTTTCCCTGGTTCGAGTATTTAGCACGAGTGGGATGGACGCCTTGTGGGCAGAAGTGAGTAGCAATTAGCCCACTGTTGGACAATGTTATTACACATCGCCTATTTGCAAGAACAACGTGATATTTTATAAACCACTATTTTTTTATATGTCACGTTTTTTCTTGTAAAGAGGCGATATCATATAAACGATGTAGCAAGACCTGAACGATCAAAAGGATATTTTATTGCCACGGTTAGAAAATTGCTTGTTATACACACGATGTCCCCAAACTTGTTAAAAGGCAAAAAACACTATCGGCTAATGGGAAATAGTAAAGGGATTCAGCTTTGTTTGCCGAGATTTGGCTAGTGTATAGCTATCGGGATGAAAAAATAACGTTGCCAATATGTAACTAAAGAAGAGATGGTAAAATTCGTCATCCGAGTTAAGTGATCCGATTGCTCAGTTGGCAGAGCGAAAGCACAGTTTGCGAGAGATCGTGAGTTCAAATCTCAGTCGGGTGAAATCTTTTTTTCTTTTTCATTTTCTTATTAATATTTTATAAAAGTAAAGTTGTTTTCTATTTTTATTAAATTAATGCGATAAAGGTCATTATTTTTTATCTTGACAGAATGAATCGCAATATCAACGTCGATAAGTTACGAGTAACTATATTTTTTCTCTTCCAGTGTCTGGGTTCAGATTCTAGACAGAAAACAGCAAAGGCTAGACCTAGCTTTAATACCGCTGGGCGAGTTCTGTGTACCGACCACTTACTCGGGACAGGACAGTGGGCCAGCTACTGGCGTGAGTGACTCGCACGCCGACAACGATACGGGACTACAGGTGTGTTTATATTAGGGTCATTTTCAAAATAATTGCTCATTTCAGAAATGTTACTTTTATGTCACAATAACATAAAAGTAACATAAAAGAAAAGAAGGGCTGCATTCACAGTGGTAAATAAAACAGTTTTTTAGTATTTAATATTGTAATAATTAATCAAACACGTACACGTACATTATTATGTACAGTTCGTGAGGTTTAAGCCGAGCTTTGCATTTGTGTGAGTGTGCACATAGACACAGGTTAGGTTTATATCGGCGTAACTCCGTCGCGCTCCTACATTTCTTTAAGTCACTCACATGAATAGCTAGCTTAGCGTAGACCCCGCGGCTGTACTGGACATAGTGAACATAAACATGAAACATACAAAATAATGACAATAATAAAACCGTCAGGGTTATGTTTAATTTGAAGATGGTTACTCAGTTAATCATAAATCGAAAATAAAAATATAATATTAAAATGCGAACTTTGAACATTCTCTCCATCGTCATGATAATACTGCACGATTAACTTCCTAATATTTATATATAATGTCTGCCTATTCATACATGAAATATTTTAACAGTAGCTTCTTAAGTCGTATCTAAAGATACAAAACAACAAAAAAAAATATTTTAAGTGTTTTTCTTTTTACGAAATTATTATAATTCAATTTTTTTTTATATATTTTGCATAAAACCTTTAATGAAAACCCCTTAAATGAAAGTAAATAAATAAACGTTCTGAATGTTAAAGGTCAAAAAATAAGAAACCAGTATTTTATTTTGTAGCTCAAGTAATTTTAAATTATTTAATGTAAATATATTTAATAAAATTAGAAAAAAAACTTTTGAAATGGCTTCGTTATAACCGTCTAACAGTTAAAAACCGTTAGATGATACCCTTAAAATATTTCGTGTATGAATAGGTAGACCTTATATAACTATACATATTATTCACTATCGCTACTAAAAAGATCCCAGAAATTTCTCTTCAAATCAACCGTAGAAACATTATAATATTTTGATGGCTTTTTAACCATCTTTGCTAGATCCTTAGGTTTAAAATTTACTTTAATATCAGATAAAATAGTAACATTTGAAGTAGATGCATTACTGACATGATAATGATTAGTTTCTCCTATAGGTTCGACATCATCAGAATTAGGTAAAACTTTATTGGTTACTAACATCTCTAGGTCTTCTTGCTCAGATTCACTTTCAGATGTAGATTCTATAACAAGTCGTTTTGCTCTTGAACGTTTAACATGATCAGTAATTAATTTGTGACTTTTTATGGCATAACATTGGCAAATATTGGGCTTTAAACAAAAGCAGCTTAAAATTCGATATTGAATTATATTATCTTCGTTTGGTATTACTTGGTGTATTTTTTGCGTATTTGGAACGGCCACAAATTTACAACCCTCAATTTGATTTTCTATTCTCAATATGTCCTCCTGATCAATAAGAAATAATTTTACAGTGGTAGCAGTATTGTGTTCAAGTAATTGAATCGCAGTTTCAGCATCAGGTATATCATGTCCGTATGATATTTGTTTATCTAACAATCTTTTTACTACTCCCCCAACCCCATCCGCTGCACCCTTCCCATGGGCCGCTTCAAAAAAATTCCAGGTTGCAAAAATAAAACCATAAGATTCTATCATTTTGGTAAGAAGGGCAAAGTTCTTCTTTTGCCTGTATTGACTTGACGGACCATCTGAGAAGAAATGTATAGTGTCTTTCAAAGGAAATCTATGTTTAATGTCACGCATCAGGGGCTCCAAGTGAGCCCAGATCGATTCCGGTGTGTGTTTGTTGCAGTTGGAAAATGTACAAAATGATTCGGGATCAGTTTCATCATTATATATAATGCTTGTGTGCAAGGTGATTTGTGAATGTGATGCTCCAAAATGTACTGCTTGTATTTCATTATGAAATTTGCAATTATAATTTTCTGAGAAGTCACAATGTAGCATAATTTCATTTCTTTGTAAATTCTCCTTCAATGATTTATAAATTTTGTATTGATGTGAAATGTTGTAAATATGAATTTTAAAGCCTCTTAATTCCGTGTCAAAATTTGATAATAGAGATTCTAACATACCTGATATTATTTGTTTAATTGTTTTTTTGGTTGATTTTTTTTCATTGTTCTTTTCATATTCTATGGTTTTGACCGTCCACTCTAGCCATGACACTTTTTCATTCAATTTTATATTCAGTAAGTCATATCTGATTGATTTGTTTTTGCAAATATCACATGTTGAATACATGCACTTTTGGGAGTATAAATCACACACTGTAGACTTTATAACGGTGTCCAAAGTATCACCGTCCTTAAAATTTTTTAGTGTTTTTAGGGATGTAAACTTGAAATCTATATTACTGTGTCTTTTGCAAAGACAAGTATTTCGATTTGATAAATTTGGGATCAATACGTAAAATGGCTTGAAACGTCTGAATGTGGCGTATGAAATTGGAATTCCAGTCTCCTTTACAAATTTTAACCGTAAATTTACCATCGAATCTAGCAAATATCGTCTTTGCATTTTAACTTTATTTTTTGTTTTAGTTTCTTTCTTAGCTGCAGTAGCTCGACTGACATCATCTTGGTTAAAAAAAGTATAAATTTTATTTGCTAGGTTATTTCGTTTAATATTAACTTTTTTTGCATTACGTCTGATTGGGTATTTAATCCCAATAGCAGACTGTAATTTACTTTTCATTTTATACCCTTTTACGATGTCGTTACTTACAATTTCTTTTAATACATTTCTCTTTTCATTACTTCCTGCTGCATTATATTGTATTTTTAAGGATTCTATTAACACATTCTTTTCAAATAACTCCTTTTTAATAATTTCTTTTTCTTCTTCAGTAGTGTTTAAATTAGCAACAAATGAGTTGGTTTTTGATATTGGGCTTGACACAGTATAAAATGACTCTCTGCTAAACATATTTTCTTTTTCTTCGTCTTCTTTTGTGTTTTGCAAAATTTTGTATCTATATATTTTTTTCTTTAAAGCTTTATTCTCTTTGATTAATAATTCAATTTTTTTCTTCATATTTTTATTTTCTTTGGTTAATGTTCTATATCTTTTCTGATATATTCTTTGGTATTCTTTTCGAGTTTTACCCTTTTCTATAACTTCTTGTTTATAGTCTGATTTTTGTTTTAAAGTCCTCCAATATTTTCGCCTGCTTTCTTTCTCTCGATCCGATAGCTCCCCAATTTTTTTATAGAATTTTTTAGCTCTTTCTAAATTTTTTTCCTGTAGTGCTTTCCATTTTTGAGGATTATTCAATTTTAGTCGGTCTCGGTACCGTTTTTGCCTCTCTGCCGCAGACAAAGGCATATTTTCTGTAAAGAATAAAAAATACAATGTAATAACTCAGAAAATAATAATTAAAAAAATCATATTTAACGATAAAAGCAGTCTATTTTGAAGCATACGTCGTCGTAAAATTTAACGTGAAAATTAAATTTTGCATCACATTAACAAATCACATTGTATACAAGTATTTTGAACATTGAGAATAGTATCAAACTTGTCATGCTAGAATAAGTCAGAGCCTGTTAATGCTAGACGAAAATACTTGGGTTATATTAAATAAATATATTACACTAATAACTCAAAGCTGCAGATCGCAATATACACTCGATCGCGCAACTTGTACAGTATAAACCAAAACGAAGGTATAAAATGATTAGTAAATTACAGTCAGCTATTATAGGGCCAATTTGAGGATTTTAAGTTATCCAAGCATCACTCAAAACACTGAATACGACCATAGAAAAACATGTTTATTTTACTATTGGTTTAATTATAATTTATATAATATTTTAAAATCATGCTGTGGACACGTCTTAATCCAATTTTATGTAACGTAACATAAAAAAATGTTACATAAGTGTGACATAAAGGAACAAGTAAGCATGTTTTTCTACAAACTAACCTCAAATCACAGAACATAATTCACTCGATCGTTGCAGCTAATTAGCGACAGAATAGCACTATCATAATAGTTTCCTGACAATTAAAAATAGTTTAAATTTACTTACCTTGCGTATTTTTTCCAATTTACCAAAAAGAAACCAGATAAATGTTTTTTATCGACGCACACCATACACCCAACTTTTTTGCCGAGAACAAAATGGCTGCTGCCCTGTGATTGGTCGCCTGAGGTTCGGACAGTGACAGCAAATGTTGCCAGTATTAAAGTTTAACAAAATACCTTTTTCGCGACTAAATAATGCGTTACATAAATGAAATAACATCGATGAAGTAATTTTGAGACCAGTTTTATTTTTTATTTATAACTAAAATTAATGTGTCAAATGAATTTTCAAGGATTCTACACACATTTTACAGTGTTATTAGAGAGGATAGCCAATTTTGTTTGATAATAAATAAAATACTTTTAATGTTTTTTCAAGTTTAAAATATCAGTGCTGGAAGTTGGACACACGTTTTTTGTAGGAAGACCAGAAACATGCTTTAAAAATTTCGCAATATATAAAAAATGAAGTATCAACTACCAACAATGACATTATAATACAATATAAAGAAAGGCTTCTTTGTAATGTTCAGTATTTTATTAATATTGCCATTACAGTTTTTTTGTAGAAATTAAGGAAAGATGATGGACAAGATTTTTTTCTGAAATGAGCAATTATTTTGAAAATGACCCATTAGCATTACTTACTAGAAAAATAAATTATTTATTTAGCATTTAAACTTTAAACACATTTAAATACTAAAGTGACATATGCAGGACTGATGACATTAATATATTTTAAAATAAGCTTTACAAGCTCTTGGTTGATGGTGCCTACTACTCGACTGAGGAATTCTTGATTGCTAAATTGACTAAAGATTAAAAAGTGTTGACTATTGATTAAAAAGTGTTGACTATTGATTAAAAACCGGCCAAGTGCGAGTCGGACTCGCGCACCGAGGGTTCCGTACAAACCTGCAAGGTTTACAAAGTTCGTTCATTACGACAATCGAGTCATAACTATGGTATTTTTATTGCAAAATGAAATTCATAACATTACAATCGACGAGAAATTGTCGCAAATTTTACTTATTTCGGAACGCGTGCGAACAGCATGCGGGCGCTCGTGCGAATGGCGCACGGCTGCCGCTCGCTGTGTGACGATACCCCTTCTCTTGGCCAGTCGCCTGCCCCCGCGCCCGCGGGCCAGTGCGTGCGCGTTCATGCCCCGCCCCGCGCCCCGCGTGCCTCCCGTGCCACCAGCGTCCCATCAAACTTCGCCAGTAGAAACAATACAAGCAAGCTGTCTGATAATAACCAACAATAAGAAATATAATAATGTCATTGAATTTAATTATAAGTATAACACTTTAAGCAGTTAGGACGCATTTAGATTATACAGCTACATTCACCAAAACATCGGGATTGAATGACGATGAGTGAGGTCGTCTTTGCCGTTTGAAAAATGTTGCCCTCCCCATACATAGTATAATAACTCGCGGTCATTGCTGTAACTACAATTATGTTTACAATCACAATTTTTTTGGTGGTATAACTACTTAAAATTTTAAGCTTTTCGGAATTTTTCTGTTACCTGTGCTGTAAGCTATTGCTTCTTACCAAATTTCGAGATTCTATGTCAACGGGAAGTGGTCTTTAGGTTTTAATTCCCTTGCGTGTAGTTGCGAGTTTCAAAATATGCGGTATCAATGGTTGTACTTTTGCGTTTTGCGTTTTTGCGTTGACTTATAATTTTTTTTTTTCACGGGTTAAAGGCAATTAGATCTAAGTATTTGATATGAATTTCAACTTGATAGCTCTACGCGTTCATGAGGAAAAAAGTAATAAGTTTATATTTATTAAAAAATATATATTTTGTAATGTAACTAAAAATTTAAGGTTTTCGGAATTTTTCCTTTATGTGTGCTATAAAACGTTGCTTCATGCCAAATTTCAAGATTCTAGGTCGACTGGAAGTACCCTTTAGGTTTTGATTCCCTTGCGAGTACTTGCGAGTTTCAAAATATGCAGCTTAAATTGCTGTTTCTTTTGATTGCGTTGACATAGAAGTTTGATTTTGCTACAGCTTAAAGGTATTATAGACCTGAGTATTTGGTATGAATTTCAATTTAATACCTCTACGCGTTTATGAGGAAATGGGTAGTAAGTTTAAAATTATTTAAAAAAAATATATTATGTGATGTAACTAAAAATTTATGGTTTTCGTAATTTTTCCTTTATCTATGCTATAAGACGTTGCTTCGTACCAAATTTCAAGATTCTGAGTTCACGGGAAGCATCCTGTAGGTTTTGATTCCCTTGCAAGTGTCGAAAATTTGCGGCATAAACGGCTGTATCTTTTGATTGCGTTGGCTTAGAAGTTTGATTTTTTCACAGCTTCAAGGGACAGTAGACCTGAGTAATTGATATAAATTTCAGCTTCATACCTCCACGCGTTCCTGAGAAAAAGGGTCTTGACAGACGGACGGACAGACGGACAACAAAGTGATCCTATAAGGGTTCCGTTTTTTCCTTTTGAGGTACGGAACCCTAAAAAGTGTTGACTATTGATTAAAAAGTGTTGACATTTATTTTATTTTACTATTGTTAGTATTACTATTTTATTTATGTGATGGTTGGGCTACTAACATTATCTTATGATAACAATGTCTACAGGATGTAACAGAACGGGTATGTTAAGCGAAAAGCTATGTAAATAGCCCACTATAGAGATCCTATTTCCAAAATTTGAGACTCTAAATCATATTTTTATTTTTCAAGACTGTATGGACATTCCTGAGTTGTTTCGGAATTCTTCATACTATCTGGAAAAATATAAATGTGAATTTGAGTCTGAAATTTTGGAAATAGGTTCTCTATAGTGGGCTATTTACATAGCTTTTCGCTTAACATACCCTTTCTGTTACATCCTGTATATTAACCCACTAACATTTGCATGCCAATTATGGCAAAATATGCAGGAACAAAATTTTCATTGATGTTATCTTGTATTATGTACCCATATTTATTTGCATAAATTATCTGAATCTGAAAGTTTTATTTACATGATAAGTAGCATTTTCTTGATAATTCAGGGGCATCCATTCATATTAAAACGGCTGGGGGTAGCTCAAAACTGCAGGATCGCAATGGTATTATACGTTTAACATAGGCCATTTGGCTCAAACTCCACTTTCTCCGGCCACCCCCCAAGTGGGCCACTCTATACTACATCTCTGTGCAAGAAAATACGTACACATGCACCAATACGCCGCCATTACGGTGCTTCAATCTGTGCAGTGACAGCATTCCGTCCGTTGTTCTTTTGGGTAGGTTCATATCTGACGGAAGATGCGTCGAGCGTATCTCCAGATACAGGCAAACGTACGCTCGACGCACTAACGTATCATCGGTTGAGTGTGAACGATCGAGTGTTTTTCTATATATTCTGTCTGTTCTGTCGTTACGCGACCGATAATGATGATGATCTCCGACCGAATTTCGGCCTAGGCGACCAATCTCTACGGAGATTGGCCACGTACGCAGTAGATATTATAGTGCACAAGTGTGTGCGTAAACACAGATGCGCTCTCTATTCCCTCACTCTCATAGTCCGATGGGACGGAAAGCCGACACGACCGGAGAGTGATCAGGCGCAGGACCAACGGTTTTACGTGCTTTCCGAGGCACGAGTTAAGTGACAATTTTGCAACATTAAAATCTGTACATGAAATAAATTCATTGGTACAGGCCCGTGACTGGGATCGAACTTACGCCTCCCGCTTGGAAAGTGCACGTCTTAACCACTGGACTATCACCGCGACCGATAATACGTGACGCATGTTCCGTCAGATATGAACTGACCCTTATACGTTCATGCCTAGAACCTACGTTTTTCTATTTCAGCGTATTCGCGTGATCCTATCGTCGCTTGCTCCCGACTCGTGGATAAACGTGCACGATGTGTTACATTTCCTGCCGTCGTCGAGTCAAATGGTGCGATGTATTGTACCGTGTGAGGATCAGTTTCTACATTTGCAGCTGCTGACTGCTAGTTTAGAGCCTAGGACACCGTGTGAGTATTACCTGTATAAGTACATACGTCGTCAGCCTATTGTAGTCCACTGCTGGACGTAGGCCTTCCCCAATGTACGTCACATGGCTCGATCTTCCGTTTTCACCATCCAGTCACTACCAGCCGTCCTCTTTAAGTCATCTGTCCATCTGTCCGGAGGACGCCCAACGCTACGCTTGCCGAGGCGCGGTCTCCATTCGAGAACCCGTTTACTCCACCGTCCATCGGTTCTACGACAGATGTGGCCACTTCAGTCTGCTACATTTCGAGGCTATCTGTCACTTTGGTCTTCTGCCGGATAATCTCGTTTCGGACTTTGTCCATTAGCGAGATTCCGAGCATTGACCTTTCCATAGCTCTCTGAGTGACATGCAATCGGTGAGCCAGCCCCACTGTCAGGTTCCACGTCTCGGCTCCGTAAGTCATGGCAGGTAGAACGCACTGTACATATATCCTACTTATATTATAAATGCGAAAGTTTGTAAGCATGGATGGATGTTTGTTACCCTTTTACGCAAAAACGGCTGGAGCGATTTTAATAAAATTTGGTATGGAGTTAGCTGACACCCTGGATTAACACTATATCCTACCACTAGTCCCACATTAAGATTATTAAAGTCTAGTGTCGTGGCTTCTAAAAGCAACGGTATATAAATAAATACATACATATATATATATAATCACGCTATTATCCCTTACGGGGTAGGCAGAGCACAAAGGGCCGATAGAACCACATGGTGCCACTTCTGACCAATTTTGAGGGTATAGTTGAGATGTACAAGTTCGGTTAGTAGTGACAGGTGGTCAGCCCATCGCCTACAAAACACCAAGACCCTCTTGTCCCTCTACTTGTACAGTATGCCCGGGAAGAGAAGCAGCTGTGGTATTATACGTTTCTTTTTCACTCCCAGAGCAGCATAGAAGATAAATACATAGATAACCATAGAAATATCCATAACTCTGAAACAAACTTCGATTCATCATGTATGTGTGCCTACCAGGATTCGAACCCAGGACCTATGGTGCGGCAGGCAAGGTCACTACAAACTACACCAAGTCAGTCGTTAAATTCAGGTCTAAAATGTCGCATTATATTTTGCAGCGCTAATGGATATGATAACGGAGGAAGACAGCACAGCGATGGCGCCAAATATAATTAGCAGAGAGGCAATCACGGCCGGGCCATGGGAAGTCATAGGCAGAAAGATATGGGTATGTACTGGCAATTTATATTCATGTTCTTTATTGTACATAGAAAACACAAAGACAAAATACTGATTGATCAACATACAGCACAAAATGTTGATCTTCGTCATCAGCCTATTGCAGTCCACTGCTGGACGTAGGCCTCCCCCAGGGCACGCCACAAGACTGCCATGGAGAGGGTATTTGCCCATAGTCACCATGCTGGGCAAGGTGGGTTGATCTTAAAGAACTGCAATTTGGGGGGTGTATTCTTTGTATGACATAGGAATCAAATAAGGGATTTTTTCAAAATTCTACCCTTAAGGAGGTGAAAAAGGGGGGCAAAGTTAGTATGGGAACGGGAAAACATACCTCGATGAGTGTAGGGTAATACAGACATAACATTTTCCAAAATTCACACGGGAAACGTTTAATCATTCAGGAGAAAGCAATACGAGAGTGAGCCATTGATCTGCTGTCCATTTCTAGCTCATTTATTATTTTATTAAGACGGATGTCGTTTATAGCGTGGGTATACAAAATAAATAGTAGACCTACTGAACATACATACGAGTATGA
The DNA here is from genome assembly GCA_014607495.2 of Carposina sasakii. NCBI lineage: Eukaryota > Metazoa > Arthropoda > Insecta > Lepidoptera > Carposinidae > Carposina > Carposina sasakii. The sequence goes on along the minus strand of CP053172.1, from coordinate 7,812,949 downwards.
AATTTCATACAAAATCGGTCAAGCCGTTTTGGAGCAGTGTGGTAACTAATTTTGAGAAACGAGATTTTTTTTTTATATGTACAGGATGTTTTTTCGTGGCCACCCTTAATGAAGGGTACGTACTCTATACATCAAATAAAGTAAGTTTATGCCAAAAAATTGCTGGGAAATAATGTAAATTTTTTTGAAAAAAAAAATTAAATTTCTTTTATCGGGCGAAATTTATAGTGTCCAGTGTTTATGCTAGTTTTATCATAGATAGATATCAATTATTTTTCGTGAAAAAATCTTGCTACGCGCGTCTATGTGCATTTATGCAGAAAAACGCAGTCTATTTACTCAACTTTGGACGCTAATATCTTGGGAACCAGACACTTCCCAGGCATGCTTCCATGGAGAAAAATTATCGTAATGATGAGGAGATTCCGTAGTTTTCGGGAACGTTGACGACCAAAAATCATCCTGTATAGATATATCATAGTGCGGCGTGGTGTGCTCAGTAGAATTCATGCATACTATCTGGTTCTAGCGTAACATCAGCGTTGCAGGTAATACTGCAATACTACGCTGAGCTGGGACCATTTTGCTGACACGTCACACACCACAATTATGTTTGTGTTGCTTTATGTTTACTATATTATGTGATGTGTGTTGTCTTAGTAAATAAATATTTTTGTATTGTATTGTATACATTTTAAATAACACCGCTTACCTTCTAGGTAGACGAAGCGCGCAGCCTAGTTTACTTCGTGGGATTGCGCGAGACGCCGTTAGAGCGCCATCTATACGTAGCCCACTACAACCCGCCGCGACCGCACGCCGTCACTCTACTGACCGCCGTCGGACAGTCGTGCACCGTGGATATTGATGACGTGAGTACTGTACACATAGACGCATAAATACACTATTGATGATATACATGCGTAGATATGGTCTTATTCTTAGGAAAATATAGGTTTGTACGCAATACAAATCGAGAATACGAGACAATGGAAAAATTAACTTTGCTATTAGTTTTTAACAGGCACTTAGGTCCTGACATATGAAATAGCAAATATCTTTAGTTCTCCAAGAGGTATATATATATTTTTTTTTCTTTAGATAGACATAATAGTGAGTAATTATTTCTATAAAAAATTACGTGCGGAAATTGTGCACTTTTTTTGAAAAAAATCGTTAACTAAAATTAGATATTTTTAAATTTCTTTGAATCACTTGCATATAGATGATTGTAATTTAGCTTGAAATACGCGCAATACAATGAAATATTATGGGATAAATAAATTTTGAGTCACACTTCATTAATAAAAGTAAAATTCCAAATTTTTCATTTTTCGACCCCCCAAAAACTGGCAACTTTAATAAATTTTTTTCTCGAATACTATCAAAAATTGATAGGTAGTTTGTTCTAGCGAATTGTTTCTCTCGTCGAACTACGTCGATATACGGGATCAGCTAGAGATGTTAATTTTTCGGGGATTTCGGAACACTGTGCAAGGCTACTGCCACAGGGGGAGGTTGTTGCCCATAGTCACCACGCTGGGCAGACGGGTTGATGATCACATTATATGTATATGTGTTTGTTTATACAGGAATGCACCATGGCGGTGATAACGGCCTCAAGTATAACGAGTCCCGGGAACACCACGGTGTATTTAATCGCTCACAATCCACACCCTACGCTTATCCCTCAGGGAACGCTATCACAGAAATCTTGCAGAGGTGAGTATTAGTTGAGTTATATAAATATATTTTAAAATATTAATAAGAAAATAATAAAAAAATCACCAGAGTGAGATTTGAACTCACGACCTCTCGCATTCCGTGCATCGCTCTAAGCAACTGAGCTATCGGGTCACTTAACTCGGACGACGAATTTTACCATCTCTTTTTAAATTACGTTTTTGGTAACGTTATTTTTTCATCCCCATAGCTATACATAAGCCAAATCTCGGTAAACAAAGCTGAATCCCTCAGCACAATGTTTAATGATGAAACGATCAACCATATCCTAACGGATTATCTATATCTATACATATAATAAAAATGTAAAGGATCGCTGTCTGTACATGGAAGATATATGGGAAAAAATATTATAGGAGACCTTTATCAACGCAATAGTACCCAAAATAATGATTTTTGGAATTTTTGTCTGTTTGTCTGTGCGTTTGTGCACGCTAATCTCAGAAACGGCTGAACCGATTTCGATGCAGTTTTCAGGAATATATTATGACAGGTCCCACTTAACATATAGGCTACTCTTTAACGAAAATGTTTTTATCCCGGATAATTTCGACATTTTGTTTTTTCTGTAGTCCACGCGGACGGAGTCGCGGGCGTCCACTAGTTATATAATATAATAAGATCACTCGTGGCTTTTTTAGAAACATTTATATGAATACCCGCATCTACTGAAGAAAACACACATAAGTAAATAAGCATTGTCCGTTTCATTGACTAGTTCCTATGCCTGATGTCGGAACTGACATTTTATTGTATGCAGTGACCCAGAAAATGTGGTCACACACATATTAACTAGCGCCATCATCCATCGGAACTATACGGTGAAACGTAGATTATATCAAAGTTTCGGACTTTCATTCACATAAATCATTAATAAAATTGAATGAAATTTAAAGTGACCAAGAATTGTTAAAACGTAGGATAGAAGCATTTTTAATGAAACAATGCTATTATACAATTATGTACTGAATATTTGAACGACATTTTTTGACACCGTAGTTATACATATACAGGGTGATTTTTGATCGTCAACGTTCCCGAAAACTACGGAATCTCCTCATCATCACGATCATTTTTCTCCATGGAAGCATACCTGGGAAGTGTCTGGTTTCCAAAATATTAGGGTCCAAAGTTGAGTAAATAGACTGCGTTTTTCTGCATAAATGCACATAGACGCGCGTAGCAGGATTTTTTCACGAAAAATAATTAATATCTGTCTATAAAAAAACTAACATAAACACTAGACACTATAAATTTCGCACGATCAAGGATTTTTTTTTTTTTTACCCAGCATTTTTTTTTGGCATAAACTTACTTTATTTCATGTATAGAATACGTACCCTTCGTTAAAGGTGGCCACAAAAAAACATCCTGTATAATGTAATAATCTATACATACACACATATAATCACGCATTTATCCCTTACGGGGTAGGCAGAGCACCAAGGGCCGATAGAACCACATGGTGCCACTTCTGACCAATTTTGAGGGTATAGTTGAGATGTACAAGTTCGGTTAGTTGGTTTATAATTTACCTTTCTTGTTATTTATCTCGTTGTGTGACTATTGGTTTCTCGTTGTGTGACTATTGGTTTAATTGACATATTAATTTAATTGACAACAAACTAGCTAGATACAAATAGCATTTCCTAGTGAATAGAGATCATATTACAAGTTTATATGTACATACTATATGCGAAGACTTTTACCAAAACCATGTAAAAATTTTGACTTACCATAGTAAATTATATAAAACTAAATACTGACGAAGCAATATGTACAGATTCCACAGACAGTCGGAGTTTTAACGGCTCGTGGGACAGCAGAGAAGGCGAAGACAGCGAATGTAGCGACTCATCTATACTTATTCGAGGTAAGTAACGAACGGTACACATACATGAAGTTTCATGAATGAATGAATGAATGAATGAAATTTTAAAATATAACTATAAATATATCAAATTTACCTAAATAAACATGATTAGTTGCACTGCCCTGTGCGTTTTCTCAATAATCTAATTGTTTTCTTAAGTGTGTACATATATCCTATATACATACATATAATCACACCTTTATCCCTTACGGGGTATGCAGAGCACCAAGGGCCGATAGAAACACATGGTGCCACTTCTGACCAATTTTGAGGGTATAGTTGGGATGTACAAGTTCGGTTAGTAGTGACAGGTGGTCAGCCCATCGCCTACAAAACACCAAGGCCCTCTTGTCCCTCTTTCCTATATTATATTACATATAATAAAATTGTAACGGATCGATGTTTGTGCACGCTAATCTCAGAAACGGCTGGACCGATTTCGATGCAGTTTTCAGGAATATATTGTGACAGGTCCCACTTAACATATAGGCTACTTTTTATCCCGGGGAAATGTTTTTATCCCGGATAATTTCAACCGGGCGGAGTCGCGGGCGTCTACTAGTTAAAGAATAAGATTTTTATGTTAATGGCTTTCAGAACACAAGGACTAAACGAAAATTAGAATTATAAGACGTGAATAAAAATACCCTAGAATAGGGTAGTTGACAGTTTTTTTATTTGTATTTATATCGAAAGATCATAAAATAAAAGAAACATTTGCGAAAAAAAACTTCGCTATCGTGAAAACTTTCCGGGATATAACGATTTCAAAATCACAATTTTAGACTTGCCAAAACACGCTCCATACAAACGACTACCACGACGTGACGTCACTTTTTAAGCAACTTGTCTGCGCGTAAAAGAACTTTTGTTCTACAGCTATATTAAATATTTCGTTTATAAATATGGTCACAAAACAAAAGTTGCTGTAAATGATGCAGGTGTACATGTGATGATGTAATTTTCAATTAATTTCACATTTGAAAAATGGATTTGCCCACTTTACTTTGAAGGCTTATTACTACCTCATTTGGACACATTATGAAATTGTAATTTTAAACATTGATATGATGAATATCGATGTTTGTTTCCGAGTCATGGATGTTTATATACTTATCTATGTATTTATATACCGTTGCTTAGTACCCACGACACAAGACCTTAGGGATCTTAATGTGGGACTAGGTTAATGTGTTGTTTAAAAAAAAAGAAAAATGAAAAAAATATAGGTATATATATTCTAGTGAAGCCCGACAGGTCTACTATCTAATATTTTATAACAGAGCTGAAGCAATGCGACAGCGAAAATTGAGAGTGTCTCATTCTATTGCTCTGCTTCTGTAAGTTACGTACACAATCAGTTTACGGGTTGATTTTCAAATATTAATGTTCACCTACCCGCATTTCAGAAAACTCGCTATCAGCTCTAGTAGCCCACCCGCCACAGATATACTCTACCCGTCTCTCGTGCGGGTACACCGCGTATTGTACGTTATGGCGGGCGCGGGGCGGCGGAGGGCGCGGCCCGACTGTGTTACATGTGTATGGAGGGCCTGAGGTGCAGACGGTTAGCAACTGTTATAAGGTGAGTGCTTCATTTCCAGGTTCCCTGTCACATGAATCATATTTGATACACGCAACACTTTTTGTACAAACACTGACATGTTCGTGAATCGTATATGAACAAATTTCTAGGGTATTTTGGTTACTTATTTCTACTGGACGTCACAAGATGGAGGAAGGAGGAAAAAAATTTGGACATTTACTAAAGGAAATATTGTTTTACGTACATACACAAACTATACAGGATGGGTTCGTCTAATACAGAGGTTCCTAAACTTTTATTTCTCGCAGACCCCTTTCAAAAGTTTACTGGTTCTGGTGGGCCCCCTAGAGGCCTACATCACATACAAATTAATTGTGAACCCCTAATTTTTTCACGCCAACGTAGACCCTCGTCGAGTCTCTTGTGGACCCCTGGAGGTCCACCTGGACCACTTTGGGAACCACTGGTCTAATACCTTAGGACCCAAAGTCAACCTCACCTGCCCGTGGTGCACCCTGCTATTTAACGGACGAGGCTCTGACGCTAAATAATAATATCTATTTAAAATAACACGGAAACATTTTCTATGGGATTAGTTACCGCCTGCTAGATTGTTTTATTTGTGAGAGGTGAAGGAGGGGGGAGATAGGTAGGAGATGTAGCTAACGCCATCTATTTTTGACATTTATTTTAACTTGTCACAAAATCCCTTACTGTGAAGAGGTGTGTCAGGATCGTGGCAAATGCATATCCGTGATATCCGCCCACCTCTCCGGACAAGAGGCGTGATTTTATTTATTTATGTATGTAGTATTTATGCTAGTACACATTGTGAGTTCCGTGAGACCAATTCAAATTAGCCCACATTCGAAAGGTTCAGCACGAACCTCTCGATAGTCCGTAACGCTATCGTCCAACTGTCAAATCACATAGATTTTGCTAGCGAGTCGCTAGCGTTACGCCGCGTAAAAAAGGTTCGCGTTTAGGCTTACCGCACAGGTTGCTGAAAAGTTTCACAATTAGTTTCTAGTAAGCTTTTCATCACGAGACCCTCGTTCCCATCACAATATAGCGAGTATAACCGTTTTTTTTTTGGAAGTCGGTTAATAAATGGAAATAATATATATTTTTTGACTGCGGGAACGTGTCAAGCAATATACAGGATGTTTTTTTGTGGCCACCTTTAACGAAGGGTACGTATTCTATACATCAAATAAAGTAAGTTTATGCCAAAAAAAATGCTGGGAATTTTTTTTTTTAATTCCTTGATCGTGCGAAATTTATAGTGTCTAGTGTTTATGTTAGTTTTTTTATAGACAGATATTAATTATTTTTCGTGAAAAAATCCTGCTACGCGCGTCTATGTGCATTTATGCAGAAAAACGCAGTCTATTTACTCAACTTTGGACCCTAATATTTTGGAAACCAGACACTTCCCAGGTATGCTTCCATGGAGAAAAATGATCGTGATGATGAGGAGATTCCGTAGTTTTCGGGAGCGTTGACGACCAAAAATCATCCTGTATGTTTTCCCAGGGTGTCAGACAACTACGTATGCACATGTTAGCAGCGCGAGGATTTAACGTGGTGTCGATAGACTCTCGCGGGTCTAAACATAGAGGGCGCGCGTGGGAGGCCGCCATCAAGGGGAAGATGGGGCAAGTGGAGCTTGATGATCAGGTCAGTGGGGGTAACAGCTTCATGGTATACACTCAGGGTCAGTGTGACAGTCAGGCAAATACTGAAATGCTGAACAAGTAAGATTTGGCTTATGTATAGCTATCGGGATGAAAAAATAACGTTGCCAATAATGTAATTTAAAAAAAAAGTGATGGTGAAATTCGTCATCCGAGTAATTGACCCGGTGGCTCAGTGGTGAGAGCGCTGGCACGGAATGCAGAGGTCGTGGGTTCGATTCCCACCCGGGTGAGGAATTTTTTCCATTTCTTTATTAATAAATTAATAAGTACCATTGTGTTGAGTTATACGACAGTGTTATTGCTCACAGGAAATGCATTTTTATAGTTTGATAATCTAATGTTTGCTTTCCGCGCCTATTGTATCGGGCGATCTTGTGACTAGTTAAATTGGCTTTTTGGTTATGGTGTGGTACATTGCTAAACTTTGTTTTTAAGTCATTATCTAAGGCCTAATTAACGGAACACACTATTATTTCCTAGATTCTTTTAAAAGTTGGAAAATTCATGCGAAAATTTTCAGTGCTTTTGGCCTCGGAATCATGGTCTAGTAGTAGGCATATCGGTCACCAACCCGCCTGCCCAGCGTGGTGAGTATGGGCAAAACTCCCCTGTGGCAGTAGCCTTGTGGCGTGCCCTGGGGGAGGCCTACGTCCAGCAGTGGACTGTGTTTTCTCTTCTTTTTTCTTCCACGCGGAAATTTATTGTAGGGTTTAGGTTCACAGTTCACTATAGTCCACTTTTAGGGTAAGGGCACTCTTATTGGGTAGGTCAGTTTGTCACACACGAAATTCACTTGCCGAGACGCAAGGTCAGTACCGCGGTGGTTGGGCAACAACTAGCGTGGCAGGACGAAAGCACACGGGGCACGCGTCCGGCGACGAAGAAAAGAGCGGGCAATTCAAATAGGGAGATACAAAATTATAGTTTTAACAATTACGGATACAAAAATTAAATATAGTACATAACTTTTGTAAAGTAATTCTTCTGTCAGGTGGAGGTACTACAATGGCTGGCGAAGGAGACTGGCTGTATAGACATGGATAGAGTAGCTATACACGGCTGGAGTTACGGTAAGGAAATAGTACATATGAAAATTATAAATAGTACACTTGAAAATATATAGGACATTGATAATATATTTCGCAAAATTGAGTCTAAGGAAGATTTTAACGTTAAAAAGATCCAAGAGTTAAAGATTTAATACTTATCTGATCTGACTCTTAATACTGATTAACAAGTCGACTGGACTGAAGTATCGGCTGATCTCCAATCGAAAGTCTGTAAAATGCGGGTACTCTTAGTATTTAAATCATTAGAACTTGAAATCATTATTACAAAATATTTTAGAAAGTCTGCGGCTATTTTCGAATTAATTTCTTTATTTCAGTAAAAATTGTTCATTTTTAATGCCAAAAGTCGATTTATTAATGGCATTATCTTCCCAGGCGGCTACCTATCGCTGCTAGGGCTCTGCACGCGGCCCAACATCTTCAAGCTCTGTGTGTCCGGGGCTCCGGTGACGTGCTGGCGACTCTACGACACGGCGTACACGGAGCGGTACATGGGCCTCCCCGCGCTGGCGCCGCACGCCTACACCCGGGCTAGCGTGCTCGCGCATGCGCCGTTCTTTCCCGACCAGTGAGTAGATAATTATATATTTAGGTTTATAATAAGGTCTATCCAGATTACAGTGATTATATTTTGACATGAAACTAGGTAGGTAAAAAGAAACAACTTTCACTATGGGACCAACTCCGAAATATTGAAAAAAAAAATCTGCTGTTCCATACAATCTAATAATTACTGCACTGAAATGTATGGAACAGTTGATTTTTTTTTGGCCTCACTATTCGGAAGTTCAAATTTTCCATGTAGGGCCCGGTTGTTGGCGAACCCTCGACGCAACTGTTGTAAAGTGTGTTAATATTTATAAAATTTGTGATATAACTAAATATTTTCTATTTCCTTTGTTTTAGGGAAGGTAGACTACTGATAATCCACGGTTTGGCGGATGAAAACGTTCACTTTTGTCACACCGCCGCACTCTTGTCCGAACTTGTGCGCTTAGGGAAACCGCATCGAGTGCAGGTATGTTATATTGTATGACTCTTCTTCAGCGTATTGTTGTCCACTGCTGGACGTAGGCATCCCCCTGGGCACGTCACAAGGCTACTGCCACTGTACTATATTTACTTCTCTACTATTCAATTTTGAAAGTTGAAATAAGAAATGAGGTGATCAGAAAGAAGTGTGGTATAAATGAGGACGTGGTGACGAAGATTGAGAAGGGTATGTTGAGGTGGTTTGGGCATGTGGAGAGGATGAGTGAAAGTAGACTGACAAAGAAAGTGTACAAAGGGAGAGTGGATGGAAGGGTTGGAAGGGGAAGATCTCGCCGGACCGATCAAATTGGTGAAATTCTAAAGAAAGGTCAGGTCAAGAGTACCCTAAACCGACGAGCGTGCATGAAGAATATCATGAAAGTAGATGAAGCAAAAGAGGTGTGTCAGGATCATAGCAAATGGCGATCCGTGATCTCTGCTTACCCCGCAGGGAAAGAGGCGTAATTTATGTATGTATGAATATATAAAATTTTCTTCTCTTCAATTTCTCATGTACACACATTAGATATAGCCATACACTGTTAGATTTTCACATGTACTATTAGATCTTCCCGTGTACTATTACGTGACATTTCGTTGCAGGTATATCCCGGGGAGCGACATTCGTTGCGAGCAATGCACGCGGCCAAACATTACGAGGCGACCCTTTTACACTTCCTACACGAAAATCTATGAAAGCAGCAATGTGTTCGATATGATATGTAACTGACTATGCTATACATCGAAGTAGAAAGTTGAGGCGAAATTATTACGGTGCTACTATTGATAAAAATTAATGGCAAGTGTTTAGGGACTTAGGGGGAAAATAGAAGTAATGTCAAAGAGAGTTAACTGTGTGTTTTCTGTTCTTTCTTCTTCCGCGCGGAATTTATCGTAGGGTTTAGGTTCACAGTTCACTAAAGTCCACATTTAGGGTAAGGGTACTCTGATTGGGTAGGTCAGTTTGTCACACACAAAAATTCACTTGCCGAGACGCTAGGTCGGTACCGCGATGGTTGGACAACAACTACTAGCGTGGCGGGGTGAAAGGATACGGGGCACGCGTCCGGCGACGAAGAAAAGAGAGGGCAATTCAAATAGGGAGATACAAAAATTATACTTTTAACAGAAATACACTTAGAACTCCTGTTAATTTGCTTGCGATTATTATTTATATGGATATTAGACTTAATTTTTTGATCGGTTTTTGACAATTATTGACCAAAATTACTTTTAGGTTGATGCCAAATTGCGTCAATACAAAAAATCATGGTGGCTTCATCATTTATCATTTTTGTTGACATTATATACCATTATATGAATAGCTTCTAGGCTTCAACATATCTGATGGCAAGGAATTAGGACGGCTCCCTACCAGCACCGTTCCACGTAGTAGCTTACTTGTACTTGAAAAACTCTCTCTTAAAGTGTATCTAAATGTCATTAGTTTTTAAATCTTGCATATAGGCTGTGTATTATTTAAAAAAACTGTGGAACTCCCTGTCTGAATCCCTGTTCCCCATGAACTATAATCTTGCGGTCTTCAAGTCGAGAGTGAACCGGTTTCTTTTAGGCAAGCGCGCTCCATCTTAGACTGCAACGGTGCTTACCATCAGGCGCGTTGTGGTCAAGCGTAAGCCTATTTAATATTAAAAAACTGTTTTTAAAATATAATAATTTTGCCTCTATTGCCTACATGTTCGATGTTTAACGGCTACTCCAGAAAGTATTTTCACGGATTTTGATTGTTTGAAGCTAATAGAAATACACATAAATCCAAAGCAAGACTGTATTACTTTGTTTTATCTTTGAATTTATATTAGCTTAAAGAACGAACGGTATATGAACTAAATCGATGTGTCAAATTTTTTTTGACAATATTCGTTGTCTCCCTTATTTTTCACCAAAATGAAAGGGATATAGGATCTCGTATTACAGGCCGATATTTCTAACAGTCAGATAGCCTATCTGTCTATCTACAACTTGACCAAAATAGTGACAGCATCGACTCTATCCTTCAGGTAAGTTATCTGAACATTGGAATAATCGGTTCTGAGTTATTAAAATGAATTTTTGTATAATTAAACTGTTGTAAAATCAATGGAATGGCTTTGGGTATTATTTTTGTTGTTGTTTTTAAATCATTTGATGAAAAATGTTTTTGAATTGTCTCTTTCCCGACTTTGCTGAGAGAAATCTTCAGTAGCGATAAGCTTAGTTACTTAAACTATTTTCTACATCATCTACACGCGTAATCTAATCACACGCCTAAGTCCCATGGGGGTAGGCAGAGACTACAGATCTCCAAACATACAGTTTTTGCCCATATTTATACGATTTTTAGCTTATATCTAATAAAATTTCTTCCAGCAAAACAAGGAGAGTTTTTGCATATACTCTTTTAAATTGACTGCCGAGTAAATAATGAACTGTTGTATATTTTGTGTAAATTAAATTAAGCTTTTATCTAATATGTTACAGCACTGTTTTGACGTTATTCATTGTATGACTGCTTGACATTATACATAAGTCAAGCCCATCTTTCACAAAGGTGCAAAGATGTGCAAAAGTGTGCAAATCTTCTCTTTTCATCTGTCACCTTATCAAGTCCTACGTGGCATAGTGTGAGCTAGTGAGCCTACCGCCGCTTTTCGTGACAAATAGTCGTGACTACCAAAATCTATTCGCAAGTATTTTAAAACTTCGGACTGATTTTAAGCGACGTTTATTACACGTAAAGCCTTAATCTGTTTTACTCAAAGATGGCGACTAATGCGTGAATAAAAAAGAAATGGAGATTATTTGGTGAAAATGGTCTCAACTATACCCCGATTTTTTTAATTATGTAGAGTAAAATGACAGCTACAATTTACTTTATTTCTTTTCAATGTTGTCAGCGTAGTGAGATCAGTGTTGTAATATTTTATAGTGAGCGATTAATTTTATCGTGATATTTTTTTCGATAGTGTTATATCACTCATTAATCTATATAGATATACATAAACAAACTTAATATCCAAAACAGCTCTTTTATTTAATGAAATTAACAATAAAACACACAAAAAAACGATAAAACGTAGTTTGAAATATAGCTTTTTTATCTAATACATTTTTAGCCTCTTCGATTCGGTACGTTTAGTTCGGTCATCCAGACATTAGCCGGCCTCCGAACATTAACCGTAGGTACGAGTAACAGAAATATAGGTATATGAAATAATCGAAAAGTTCAATCGATTATTTCGAGAAATTTTGGAGCAACACTATTTTTTATTCCGCCGAAGTGGTAACACCCCAAATGTCATTTTACTCTACATAATAAAAAATACAGTACAGCAGTATACATATATTTTGACCTAAATCGTGTAAACAAAGATCTTGTCGAATTAAACATATACAGGGTGTAACAAAAGAGGTACGTTACGCGGAATGCTACGATAAAAGCCCAATATAAAAAAAATCCTATTTAACGTTTGATTTCATGTTTCAAATTTTGTGGAAAGATTCTTTATACTGGGCTCTATTCAGTGACGGATTTACCAGCAGGCTGAGTAGGCTCGAGCCTAGGGCGGCAGATTTTGGGGGCGGCAAATTTGGGGAACGATTTTTTTTTTTTTTTTTTTACCTCATAGAAATCAAAAATATTTTTCTATGACGGTTTTCTGATGTCTTACAGATAGAAGTCTGCAACAAATTTTGTCGATGACTTTTCTCTCTCACTTGTCATTGCACATTCCGAGAGTAGCAAACTTCCATATTCTAGAGTAAAACAGCTAGTTCGCCGCCCCTCAAGCAGTGATCGGCCTCGCGCCTCTGCGCCCTTTGCCCACACTTCTTATGAGTGAAAAGAGCGCAATTGTAAAAAATATGCCCTATAATTATTTTACGTGCAATTTCAACGAAATTGTTGCATTGTAAAAATAATGTATGGTATGACAATTGTTGAGGCAAGGGCGGCAAAAACTATTCAGCCTATACCTTGAAAATTTGTAAATCCGCCACTGGCTCTATTCATGGCATTTCGCTATATCACTTTTGTGTATACCCTGTATACATACATACATATTCACATCCAATTAAATGTGGTATACAAAACTGCAGGATCACGAATTAAAAGGACGAGGAAAAGATCAATCGCAACTATTGTGATATTACTTTGTAGCTACACGAAATCGAACATACATACCTACAGTCACGCCCATTATCGCCCCAAAGAGGTTGTGCAGAAGTGTGCAAATTGCACACACTTTCCAGTTAGCCTATTGAGTCCCACGTGGTAAGGGATGAGCCTACCGCCGCTTTTCGTGCACAAATACAACAATCTAGCGACCGGTGACGTATCCGATGGGAAATGTTTCCGTGCCATTCTAAATAGGGTATTATAAGCTATTATTTAGCGTCAGAGCCTCGTCCGTTAAATAGCAGGGTGCACCACGGGCAGGTGAGGTTGACTTTGGGTCCCAACAGTCGAACTCACTTTACCGATTGTTACTATTCAATCGAATATGTGACGATAACGAAGGCGAATTTCGATATCGTGTCGCTACAAGTTATGTGATTTCTAAGAGCCCTGACAAACTCGGATGATTATTTTGCGTTACAAGTCCACTCAATGTTATTAGATGTATATTTTAGCGCAAAATATTATTTCCTTAGCTTAAATATATTCGTTTTGTAAATAAATACGTTTGTTTTATTGTTTCAACTTCATTAAATGTATGTATGACGTAAAATATTTATATTTTCAACTTGTAATGTAGCTTTTTATATGAAAGATAAAAAATTTCTTTAAGGACCGATTTTTTACCCGACTGCGCCATTGTAAGCGGTGATAGCCCAGTGGTTAAGACGTGTACCTTCCAAGCGGGAGAGGTAAGTTTGATCCCAGTCAAGGGCCTGTACCTACCAATGAATTTATTTCATGTACAGATTTTAATGTTGCAAAATTGTCACTTAGCTCGTGCCTCGGAAAGCACGTAAAACCGTTGGTCCTGCGCCTGATCTCTCTCCGGCCGTGTCGACTTTCCGTCCCATCGGACTATGAGAGCGAGGGAACAGAGAGTTCATCTGTGTTTGCGCACACACTTGTGCAATATAATATCTCCTGCGTATCTGGCCAATCTCCGTGGAGATTGGTCGCCTTGACCGAAATACGGTCGGAGATCATCAACATACTCGTATTCAGTATGTATAATATGTTTTTGGCATGCCCAAGTTCCTTTATTCCTCTATGGCCTTAGAGCCGAAGCGGCTCTTGTACGGGTTTTCCCACGTATATTCTGTAAAGATATGGAAATCCCAGAAATCTATCTTCTGTCTTTATCTATTCTATATACATATAATTAAATTGTAACGGATCGATGTTTGTGCACGCTAATCTCAGAAACGGCTGAACCGATTTTGATGCAGTTTTCAGGAATATATTGCGACAGGTCCCACTTAACATATAGGCTACTTTTTATCCCGGATAATTTTTCGACATTTTGTTTTTTCTGTAGTCCACACCCTTGAATGAATGCGGTTTTCACATAATAGGTTTGTTTCCAAAAAAGGGGGAAAGCCAGCTCACGAAGGAGATTCTTCAGTCACGCTTAGTATACAGGAGACAGGATGCAATTAAGGTGTAAAACATTATATACAGGGTGTACCAAAAGGGGTATGTTAAGCGAAAAGGTATGTAAATAGTCCGCTAAAAGGAACCCACCCACAAAATTTCAGACCCGAAATCGCATGTTTATTTTTCCAGATAGTATGGAGAATTCCTAAACAAGTCATTATATTTTTAAATATATTTATTTTGTTTTAAGTTTATTTATATTTTAATACGTGTCTACATATGATTTTCCTTTTATATATTGTAAAAAAAATTATTGTACCTAACGGTTTGCTGGAAGAAATCTCTTTTAGAGATAAGCTCGCCTTTGTACTATTTCTTTTACAACTTACTGTCTATGATAAAAATGTATGTGTACAATAAAGAATATTAAGTCAGAAATCTTGTAAACAATCTTGAAAAATAAACATGTGATTTCGAGTCTCAAATTTTGGAAATAGGTTCTTCATAGTGGGCTATTTACATAGCTTTTCGCTTTACTTACCCTTTCTGTTACACCCTGTATATTGCGGATTGTTTTTTGAAGGTCATAGTTAAATGAATCATTGCACTCGCATTACTGACATTGGTGTTTTATCGGCAGTAATTTGTGGATTATCGTAAATTAATTTTAAAAATTACGACAAGTTCACGTATTCTAGGTTAATTATAATTTATTAACGTTCTTAGAATTAGTGTACTCGTATGAGGATAAATTTAATAGTAAACTAATAGGTCACCAGTAGTGTCAACAGTTATCAACGAGGTCATGATAGAGAAATCCTACCAACTAATGAAGTGGCTAAATTTGAAACTACGGCCTCCACGTTGAAATATCACTCGGTATCGCAGTATAGAAACGATGGTGGCGACACCCTTTAGTGTAGTTAAATTGGTAGGAATATGTCGTATCTTTGGTTAGGCTAAAAATAAAGGTATCTTGGGACTAGAAAGTTTGAACTGTATATGGCATGTGCACATTTTGGTGAGTACTTAGTTCAAATATTAGGTACATAGCAAATTGAGTGAGTACTTCTATTTATAACTACTCGAATCGTTTATAGTAGGTACTTAGTAAGATTAATATATATTTTCTTATATATTAAATAGGCTTGCGCTTGACCACAACGCGCCTGATGGTAAGCACCGTTGCAGTCTAAGATGGAGCGCGCTTGCCTAAAAGAAACCGGTTCACTCTCGACTTGAAGACCGCAAGATTATAGTTCATGGAGAACAGGGATTCAGGCAGGGAGTTCCACAGCTTGGCCGATCGCACTATGAATGTAGAAGCAAAACGCTTAGTACGAGCGACCATAGACAGAGGCATAAGATATCATAGAGTGCTAATGTCATACTAACTGCCTCGATGCACCATTAGACTTTTCGGTGCCTCACAATTCCAGTCCTTGACACTTAGATTGCATTACTGTACGTTACAGTACATTAGTAAAAGGTATAGTACATTACTGTACATTACAGTAATGCAATCTAAGTGTCAAAGACTGGAATTGTGAGGCACCGAAAAGTCTTAAGCCTCGAGCACACTGGATGCGTATGCGTACACGTAGGCGTAGACGTACACGTACCTCTGAGTAGTAATGTATGGAACTGTATAGGAACGGGCACACCGGATGCGTAGACGTCAAGCGGTGACAGTTCCATACATTAAACTAAGAGGTACGTGCACGTCTACGCTTACGTGCACACATACGCATCCGGTGTGCTCGAGGCTTAAAGGTGCATTGAGGCAGTTAGTATGACTTTAGCACTCTATAACATTATATTCCTCTATGGTATGACTCACTTTTTTACAAGCTTTTATTTTATAAGATATAGGTCATTAAATACATAAGGCTGGGTTCCAAAAAACAAGTATCTAAAACCGTAGGATATCAAAGGAGGTCCTATACCTACGGACCCACGTTTGGCAAAGCGGGGTCAAATACTTAAATAAAACACTAAGTAGTGTAAGTTTCTGGCTCATCACCTAAGAAAACGCCCCCAAAATTCGAGATTTAGGTACGGTGAGAATTATTATCAGAAACCTATGAAACCATCGAATCGCCATCCGTTTATATTATATGACGTAGATGGGTCGAGTGGCGTGCCGTTAGGTGTGTCCGACATCTTCCAAAATCCGAAATAAAGAATGCGGCGTGTAGTAAACAAGCTTAATTAGGAATCACAAACACTTTCACTGTATCTACGCACAAGATTACTAGGATTCTAGCGGATAACGTAGAAACGTGGTAAGTACAAGACAGAGGCTGATTAGCACCCGTGCTTCGCTCGACAGTCGCAACAAAAAGCCAGAACAGAATACCCTCCGGCTCAATTCAAACGACCCGGTGGTCGTTGTAAATCTACAGTGGCGCCCTCTCAGTACTCTGTCTTGTCTTTACCCAAGTGACAGCTGTCCTCCAGTCAGTGATAGCTGTCGACTTGACGTTTCTAACTTCAACGATTGAAAATAGATGGCGTTGGAGATCCGACTGTAGGATATGACATCTTGATCTCCGACACGGCCATTTTGACAGACTACCCGTCCTCGGGTAGAACCGATGAATCTGTGAACAAGATAACTCAAGGAAGTATCTGCGCTCGGCCATTCTGCCTTAACTTAAATTTAAAGACTTCTTATTACAATAGTTCATGAAATCACAAAAATCGCTCATCGACCGTCAAGTTCCCAAAATCTTTACGTAAAGACATAAAAAATAAAAGATAAGCAGACTCGCACATACGTTTAAATCAGTCAGACCTTTCCTTCGGTCAACATTACAGTAACAGTTAGTCATATAGCCAGTCCTTCGGCTATCTACTATGGAAACACAGTCCTTCGGTTTCCAACACACACATGTAGCACAGTCCATCGGCTACCTACTACGGAAACACGGTCCTTCGGTTTCCCACACACACACATGTAGCACTGTCCATCGGCTACAGCAGAAACTCGGTCCTTCGGTTCTGCCACAAATACATACTACTGTCTGTCAAGGGTTTGTCAAAGTCACAATTTAAAAAACCGGTCAGTAACTTGTACATCGCATATGAAAATTCATTCATTTAGACTCTGAGGTCACATTAATTTCGATATCAAAATTACTAGGAACTTGATGGTCTGGCACCCTACGGACCCGATCGTGCGAATATTTTTAGGTTCGATTTGAAGACAAAGATTTTAGTCGGTATCTATCACCATCTAACAATTAAATTTTATACGGTCCTTAAAATTTAGGATCTAGTTTAACTTGATTACGTTTTTCATTCTTAATGAACACATCTAAGACACGTCGTAGACGTTCCAACCCCTGCTCTCCTGTAGAATACAATACCAGCAGGTCATCAATGTAAGAAACAATATAACTATGAGCTAATTCACCTAAAGCTTTTGCTATAGCCCGCTGATAAACTGAACTGGCGTTCTTTAAACCAAACGGCATGGCACACACAAGGTAAATAATTCCAAATCAAGGCTACAGTATACACAATCCATATAGAGTAACGTCAGTCAAGTAAGTCTAGTTGCCTCAATCTAGCAACTCTTGGAAACTTCCATTCAGCTTCCGTAAACCAGTCTAGTCACTTCCATCCAGTGACTCTTGGAAACTTCCATCCAGCTTCCGTATACCAGTCTAGTCACTTCCATCCAGTGACTCTTGAATACCTCTATCCGGTATCCGTAAACCACTCTCAATCAGTCAACTCAACATTAATTAGAACATGACGGTCCATCCCCGTCAAGTTCGCACAGATTATCATCACGGTCACATGTCAGCGTGTCATTGGTAATGTCATTCGCAGGCATTCGCCTAAGTCTGTCATGTGCGTACTTATAGGTTCTATTGGAATTAAGGGCTTTAAGAACATAACGATTACCTTCAAGTACCTCCGATACCCTAAAAGGACCTCTATACTTCGGATCAATTAATCGAATTTCGAGTTCACCTGTAGTTACACGAGTTTTTGGCAAACCTGTTGTAAAATAACTGGAATATTCACCTAAAATAGTTAAAAGATCTGACTTTTTACAAGAGGGTATATCTGTGTCAACATTACTAAAGTCGTTACTGATACTAGAATCGGTTAAAACGTCACAATTTAAAACTGTCAAATTATTTTTTTTTGCTAAAATTATTTGTTGACAAGTTAATAACGAAGCCTTGACTCAATATTTCACGACCTAGCATAATATCACTACGCATATACACATCGGGTAAAACATGTAATAAAAGTTCTAAACAATAATCATTAATTTCAACATTACACAGTATTTGCTGGGTGCTGAATACACTGGTTTGACCAATTCCCGTTAGAGAGACAGTTTTAGCAATTCTTTTACCATTGAAACTTGATGCAACGCTTTCTTTTATTAGTGAACACTCAGCACCCGAATCAAAATGAAAATCATAAAATCTACCTTGATTATTAAGAGCGCCGGTCGGTGGTAAAGCGGTAAGTGCAACTATCTTTCGTGGATTCAGACGAATTTGACCTCGGCGCACCTCGAAGCCTAGGTACTCTACTTTTTCTTTCAGGAATGAGCACTTTTTAGGATTTAACGAAAATCCCTTCCCAGAATGAACTTCTAATACTACCTTTAGTCTATCGAAAGCTTCGTCGATGTTACTGGCCACAACTAGCACGTTATCCATGTACACTACAACGTACTTGTTCACGAGATCGCCTAGAGCATGTATGAGAGCACGTTGAAACACTGCAGGAGCATTTTTCAAACCGAAGGGCATAGTAAGGTACTCATACTGACCTTCAGTTGTCACGAATGCTGTGCGCTCTATGGACTCCGACTCGATAGGGATCTGGTGAAATCCCGATGCTAAATCTAAAATTGTAAAAAAATGTCCTCCATGCAACCTAGCAATCTGTTCAGATATGAGTGGTAAAGGAAAACGGTCAGCAACGGTGTTATCGTTCAACTCCCTATAATCGACACACATTCTATCTGAACCGTCTTTTTTTTTACCAAAAGTATCGGGCTTGCGAACGGTGAAGAACTAGGTCTAATTACCTTAGCATTAAGCAGCTCGTTGATCTTGCCCCTCACAATCTGACGTTCATCTGGGGTCAGCCTGTATGGGCGACGATTTACCGTCTTGTGCGGGTCTACGAGCCGTATCTGCATAGGTTCAGTGTCAGCAGGAGAAGTAGGTGTACCGGTAATGAAACTAAGCTTGAACCGTTCTAAAATCTCAATCAACCTAGGTCTGTATTCATTACTAACGTCAGTATCTACCAAGTCAAGGTCTATACCATTATTTGCAACTACATCACATGATTCGACTATGTTAATTTTCTCGAAACGTACTTTATCTACCGACATATGTACAGTCAAACCGATAGCTAGAATTTCACGTCCGATCATAATGTTGTATCGCAAACAATGGTCAGGTAAAACATGAAGGAGTATCTCAAAGTTAATATTGTCAATGTCAATTGTCGTTAAAATTTGCATGGTCGAGGCTATAGAAGTTTGTCCTATACCAGTCATAGAAACATTGTCATAAATTCGCTTATCACTAAATTTCAAAGCAATCAATTCTTTAACTAAGGAACACTCTGAACCTGAGTCGTAAGTAAATGGGAATGACTCACCAGAGTGACGCAGAGAACCCGAAGGCGCACTCACAATGCACACGTCTATTCGCTTTTCCTTAGCTGGACCAGTTCCAGTGCCGCCGCCGGTACCGTTGTTCCCCTCCTTGATTTTCCTCTTCGGGCAGTCGGATGCATAGTGGCCTTGTTCCCGGCAGTTGAAGCAGGTGATGCGATCGGTTCTCCCTGTAGGTTGGTTGGTCGAGTTATGGTCCCCGTGAAAGGACCTGTGTTTGGACCGGTCATCTTGCTTCTTCGAATTGGCTTTGTTGCGACATTGAAGAGATTTGTGGCCTAGTTGTCCACAATTAAAGCACTTGATGGTCACAGCAGATCCATTAGGTCGGTTTCTTTTTAGGTCGGGTCCATCACGATAAATACTTGATGAATAACTTCTCTTCAGGAACGAGACAGCCTTCAGTTCCTTTTGTAAATGGTTACGCGTCTTGATGTCAGTCGTTATAGCAATCCTCTGAACACGTGGCTCTTGTTTTGAAATATGAGCTAAGACAGTGGCTATTGCTATCTGTTCTGTAGTCAGTCCATTCCACCTTGCCATTAAGGATGTTATGAGGGTAGCGGCGTATGAGGCCAGGCACTCGTTATCTCTCGGTTTCTTGTCGTGCATACTGATGAGAAAGGAAGCAGCAGTTTCATGACAGTCATACCTTGCTACGAAAAGCTCCTTAAAATCGGCCCACGTCATATTAGGAAACGATATTGAAGACAGCCAAGATGATGCTTCGCCCTTGAGTGCGTGGCTTAACGCGATCATCAGAGAAGATCCATGGCGATGTCGATCTGTGATACACATGTCCGCGGTCGTTATCCAAGCTCGGGCGTCGATGTCTCTTTTTCTCTGGGTCGAAATCAGGAAGGCGAATAGAGTCCGAAGATGCAGGTAGTTTTATTGCTTGCACCAACGCCAGAAAATTTTGATTTTGTTGCTCGAAGAGAAGACGCCATTTTTCTTCGCTCGAGTCACTATTTGAAGCACGTGTTTCATGTGGGTGATCCGGGTTGCATCCCACTTCTGATGACGTAGATGGATCGAGTGGCGTGCCGTTAGGTGTGTCCGACATCTTCCAAAATCCGAAATAAAGAATGCGGCGTGTAGTAATCAAGCTTAATTAGGAATCACAAACACTTTCACTGTATCTACGCACAAGATTACTAGGATTCTAGCGGATAACGTAGAAACGTGGTAAGTACAAGACAGAGGCTGATTAGCACCCGTGCTTCGCTCGACAGTCGCAACAAAAAGCCTGAACAGAATACCCTCCGGCTCAATTCAAACGACCCGGTGGTCGTTGTAAATCTACAGTGGCGCCCTCTCAGTACTCTGTCTTGCCTTTACCCAAGTGACAGCTGTCCTCCAGTCAGTGATAGCTGTCGACTTGACGTTTCTAACTTCAACGATTGAAAATAGATGGCGTTGGAGATCCGACTGTAGGATATGACATCTTGATCTCCGACATATATAATACTGTAGGTATGTATCTGTTCAGCGCCGCCGGCCCGAAGTAAACTTTATAATGGAGCGAGATCCAATTATGGCGCCTCTCCTGTTTGCTCCTAATAATATATACCTATCAAAGATTATACTTACTCTCCAACGAGGTACCTACCTATACCTAGGCGCCTAATTTAGGCGCCCTCTTGGATTTGGCGCCTGGAGCGACTGCTCGGCCCCCTTATTACCTAACTAGCAAAAGCAAAGCGATAGCGAAAATTGTACAAAAATCGCTGATTGCTTGTCAAATTCGTATTATGTACGAAAAATGAATTTCAGAGGAACTTTGACGTTTCAAGGCGAATATTGTACAATTTTCGCTATCGCTTTGCTTCGGCTTTGCTATTGCTTTTTCGTAATCAGGGGGCCGTTCGCCGTATGGGCCGGCCGGCCCTGTATCTGTTTTATATATTTATTATATGTGTGTAATATATAAATTATATGTAGACCTTCCTACTATATTATCCTTACCTAATATATTGCCAGTATTTTCCTTATAACAAGCGCACTAGTATCTACAAACAAAGGTGTCGTACAATCTACATTCAGAAAAATATAATTAATTTGAAACGAGCTAAAGGTTTATCACCATTTTAACACTCATTTTTTTAACTATGTCAATTTTTTTTTCGTTACAGACTAGATAGAGACTTTCATAGATTAACTTCCGTGCATGATTTCTGAACTAAAAATTTTTTTATGCAGTTCCACAGATAATGTAATTTAATTATACACCAAAGGAACTACATACTTATTTGGTAAAACGCATTCAATGCATATTTTCACAGACTATTACTTATATATAAATAACTGACCTTGTACATCTCAACTATGCCCTCAAAATTGGTCAGAAGTGGCACCATGTGGTTCTATCGGCCCTTGGTGCTCTGCCTACCCCGTAAGGGATAAAGGCGTGATTATATGTATGTTTGTATTACTTATAAGGGTGTTTATAACCGGTATTCTGAATTTCGATTTCCGAAAAATTCAAAACAAGTTTTTTGTAAAGCGGTCAAGAACGAGCAAAAGTAGCCAAGTAGGTGGCAGGCCATGAACGATGTGGGGTTCCGTTCTTAAACTACTTAAGTGTACAGGGTGTAACAGATGGGGTATGTTAAGCTATGAAAATAGCCCACCAAAAAGAACTTATCCACAAAATTTCAGACTCGTAATCACATCAACAGCTTAGAAATATTCATACAATCTTGAAAAAATAAGTGTGATTTTGAGTTTCAGATTTTGGGAATATGTTCTTTATAGTCGCCTATGTGCATGGCATTTCGCTTAATATACCTACCCCTTCTGTTACATCCTGTATGGGTATTAAAGTATTATTTAGGTTTATATGGGTCCTGTTACGTACCAGTATCTAGGTAGGTATCCTAACTACCTATTATTGCAGTACTAAAGTAGATAACTATTTGTAAAGTAAATTTTATTACATAAGTACATATAATCACGCCTTTATCCCTTACGGGGTAGGCAGAGCACCAAGGGCCTATAGAACCGCATGGTGCCACTTCTGACCAATTTTGAGGGTATAGTTGAGATGTACAAGTTCGGTTAGTGGTGACAGGTGGTCAGCCCATCGCCTACAAAACACCAAGACCCTCTTGTCCCTCTACCGACTTGTACAGTATGCCCGGGAAGAGAAGCAGTTTTTCTCTCCCAGAGCAGCAAAGAAGAAAAATAAATTTTATTAATAGAGAAAAATAGGTTGATTCGGTTGAACGTGTCGTTAATATCGGGAACTATTGTTGTAATTCAAAAATATATAAAAAATATGTTGGATAAACAATTAGGTATGTACCTACTTTTTGATAAAAATTCCTGGTTTTTTTTGCAGTCCACGTTGACTGAGTCTCGGGCATCTTCTAGTTACTTCATCTAAGTCTAGATGTAATAACTACTCTGCAGGGTGTTTTTTCGTTGCCACCTTTAAGAAAGGGTACGTACTCTATACATCAAATAAAGTAAGCTAATGCCAAAAAAAAATGCTGGGAAACTATGTAAATTACTTGATCGAGCGAAATTTATAGTGACCAGTGCAGGTCCAGTGTTTATGCATGTTTTTTTTTTATAGACAGATATTAATTATTTTTCGTGACAAAAATCTTGCTACGCGCGTCAATGTGCATTTATGCAGAAAAACGCAGTCTATTTACTCAACTTTGGACCCTAATATCTTGGGAACCAGACACTTCCCAGGAATGCTTCCATGGAGAAAAATGATCGTGATGATGAGGAGATTCCGTAGTTTTCGGGAACGTTGACGACCAAAAATCACTCTGTATAATTTCATAAGCGAGGTAAACTCTCAACTTCGCGAGAATAAGGCGCTTAATGTTATTAAGTTAATTCATGTTTATGAATACGTATGGGCATTTCTACGGGGACGACTATTTGACCTACTGGGGTGAAAAAAGTACCTTTAAAATTTAATTACGTACTTGAAAAAAATCATGTATATTTATCAGACTCTTGCCCTGATGGAGAGCATGTCTACAAGACCGCCAGGTATTACGGATCGCCGAAAAAAATTCTGAAAGCTCCAAAACGGGCAGATTTTGGCTTAAAATGGAGTGTCCGGTTTCCAGAATTGACTCGTTATTGTTTCATAACTTTTGAAATAATAACTTGCTCATTATAATTCTTACATTCACAGTACAAGGGATAGTCAATAAATCCAAATAAATTATTATATTTACTGTAAATCCATTGGTTTTTGTGCAGTAACACATTTAATTTTTGTCCGAAGAGTGTGTCTCAATTCGGTGAAATTTACTTTTACCTACCTATGTCCCTAACTACGCGTCATACGAATGCAAACTACCGATTCCCGCCACCCGCCAGTTGCGCCCGAGCGGCCGAGCAGTGCGGACGGGGGACTCCACGCATTCTGGAGCATTTTTCGAAGGTACGAAAGTATTCGATATTTTTGGGATCCGACCATTTCTCAAATCGGTGTGTGACATTAATTTTGTTTATGAAGTATGTAATGAGATTTGTGCTTAATGAATTGAGTGTTTAACTGATATCTGCTAGTATGTTCTGTTAAAATTGTTGTAATTTATAAGACTTTTGACTTATTCAATGAATTCTGTTATTTTCTTAATTCGGTGGTTCTCAATTACCTGGAAATCGGGCATCGATTTGAGAAAACTTACCATCGAATTGAGAAAACTTACACCGATTTGAGATATCACAATATTATACTAAACTCGATGTGCCCCGGGGCTTCGCTCCCGTGGGATTTTCAGGATAAAAAGTACCCTATCACCTAAGTCAGCCCATACCCTATCTGTATATCAAATTTCATCAAAATCCGTTCAGTAGTTTCAGCGTGATTGACGGACAAACATCCAAACATCTAAACAAACAAACTTTCACATTTATAATACGAAGTATGAAGTATGATGATGATGGCGATCAATAGGACAAATACGTTGCCTCCATGCAAGATCATTTTTATTTATTAAAAATGTTATAATGTCTTTTAACTTTTTGTATTTTTGGCAATAAAATGACTAACTAGGGCAAAATACACACTGAAAGTAAAATATTTTAATAAAAAATATCGTAAGTTAACACATTCTGCTTAATTTTGGGTTCCGTAGCCAAATGGCAAAAGGCCGAACCCTTATGAATTCTCGTCTGTCTGTCCGTCCGTCCGTCCATTCCATCTATGCGTCCGTATGTCACAGCCACTTTTCTCCGAAACTATAAGAACTATGTCGTTGAAACTTAGTTAGTAGAAGTATTCCGTGATCTGCATTAAGATTTTCACACAAAAATAGAAAAAAAGAACAAAAAAATTTGGGGTTCATCATACTTAGAACTGAAACTCAAAAAATAGGATCGAAAGGTCTTCAAAAGTGATATTTAGGTATCTTATACTCTTATATT
This sequence comes from Carposina sasakii, assembly GCA_014607495.2. Lineage (NCBI taxonomy): Eukaryota > Metazoa > Arthropoda > Insecta > Lepidoptera > Carposinidae > Carposina > Carposina sasakii. The sequence goes on along the minus strand of CP053172.1, from coordinate 7,787,363 downwards.
ATATTGGTAAATAAATAAAAACGCGATGAAAACCGTATTAAAGTAGTTTAATGTTTTTTTCTCAGATGGGAAAACAGAGTGAGGCTGACAAAAAGGAGAAAAAAAGAATTGCGGAAAGAAGGAGAAAGGAGAAAATAAAAAATGATCCGATATTATATGAAAGACTAAAACAAAGGGACAGGGAACGATATGCAAAAAGAAAGGCAGAGGGCAAAATAAAGAAAATGGGCGAAAGACCACCTCGTGAACAAAAAGCTTTAAGAAAGTATTTCAGAGAACATTCAAAGAAAAGTTACGAAAAGAAGAAAAGTAACTTACTTAAAGTACTAAACGAAGACCTCATATCACTTCCTTCTAACCCAAAAATTCTGAACAAACACGATCCTTTGGATACATCTCAAACTCAAACCCTTGTTGCGACTGCGTCAGTAAATATATGTGCTAAAGAACCCCCGTCTCCGATAAGTGACTTCACTAATTCTGCCGTTTCTCCCAATATTTCTGAAACTTTTGTTGCATCCGAAACCCTCGATCATTCTGAGTCTATAAGAAATATGTGTATTACAGAGCCTCAGTCTCCGATTAACAACTTAACTGATTCTTCAGTTCCCGTTTCTCCAACTACATCTGATTTTGAAAATTTATCGCCAGCCTCCCCACTTTCATCGGGATGCTCAAGTTCAACAACAGTACCTTCACCAAGCTCTGCAATAAGCCGCAGATTACGTTCTGGAGTTCATAAGGACTTGCTTGCTGCAGGAAACAGTAGTTTAACAGAAACACCAAAGAAAGGACAATACGTGCGGACGTCACTCTTAAAGAAATATAAATACAGAGTAAATAAGGAATTGAAATTACTGCATCATAGAATAACTGAGTTACAACAAAAAAATCAGACATGCCAAAGAAAGATACATAGATTAAGAAGTCAAAAAAATAAAGTCTTGACAACATTGAAAAAGAAAACTTCAGCAAGTTCAAGTAAAGAAGAGTCTGCGGAATCTATAAAGAAGTTAAAAATGTCATCAGTAAATATAAAAGAAATGGTAGTGAATTTTTATGAAGACGATGAAAATAGCAGAATGTGTCCCGGAAAAAGAGACTACAAAGTTCAAAATAAAGTAAAAAACAGAAAAGGTTTGTTACAGAATCATTGCTTGAACTACACAAAAAATTCCAATCTCAACATCCAGAAATAAACATCAGTTACTCACTGTTTTGCAGATTACGACCTTTTTGGGTCATTATACCGAATGTGCAAGCTCGAGAGACTTGCTCGTGCCAAATTCATGAAAACTTTAATTTCGTTGTCTCAGCTCTCCATAAACATAAAATTATCTCGGAGTGTTCGGCAAATCAAATACTTGAAATAATATGCTGCGACCCCAGAATTGTAACTTGTTTATCTCGCGAATGCATAATGTGCAAAAATAAAAAGTTGACGTACTTAGAATTCGATAACAAATCAGAAATTGATTACAATGTATGGGAAAGACAGAAAAAAACTTACGTTAAAAATGGTGCCGAAAAAACAACTTTGCAAATAGTCAAAGTTAAAAAAACATGTTTACCTAAAGACCTAGTAGAGCATTTTGACAAAATACTGTACCCATATATGCGTCATGTTGCTAACATTATATCACAATTCAGATACATCAAAAAAATCAAAGCTGAACTTTCTAGTGGCCAATGCATAATCCATTGTGACTTTAGTCAAAACTATTGCACGAAATACGCCAACGAGATACAAAGTTTCCATTTCGGTAGTAGCAGACAACAGATATCATTGCATACTTCAGTGATTTATTACATGAAGCACGGAAAACTTATTACTCAATCATTCTGTACAATAAGCGAATGTCTTAGGCACGATGCCGTAGCCATCTGGGAGCATCTTATGCCAATTTTGCGATTCATAGAAGATGAAATTCCTGATATTCAATCTCTATTTTTTATATCCGATTCACCAACAGCCCAATATCGTAATAGGAAAATGTTTTTTATCATATCGTCTCTGCATTGGAATTTGCCTAGTCTTAGCTGCATTGAATGGAATTACACAGAACATGGTCATGGTAAAGGAGCACCTGATGGTGTCGGAGGATGTCTTAAAGCACAGCTGACAAAATAGTTGCACGTGGCCATGACATACCTGATATGACAACTTTCGTTAATCTTTTAAAAAGACACGTTGATAATATCAAAATTGAAGTGGTCGATGAATCAGGCATTTTTGAGAAGGAAATGTTGATTCCAGGTGATTTAGCTGAATTTCATGGAACTTTTAGTGTCCATCAAATAATCTGGAATGCAAATGATAATAAAAAGCTAGCTATGAGAAAACTAAGCTGCTGTCATGAAGATTGTTTGCATAAATCTGTGGAATGTCATCATGGGCTGCACAGAGGTTTCTATGAATTGAAGTCTGCAGATAGCACAAAAGACAGAAAATTATCTATGAAATACAAAGGCAAGCTAGATGTCAGCAAAAAATATTTACTGAAAAAAACTGATTTGAGTAGTAAGCCACAAATTTTGTCATGCGAAATAATAAAACCGGCAACATCAGGAGGTTCTTTGGATGAACCAAAAAGAGCATTAATATCTGCGAATATTAAAATAAAAACTGAAAATATTAAAAATAAAGTCTCAAAGAAGAATAGTGATTTTGAAGAAAAATTTACAGATATAGAGCTATCAGAAAACGATAGCTTTTGGAAAGCCAAGATTAACATAAACGACCTGATTACACCAACACTGGGTGATACCAAATTTACCGACATGCAACTAAATTCAGATTCTGAAGATGATTATAATATATTTTAAGATATCATCATATTTAACAGTGAACTTTAGATATTTAAGACTATAGAAAAGTAAGAATACAAGTGATCTCTTGTCTGTGATTAAACCGGGTACTTAATTATAAAAAAAATAATCTTTTATTGTGATTTGTTAAACTAGTATCGTTTATCGTTATTCAAACTAATATAAAAAAGGAAGACTGATTATTTGTTCTTTATTAAAAATGAAACTTGTTGATTTGAATTTTTGTTTTATTTATATTTCGGAAACCTTAAAGGTAAAAATTAACCAATATTAAATTCGCTGGGCAATTACTCAATTCGGTGATGCATAGTCTTAATTCGGTGGTCCATTTTCTCAATTCGCTGCTTTCTCAATTAGGTGCTTAACTTTTCTTTTAAACCGCTACAGAAAATTTGGAGCCATTGTGTTTTTTAGATTCAGGATGGAGTAAACTTTTTTTTTTGTTAATTAAACTATTTAAAAAATCAAATTTCAAATCGAGCACCGAATTGAGAAAAAATGAGCCTTTTCGTAGAAATGCCCGTATAAAATAATCACATAAAAACCGGTACCATCACATCATTAGCGACTTGCATGCACTGCTCTTATGCTTACTTAACGCAAAATTATACAAGTTAGTTAACCAGGATACTCTAATGCATAAGTAATAAAGTCGGGTTTTCATATGAAACGTTTATTTTTATGTGGATTCTAAATGTAAACAAGTTGTGTATGTTCCTTTGAGTAGTCTCTCGATAACTAGTTTATCTTCGCGCCTCCAAGAACACACATGTCGCGAAAACGGAGTTCGAATTTTAAAAGTTGATTTAAAAAAAAATATATTATTATATTTAATGTGACAACGAAATTCTAATTATAGTGCCAAATATTAGCATAATTTAAGTGTAATAAAAAATTGTCGCCAACACAAAGAACTGGATTTTGTGACCTTACATTAGAGGTATGTTTTTTATATGTAGGTACTCGTAGTTATAATAACCTATGCTAGATTTTACGTAGATTAAATACTGACAAAAAGTTTAACTCCACGCTTCAGGGATTTTGCAATTAGGTAGAGGAAACAATATAAACAACAAACTACCTACCAATTTTTTGCTTGATCCCAAAATGATGCACTTAGCACAGATATTATAATACCTACTGGTTTTAATGGGGCAATCAGACGAGGCCAATAGCCTCGTCAAACCAGCAAGCAAAGACAATAAAGTAAAGTCTAAATGGAGACAATCCAGTCATTGAGTGAATTTGTCCTTGCTATGCTAAATGTATCTGTGGGATAATGCTGTCACCAACCCGCCTGTCCAGTATGGTGACTGGGAAAAACACCCCCTACGGTATTAACCTTGTGGTGTGGCCTGGGGGAGGCCTACGTCTAGCAGTGGACTGCAATAGGCTAATGTAATAAACGCTGTTTTATATTGTCCCGATCGCTGTCTTAGCTTGCTGGATTGTCTCGGCTATTGGCTCGTGTATATGCCCCATAATTTTATGTATATAATCTATTATAGGTAGGTAGCAAGTCAGTAGATACTGGTATCACTATGTCAGATCTCTAAAAACGAAAAAAATACACAATTTGAATTATAGTTAAAACAAAAAGTGTTAGCCCAATCTTCTGAGGTAACTCAACCCATAAAGAAATGGCATTCAAAGCGCAAAAGAGATGCATTAGAGCTATTGTAAACCGATAGGTGTCAGCCACACTTTAAAAGATTGAAAATACTAACCGTTCCATATATCCCAACTAATATTATAAATGCGAAAGTAACTCTGTCTGTCTGTCTGTTACGCTTTCCCGCTTAAACCTCGCAACCGATTTTGATGAAATTTGGTACAGACAATCTTTAGACCCTGAGACAGAACATAGGCTACTTTTTATTTCGAAAAAATATCATATAAATATTTTAATCGGGTTTATATCAACATTTTGTTTTTTTTTGCAGTCCACGCGGACGGAGTCGCGGGCGTCCACTAGTAAATAATAAATAAATAAATAAATATTCACACACTACCACAACACATTAACTTAGTCCCACACTAAGATCCCTAAGGTCTCGTGTCGTGGGTACTAAGCAACGGTATATAAATACATAGATAAGTATAGAAACATCCATGACTCGAAACAAACATCGATATTCATCATATCAATGTTTGCACCTACCGGGATTCGAACCCAGGACCTATGGCGTCGCAGGCAGGGTCACTACCTACTAGACCAATCGGCCGTCAATGTATGTGTCGTGGCCATATCGTAGAATTGATAATTTCATGAAATGTTCAACTGTCTATTGGCCATATCATTATAATAATATGGTTTGGACAGATCGATGATAAAAATCGTTTCTCGATATGGACAACTAAACGCGCGACTAAGTATTTCATGAAGTGGTCAAGATTATTGTTTATATGGATCATATCGTAAAATAGTTACACGAATCACCCGTAGAGCCACGACACGAACATTATATGACATTGCTCTATACGTTAAAGTTAATATAAAACTGAGAGGAAAACGTAATGATTGCAAAAATTGTATGCCATTAAAATGCAAAACAGTTTTGGCTCCTAGAGTATTTAATAAATTACCAAGGGATATACGAGTATGCATGACTGATGACATTAATATACTATTAATGTATTTAAAAATAAGCTTTACAAGCTCCTGGTGGATGGTGTCTACTACTCGATTGAGGAATTCTTGATTATAAAATTATTAATGAATTCTTCATTGCTAAATTGACTAAAGATTTTTAATAGATAAAAGTGTTGACATTTATTTTACGAGTATTTTATTTTACTATTGTTATTATTATTACCTAATCTGACAATGTTACTAGTTACTAAATAAAAAAAATCTAGTGTACATATCTGTATTCTATGTGAAGGTTGCTAACACTAACTTAGGCTACTAACATTAACTTAAAACATTTGCATGCCAATTAATGTCAAAATATGCAGGAGCTAAAAAGGAGCTTCTGAGTCTGAAAAAAAAAATGGTTAGGACGTGAGCCATCCAATCGGAATAGGTTTAGTTTTTTCAGGATGTGGACGGAGGTGCCCGGATTTTAAAAAGTAATTCTATAGGCAAAATTGTCATTTAGCTACACCCTACGAGGATTGGCGTCCGGCAGGCAGCCGGCCGTAAAACAAACGACAAATCCTTGGCAATATGAGTTTAGAAGAAACTATATTGCGCCGACCCTATAAACAATGGGATAAGAACGTAACCTCTTAGGACATAAAATAATCGTCGTCGTCATCAGCCTATTGTAGTGCACTGCTGGACGTAGGCCTCCCCCAGTGTACGTCACATGACTCGATCTCCCGTTTTTGCCATCCAGTCACTACCAGCCGTCCTCTTTAAGTCATCGGTCCATCTGGCCGGAGGGCGCCCAACGCTACGCTTGCCGAGGCGCGGTCTCCATTCGAGAACCCGTTTACTCCACCGTCCATCGGTTCTACGACAGATGTGGCCGGACCACTGCCACTTCAGCCTGCTACATTTCAAGACAATGTCTGTCACTTTGGTCTTCTGCCGGATAATCCCGTTTCGGAATTTGTCCATTAGCGAGATTCCGAGCATTGACCTTTCCATAGCTCTCTGAGTGACATGCAATCGGTGAGCCAGCCCCACTGTCAGGTTCCACGTCTCGGCTCCGTAAGTCATGGCTGGTAGAACGCACTGATCGAACATAAAATAATGGCGAAGGATAATTAAAGTGACTTTGTTTTTTCTTTCAGTGAGTAAAATGCGCGCTTTCGTCCTCCCGTTGATCCTGTCGGGAGTCCTAGGCCTTCCTCAGCAGCAGGACTTCACCGTGCCCCCAGAACTCTTGGCTGAGATCTTCGAGATTCCCTCGTCTTCGTCTTCACCCAATGTTGACACTTCCGCTACCACGGCTACACCTAGCCTTTCTGATGTAAGTTATTTATAAATCACATCATCACCATCATCATAGCCTATTGCAGTCCACTGCTGGACGTAGACCTCCTCCAGGGCACGCCACAAGGCTACTGCCACAGGGGGGTTTTGCCCATAGTCACCACGTGCTGGGCAGGCGGGTTGGTGACCGCAGTTTGTATTTTGGACTATGTTGTCAGCACGGGAGGCGCTGCTGCCACATATTAAATCACATATCAAACGTAAAATTAGTCCTACCTCTCCTTTTCTCTCTCAGCCATTTATGTTAAGGATGGAGAGAGATAGACCTGACTAAGATTAGGTTTAGGTTTCAGTGTGACTGCCAGAATCGACCCTATTATAAAACAAAGTCGCTTCCCTTCTATGTATGCTTAGATCTTTAAAACTACGCAACAGATTCTGATGCGGTTTCTTTTAATAAATAGCATGATTCAAGAGGAAGGTTTGTATGTATGACTAGGCTCCGTGCAATGCCCCCTCATGCGGTCAGAGTCGCGGGAGACCGCTACTTTATACATATTATAGGTAAATGCTTTGTCATGAATGATTGACTGACGGATTAAAATACAGATAAATAAATGATCATGTAAAGACTTGAAACTTGGAGAGTGTGTTCTTTCTTTATTAGTGTTTAAGAAGGGGCTGGGCCAAGAGGAAGGTTCTAGAAATAGGTAAGCAAGTCGAAAAGGTACTTGTGGGGTTCTTTCTTCTTCCCCGCGGAATCTCTCGTAGGGTTCTGGGGTTTTCACTTCAATCCAATTTAGGTATTCTTCACTGGTACTTCACTTTTAAACGAAGGGCACTCCTTTGGGTAGGTCAAAAATTCACTTGCCGAGACGCGAGATGCGGGGGGGGGAAAACACACGTGGCCAGCGTCCGCGGCGAGGAAAAGAGAGGACAATTAGAAGTGGGAGATACAAAATTATAGTTTTAACAATAAGTAGGCATCCGATAAGAAAGGATTTTCCGAAATTCGATCTCTAAAGGGGTGAAAAAGGGTGACAAAGTGGACAAAGCGATTCCTCCGTCCATCTATTTAAAATTTATCAAAACCAGAATTTAGGGTAACACTAAAAAGTGTTGCTATTCCAAGTGTTTCAATGTTGGGCATTTCCCAAACCCACGAGAAAGAGAAAAAGATCCAAATTTTACGTGGACAATGTCATGGGCGTCGGCTAGTATCTACGAACAAGATAGTGAGAATTCCAGGATCGCGAATAGATCGTTTAACATAGCGGGATCAGCACCCGTATGAATTTGGTAAGAGCGAGATGTCTCACTTTTAAACGTCAAATTTACAGAGCTATTCATAACTAGATAAACTAAGTGTATGTACCTACTTTGCATGTAAAAAATAGACTTAAGAATTAGAACAGACACTCGTTCTCGAGCCAGGACTGAATGAATTAGGGCTGATAGAAGTGGTTTGCAATCCCTTTTTACACACCAAGTAGAAACACTTGCCTTGTCTAGTTATTACTTAGCTCTGTGGATTTGGCGTTTAAAAGTGAGACATCGCGCTCTCACCAAATTTATCATACGGGTGCAGATGTACGAGATCAGTGGCATGCTATAATGCTAGCTCATCGTCTGAGAACGCCCATGAGTTCCATTATAGTTAACATGCACGGAAGGAGATGCAGTTGATGTATTCTAGTGAACCCCGCATCAGCACTAAAGTATAGGTAGATATAAAAATATGCCGTATTTAAAAAATAGTTACCTAGATATGTACTTTATTTAAAAAGACCTTATATTTATTTTTGTATACAATTTACAGTTCACAGTGAGGCCGACAGATGGCAGCACAATGTTTACCGACCCCAACGGCGATGCATGCAAATGTGTGCCTTATTACCTTTGCGATTTGAATGATGTTGCAGTGGACGCGAACAACGCCACGGTTACGGGATGGGGCGAATTGGATATAAGGTGTTTTTATTAACTTTTTTACAAACTATCAACACATTAGTCCTAGTTCCGCAGAGTTTGATCCTAGGTCTTGTGTTGTGGGTACCTTAGCAATGGTACCTATACAGGATGTAAACAAAGTGTTAAATGCTAAGCGAAATATCACACAAATATTATAAAGGCGAAAGTTCGTGTGAGTGTGTATGTTTGTTACTTATTCACGTCTTTAGGACTTACAATTTTAATAAAATTTGGTATGGAGGTAGCTGACATCCTGGATTACATAGTCTACTTTTTATCCCGGGAAAATATTTTATCCCGGAAAATTTCGACATTTTGTTTTTTCTGCAGGCCACGCGGACGGAGTCGCGGGTAACAGCTAGTAACAGATATAGCCCACTATCCATAAAATTTGAGACTTAAAATCACAATTTTATCATTTTTGTACGATGTTGATGGGAAGATTGGTAAAAAATAAAATCTGCAGGAAAGGCAATATGCCACTTCCATTCAACCTATTGAGCAATTCAAGAAACGAATCTATAGCTATTACAAATTATACCAATTTTAATTGTCACCAGGTTTGGCGAGGAAGAATGTCAGCAGAGCATAGAGAAATGCTGCAAGAATCCCAAGAAACCTGAGGAGGTGCCCATACCGGAGCCTGACGCTTCGCGGCTAAAGGGTTGCGGTTATCGCAACCCCAAGGGACTCGACTTCACCATCACTGGGGGAACGGTAAGGAGAAACGTTTTCAGGAATAAAATGTTACTGGTCCCACTTAAAATATAGGCTAATTTTTATCCCGGATAATTTCGACATTTTGTTTTTTCTGTAGTCCACGCGGACGGAGTCGCGGGCGTCCTCTAGTCTTAAATATGAATAGGGTTATTATAATGACCCTCCTTATAACGGAGGTTATATATTAATACGCTCCATACAGAATAATACTTGTCGATACGAAGCTACTATGTTATTTCTAACAAATTTTCCTATCCACCAGGGTTTAGAAGCAGAATTCGGGGAATTCCCATGGGTGGTGGCCCTATTGAATGCTATCGACGGAACGTACGAGAAAGTGGGCGTCCTGATCCATCCGCAGGTGGTCATGACTGCTGCACATGTTATACAGAAGAAGTGAGTATGGTTCGTCTATAATGTCCCTTTTGTCATGTTGTCTGGTTCCAAAAAGTATTTTGCCCTAAAATGGGCCTTTCCCAAAATGTCTCTTTCCAAAAATGTCCCATTCCCAAAATGACCACCGAATGCCATCGACGGAACGTACTAGAAGGTGATATATAAGGTGCTGATACATCCCGAGGTGGTCATGACTGCCGCTCATGTTATACAGAAGTGAGTATGGTCAGCGCCGGCCCGAAGTAAATTTTAGAATGGAGCGAGATCCAATTATGGCGCCTCTCTTGTTTGCTCTTAATAATAATATTATATACCTATAGTAACCTATACCTAGGCGCTAGGATTTGGCGCCTGGAGCGACTGCTCCGTTCGCCGTATGGGCGGGCCGGCCCTGAGTATGGTTCTGTATCATTATGTACGTCTATAATATGTTCCAACATATCCCCAACATGGTTCCAGAAAGTTTTTTTTTTTTCCAAAATGGCCCTTTCCCAAAACGTCAATCGAACGCCATCGACGCACGCAACGTACGTAAGGGTTGCTTTGAAATAATTTGTCCTAAAAAGCTAACGGACCAACACACAGCCCATGGGAAAGAAAAATAACGGGAAGATGCATTTTTTTAAGTTACACGTCAACAGACAAACATGATAGCAACCATATAGCAACATAGAAACAAGACACCAGAATAATACCACTGACCTTCGCAATCCGGTGCTGGCTTCAGCTTCCAGGGTTCTGATCCACAGCAATCACTTTAAGAGCTCAAAATTTAAAATAAGTAAAAATTTAAACGTTCAAAATTCAAATAAATGCACAATAAGGTTTTAAATCGTACTTAATTCAATTTCGTAGAAAGAAACTTAGCTATAAATAGGTATATTTTATGTTTGAGCTATATTAATGTCTAGGTTTACATGGATGGATAGGATGCACGGCACACGCAAATGAAGCGTACGTACGATACGGCGGCCAATATACGACTGAGCCGGCCTTGGTCGTCGAAGCATAAGAGTGCGGGTAGTTTTATAAAATTTGTACAATGCCAGAGTGAAAGTACCCACATGTATAGCTAGACCGTAGAAGAAATATATGTATAGTATATTTGGGAAACGGTAGATACTCGTATATGACCGATCAGTGAATATATTTTTCTTATTTGTCGAAAAACATGTTTACTGTAACTCGTTATCGTACTACATACATACATGCATATATCTACAGGCTGTTCCATAAATGCACAGCATAAATGGCACACCATTGTGACACCGGAAATTTGCCCAACCTAATACGTTAAATCCTCTGGTGTCGACGTGACGAAACTATACATACACGGTCGTGTTTCCTTAATGGGATAGCCAGGACTGCAGGACATGAAGGAAATCGCATAGTCACGTTTAGCATAGCGATTCGAGGTCCCCTTCGAACGCCTCTAAGTTCCTTAGTCGACTCTTACGACATGCACGGAAGGAGATGCGACTGATGTATACTAGTGAAGCCCCGGAACCGCACAGGACATACACTAATCTAGCTAGTGTTTATAAGTGTTTTAATGACATTGAGTTATGTTCTACTACTATCTATCTAGGTACCATAGCAAAGGCAAAGTAATAACGAAAATTGAACAATATTCTCTGATTGCTTGACATTTCAACGCGAATATTGTACAATTTTCGCTATCGCGCTGCTTCAGCTTTGCTATTGCAAATGAAGTACCTAATCAGGGGGCCGTTCGATTCTGAGCTTCGCGTTTTACTTCTGTTTTGCTCCAGGTCTTCCCTAGGTATTTTAATGGCAGTGTTCTAATAACTTAATTCTCTTTACCAGGTATCAAAACAAGCCGTTAGCATTAAAGATTCGCGCAGGGGAGTGGGACACACAGACCAATAGGGAACGTCTGAGGCATCAAGAAAGGGGCGTACAGGAGATAGTCGTATATCCAGGTGAGCTATGAACCTTATGAAATATCTTACGTCGCCAAACCAAATGTACTTGAAGCCATGGAATCCGCTTATACAAGGAGTAAGTGTCAGCTAGACAAAAATATTGATGATACGCTGACTTCAGATTGTGATACTGAGACGAACTGCACTAAAATCTCAACACAATGGTATATGTTCAGCATTTCAGTATTTGCCTGGCTGTCATATACCCTGTATATTTTTTTGTACAAATACGATGGGGATGATGACTATGAATAATTTTTAATGTTATTCTATAAATATTAAAAGCATAATTATGTAACAATTTGATTTAGTGTCCAAATGAGACTTCAAAGTTATATCTACGTCTGATTTTATATTGTAAATGTTATTTTTGTTCCTTTCCTGTATGTTCGTAAGTGTAAATAAATATCTTCACTATGCAGGCTTCAACCCCAAGTCGCTGGTGAACGACATGGCGCTCCTGCGTCTATCGGAACCTCTGCAGCTAGCTGATCACATCAACGTCATCTGTCTGCCCGATCAGAATGAAGATTTGGATAGTTCCAAGCAATGCATCGCTAATGGATGGGGCAAGGATGTTTTTGGTGAGTTTACATAGAGTAAATGAAATTGTATTAGGCGTTACAATTCGGAAGTTCAAACATTCACTATGGGTGCGCCCACCACCAGTGTAGTTAGTGCAAGTGCTTGTTTTCGCAGGAGTATACATATATGAGTTATCAGATCCGAGGGTCAGTGGAGGGTTTAGGGCCCGGTGGTGGGCGAACCCATAGTGAAGAGTATACATAGAGGTACTGTTCGTTTTACTTATAGAATATCTAGTGGCCGCCCACTCCGCCCGCATGGACTGCAGAAAAATCAAAATGACTAATTTTTAACTAAATCCCCTGTAAGTTTCATTTCGTTTCGCAATTATTTGAAAAATGGGCTCTCAATGCAGATGCACATAATTATCCGCGATAAAAATATTTTACTGGGATAGAAGTAGGTACCCAGCCTTTCTCAGACTCTAGACTACCTGTGTACTAAATTTCATTTAAATCGGTTCAATAGTTTTGGCGTGCAAGCGAGACAGAGTTACTTTCGAATGTATAATATTAGTAAGGATTCCTGTGCCTGTTTTGAATTTGATGAAATATATATTTTTGTTCTTATGTAGTACAAAAACAAAATCATTATTCGCACGAAAGCAGTATATTATAGGGGCTAGGCGGGGCAGTGCACCGGGACCCTCAAGCTCAGGGGGCCCTCGAATCCTTACCGTGAAATTCTCGGTAGAGCTTGAATTTTCAAGAAGGTTAGGTACACAAGTTACGTAGATAATACGAGAAAAAATGTCTATTACCTATTGTCTTAGTTTTTATTGCACATACAATTAAGCAATCTTTCAAGGGGCTCGTAAACTTCAAAAATTCTTGGTAATGTCTAGTCACGTGCAATAAAGAGAAGATAGTCAATAAAAAATCCTCAAAATCTAATTGGTTGAGATAGCAGTGGGGCCCCATTTTTACTTGCCCCAGGGCCCTAGTTACCTAGCTACGCCACTGCTGTTTGCTCTACACACCACACTACTTTACCTGATGTTTCATGTAGGTGTGTTTGCGTAGTGTGTATGACAAAACAGCCGCGGACGATCCGACGTAAAAATCTGATTTGCCCCCCCTCCTAGGCCAGAAGCTAGGTACGCCCATGATCCCCTATGCTAACGTGGTGTAGAAACTCTCGTATAACCCTTCAGTTCTGGATACACCGTTTCGAGAACACATCCGTGACTTATTTGACTTTCCTCACAGGCAAGAAAGGCAGATACGCCGTCATCCTCAAGAAAGTAGAACTAGACATGGTGAAACACGACACCTGCAATGAGCTGTTGCGTCACACTCGCTTGGGACAGTACTTCAGACTGCACAAGACCCTCGTGTGTGCAGGCGGCGAAGACGGCAAGGACACTTGTCAGGTAAGACGGTTACCATAAGCAACCCTCGCTTTGGAAGGCAACTGGATGGGTGGACCAATGTTTTTATGTGTTGTTTATCCTGTATAGGATACCTCAGCTGCATCTCCTTCTGTGCATGTTGTGAGAATGTCGACTACGGAACTCGGGCGATGAGCTAGCAACTTGTCTGTCACTATCACAAAGGTAGACCTGTCAGGGGGTGGTCATAATCAAGATTCAGTTTGGGTAGAGGCTCCGATATTGTCTATGAACATTATATTATTAGCAACTTTTTTGCTAGACTTCTCAAGCAACAGTTTATATGGAATTTTCAGTGGCGTACCCAGGTTCTGAGCTAATCAAATTGCTAGCAACCATAAATCTTGCATGTATCTTTATTAACAAGGGAGTTTATGAACCTCATAAAAGGAAACTGAAAACCTGCCTAAGTATAGAAAAAAAATCACATACCTAAGTCGCCTGACACTTCTTGAAAATGCAAGTTCTACTGAGAATTGGCACTGCTACTGCTTTGTACGTCGCAATGATCACATTTTTTTATATTTTCCAGGGCGACGGTGGCGCCCCCTTAGTGTGTCCAATCGGCAACGATCGCTACAAGCTATCCGGCCTAGTAGCTTACGGCATCGGTTGTGGAGAAAAGAACATACCAGCCGTCTATGTTGGAGTACCACAATTTAGAAACTGGGTCGACGAACAGATGGCCATATGGGGTTATGATACGAGCGGGTATAGGGTTTAGGGTCTTTTTCTGGTTAGCAAGCCTATCGGCTATCTTTTTTGACAGTAAGGGTGAGATTACCGCCGCTTTTCGAGCACAAATACAGAAATCTGTTTAATGAAAACAATTGAAGATTTAATGTGCAAAAAAAATATCTCGAGATCGGTTATTGAAATTGGCTCTTAATAGGCTAACTAGTGTAAAATGGGTATGTAAATTGCACACTTCTGCCCATCTTCTTTGGAGGATAATGGGCGTAACCATATGTATGTATGTATTTCATAGTGATCATTACTCATTAAAGCTTATTGAACTGGAAGTGACATGTATGCGTGTGTTGGCAAATTTACTTCAGACAAGGCATTATGCCACCATGAAATGTCAAAAAAGATGGCCGATACGGGCTTATAGGTCTATTTAAAGGATGAACGCTAACTTACATTATACCATTTTCTAGTATATTCAAGAGCAATCATCATCATCATCAGCCTATTGCAGTCCACTGCTGGACGTAGGCCTACCCCGGGGGACGCCACAAGACTGCCATGGGGGGTATTTCCCCATAGTCACCACACTGGGCAGGCGGGTTGGTGACCGCAGTTTGTATTTTGGACTATGTTGTCAACACGGGAGGCGCTGCTGCCCACCTCCCGGAAACCCTTAATCGCCTCGTACGATACCCACGGGCAGACATGGGGTGGTACGAATTCTACTCTGCCGGCACCATGCGGCCAATTTACCTATATAAGAGGTTAAAATACCTATTTACTCTTGGAATGGTTTCCAAAAGTGCAGCTATAACACTTATACCCTTATAGAAATATCAAAGCTATTTTTACTCTCTCTCTCTCTCTTCTTTCTTAACGTATTCGCTGTCGCATGTTTAATAAAATTACATGTATGTAACAATTTTGTGGTTGCATAAAACTAATTATTATAATTTTATTATTATTATTATTAACTATTAATGTTAGTAGAATGGGCTGTTTTACAAAATAACTAGATATATTTTCTCAAAAACTCATATTATTCAAAGTAACCAGTTGTTTTATAAAAATGCGGATTTTATCATTTCGCTTTGACATTCTTATCTACATATTATTATACAGGATGATTTTGAGTTGCCACCCTTAACGACGGGTACGTACTCAACTTTGGCCTCTAATATTTTGGAAATCAGACACTTCCCAGGTATGCTTCCATGGAGAAAAATGATCGTGATGATTAGGAGATTCCGTAGTTTTCGGGAACGTTGACGACCAAAAATCATCCTGTATACCTAAAATATTTTAAAGGTAGGTATTTTAAAATTCTGTAAAAATACATATATGTACTCAAGTAATAATTAATAAACGCATGACAATATTAAAAAGGAATGTATTTACATACTACGTAACAAAATATACATTTTATATTTTAATAACATTTTTGTTTTATTTTACCTAAACATTTAATTAATATAACGAGCTTGTAACAATCACAAGTTATTGTATTTGTATTGATCTAATAATAAATCCTGGGTTCGAATCCCGGTAGGACGGCCGATTGGTGTAGTTGGTAGTGGCCCTGCCTGCGACACCATAGGTCCTGGGTTCGAATCCCGGTAGATGCAAACATTGATGTGATGAATATCGATGTTTGTTTCCGAGTCATGGGTGTTTATATACTTATCTATGTATTTATATACCGTTACTTAGTACCCACGACACAAGACCTTAGGGATCTAAAACCAAAATAAAAGTATTTTTTTTTAGAAACTAACCACCCTAATGTGCTCAGTTCTGATTGCGTCTGAAATAAGTTATGTCTGTCCCTTTTCATTCTTAAAGCACATACGGACAGATAGAACAAATTTTCAGCAAGTGGTGGTCACAACTACATAGGTACATTTACAAGTTTTGCATTTAAATGCAACAGTATTAGCCTTTAATTTCTCATTTTTACATATACAATAGGTTAATTAATTATTATTACCAGAGGTCGGAATTAGGTAGAGTCATTTATGTACTTGCATCGAAATGTTGATATCAATGTGGACCTTCCCAGGATTTCTAATGGACAATCCCGTGTGGCCAACAATATTACGAATAAATAATAATAAAACCCTCAGAGATAGACAAATAAAACAAAGATAATTAACATAAAATTTCTGCTCTTTAAAATTAATACCGGAATTCGAGGCATATCCACTTTATTCTTTCGCTGTATGAAATCAGTGCAAGTACATAAATGACTCTACCTAATTCCGACCTCTGATTATTATGCACGTGCACTATAAAATTAAACATCACTGTTTATTTGTTTAGCTTTGACAGTAGGGAAGGCGGCACTGCAGTTAGCTTTCTCGATTTCGGCGTGAAGTTGTTTTAAACGCGCCCGGGCCAGTGTTAGATTCGCGTTGGTCGCTCGCATACATTCCTGTAAGTATAACAGTTTAAATAATACATATAATCACGCCTCTATCCCTTACGGGGTAAGCAGAGCACCAAGGGCCGATAGAACCACATGGTGCCACTTCTGACCAATTTTGAGGGTATAGTTGAGATGTACAGGTTCGGTTAGTAGTGACAGGTGGTCAGCCCATCGCCTACAAAACACCAAGACCCTCTTGTTCCTCTACTGACTTGAACAGTATGCCCGGGAAGAGAAGCAGCTGTAGTATTATACGCTTTTTTTTCACTGCCAGAGCAGCATAGAAGAAATTAGAAGTTTAAATAGTACATTATTACAACATATTTATAAAACAAAGTCACTTCCCGCTGTCAATCCCTATGTATGCTTAGATCTTTTGAACTACGCAACGGATTTTGATGCGATTTTTATAAATAGGAAGATGAAGAAGATGTCCTCCACGACGTATCCGTCGACGGCGACACCTTGTCAGTTCCTGGCGTGTGCACGGATATGACTCGCGAAACCGAACTTGGTCTTAAACGTGCGACTACATAAGTTGCACTGTAACTGCCCGCTTACATTGTACGTGTAGTTGTAGATAGTTTTGGGACGAGTTTTTCGGGCGTGTCGCTTGGCGTCGAGTTCCTTGAGACGGGCTTCTTCAAACTTTTCAGTGCCTATCTTGATTGCCTTGCGCCACTCCGATCTTGTTAAAGCGTCACTCTCCCACGTACCATGCGACAAGCCGCAGGATGTTAGTTGTCGTTTTAGAACATCCTTGTATCGGAGATATTGTCCACCAGGCTTACGTTTTCCACGGGAGAGTTCTGAGTAGAAAACGGACCTAGGCAATCGAGAGGCGTCCATGCGTACAAGATGACCGCACCATCTCAACTGCCCTCTCATAAGAAGGCACTCCATGCCGGAAACATGAGCACGACGTAGAACCTCCGAGTTCGGGACACGATCCTGCCATTTAATCTTTAATATGGATCGAAGACAGTTTAAGTGAAAAGTGTCCAAGCGCCTGATGTCCGTCTTGTATAGACACCATGTCTCCGAAGCATACAGCAAAAGTGGTAGTATGATTGCTTTGTACACGGATATTTTAGTTTGACGATGGAGGTCGTGAGATTTCCAAACTCTCTGGTTAAGCCTTCCATAGGCCGCAGCGGCCCCAGCTATTCTGGCAGCAATTTCGGTCTCGAGTCTATTATCGTCGCGTATCAGCGTTCCGAGGTACCGAAACGTCCTCACCTCTTTGAGCGGCTTCCCGCCCAGAAGAATAGCAGTACCGGGTGCAGATGTGCCTCTTGCGGGCTGTCTTAGTGTTTGAGTTTTTGACACGCTTATCACTAGGCCAAATTTGCGGCACGATTCATCGAGATTGTCCAAGTATTGCTGCAGGCTATCAATGCAATCAGCCATAAGGCAAACATCGTCGGCATATAAGACTTCCAGCATGGTCATATTCTGGGTTTTTCGTTTTGATCTGAAGCGACTTAGATCAAATACGCTTCTATCGGATCTAACGTTGATCTGTATCTGTCTATTGCATTTATTCAGAGCGTCCGTCATGACGGCAGCAAAGTAGAGGGCAAATAAAGTCGGAGCCATAACACAACCCTGCTTGACCCCACTAGAGACTGGGAACTGTTTTGTGAGCTGATTTTCATGTCGAACCCTGGCCATCATACCTTCATGAAATTGACGTATTAGATTTGTCAGCTTTTCAGGACATCCAGTCTTCTTAAGGTGTAATCGTCCACAGGGCGGTTCTTGGCACTCTATCAAACGCCTTCTCTAGGTCGACGAAACACATGTAGAGATCACGGTGCTGTTCAAGACTCTTCTCTTGCATTTGTTTAACAACAAATATAGCGTCAACCGTGCCTCGGTTGGGACGGAAACCACACTGGCTCTCCGGAAGAATACGCTCGGCCAATACACTCAGACGCCTATTAATTATATGAGATAATATCTTTCCGGCTGCAGAGAGGAGTGATATGCCTCTATAAGAGCCACAATCTGATAGGTCTCCTTTTCCTTTATATAGCTTGCAGATGGAGGCATCCTTCCAGTCTTGAGGCATTATTTCCGATACCCAAATGTGTGAAACCAATTCGAACAGTCCCTTCTTAATGTTAGGTCCTCCATATTTGTAAACTTCAGAAGGTAGACCATCTGAACCGGGAGATTTGCCATTCTTCAGTCTTTGAGTAGCTTTGCAGAACTCAGCGAATGACGGTGGATTGTCAAGCTCTGATGCCACGGGCAGGTCCTCTAATGTGTCTATGTAGAGCAGGTCGGCTCCCTGTGTTCTGGGATTTAGAACATCGTTAAAATGTTCCACCCAACGTAAGAGCACCTCCGTAGGATCTGTCAATCGCGTAGTTTTATCGTTGGAGAGAACTGGTGCAGTTTTCTTAAATCTAGGTCCAAATACAGTTTTAAGACCCTCAAAAAATTTTGCACTCTGATTGCTGTCAGCGAGAGTTTGTAGTTCTTCAGATTTCCTTTTCCACCAACGATTCTTAAGCTCGCGCATTTTCACTTTGAGTTTCTGCTGTACAGCACGGCGATGTTCAGTACTAGATGTTTCATTCATAGCGCGCCTCGAATCTTCCACGAGTCTCCGTATATCAGCGTCCGAGTCATCGAACCAGTCTTGGTTTTTTTTCTGCGGTTTACCGATTATGCGTTGGGAGATTTTATACAGAGTTTCGGAATATTCGCACCATGCTTCATCAATTGACGCGCCTTCTTGAGTACTGGAGTATTCTTCGCCAAACTCAGCATCAAGTTTGAGTTGCATTTCATCACTATTGACTAGATTGGCAAATGCTAGTCTCGCCGGGATCTTATGCTCACTTCTACGCGGATGCTTGATGTTCAGCTTCAGCTTGGATCTAATTAAGCGATGATCGGTCCATCCTTGAGCACCCCGCATGGCTCTTGTTATGTTTACATCTTTCAGGTCCTCTCTTCGAACTATGATGTAGTCTAGAAGATGCCAATGTTTGGATCGCGGATGCATCCAGGACGTTTTGTATTTTTCAGGGAGTCGGAAGAATGTATTAGTGATGCTTAGGTCAAATTCAGCACACAAAGTTAGTAGAGCAGTTCCATTGGTATTACATTTTCCAATGCCATGCCGCCCTAAAACATCCCTCCAGGCGTTATACTCCGTACCAACACGCGCATTAAAGTCGCCAAGCAATATAAGTTTATCACACGACGGTATAGCTCGCAATACGACTCGCAGGTCTTCATAAAACTGTATCTTATCGTCATCAGGTGAAAACATAGTAGGGGCGTATACACTGACGATATGCAGGTATTTCCGGTGAGCTAGGTGAAGTCGCAGTGTCATGAGCCTGTCGTTGATTCCCTTTGGTGGCTCCACCAGAGATCCTGCTAAGACGTTTTTCACAGCAAACCCAACGCCGCTAGCGGCTTTTTCAGTCGCTGGTTTCCCTATCCAGTAGTACGTGTAGCCACCTAGTGACTCACAAAGCTCACCGCTATCCGACAGATGTGTCTCGCTAATTGCGGCAATGTCTATGTTGTAGCGGGCCAATTCGCGGGCTATAAGCGCAGTTTTCCTCTCGGGACACAAGTTTCCATCACTATCCAAAAGAGTCCTCACGTTCCAGGTAGCTATATTGAATGATTTTATTAATTTTCTTTGCCTTTTCTGACCGCGATCAGTTGGTGCCCAAATGACCGCGGTTTGCCATTTGGGTGAAAAGTGAGACGGACTATGTATAGGCCACCTTTTCTAGGCCCCTCCCCAGATTGGGGAAAGCAGAGCGATCCTAAATAGGGCTGCTTTGTCGCCAGGCGTGCTGCCGAACCCGTCCTCCCGCCTCAGTCGAGTCCAGGAGCGACCACTCTCGCCTGGCCGCCTACGTGCAGAGAACCAACTAGGAACCGAACCCACCAGTCCGAGTTCCTTCCATCAATGCTCCATCGCCGCAGGGCTTGCACAGTTCGAGTCCAGTTACTGCCAGGTGTCATCAGCGCGTGAATATATTATAGTGGGTGAGCATATGCGCAAACGCAGACCCACTCTCTCGTCTTGAGCTTCCGGTTATCAGTGGAACGGCGAGCCGATACGACCGATAAGAAGAGCAAGATGCATCAAACCTTTTAGGGGCTTTTTATTCCCCAAGGCCGCTGATAGCCTCTTCCAGTCAATGACCAGGGAGTAGTTATCCCGCTACTTGCTCGGGCGCCAGAGCCTCGTTCGTTATCTAGCAGGGAGCACCACGACGGCTATATGGCCGTCGCCGTCAAGGACGCATGCAGGTGAGGATG
This sequence comes from Carposina sasakii, assembly GCA_014607495.2. Taxonomy (NCBI): domain Eukaryota; kingdom Metazoa; phylum Arthropoda; class Insecta; order Lepidoptera; family Carposinidae; genus Carposina; species Carposina sasakii. The sequence continues at coordinate 7,766,226 of CP053172.1, read as the reverse complement.
ACAATTGGGCCAGAAATGATGTTGGTTCTGTTCTCCCCTTACTCCCCTTATATATAAATAGATAGAGTGATTCAAGAGGAAGGTTTACATGTACTAGAGACCCGCCCATACGGCGAACAGAGTAGTCGCTCCAGGGGCCAAATCCTAGAGGGCGCCTAAATTAGGCGCCTAGGTATTATACAGGGTGTAACAAAAGGGGTATCTTAAGCGAAAAGCTATGTAAATAGCCCACTTAAAGTAACTTATCCATAAAATTTGAGACTCGAAATCACATGTTTATTTTTCCAGATAGTATGGAGAATTTCTAAACAAACAAAAAAACGAAATGTTCATACAATCTTGAAAAATAAACATGTGATTTCGAGTCTCAAATTTTGGAAATAGGTTCTCTATTGTGGGCTATTTACATAGTTTTTGGCTTAACATACCCTTTCTGTTACATCCCGTATATTATTAGGAGCAAACAGGCGAGGCGCCATAATTGGATCTCGCTCCATTCTAAAATTTACTTCGGACCGGCGCTGTATGGGTGTAATGCCCTTTAACGCGGACGAAATCGTGTTCTCTTGACTGACGGATTAACAGCCTAAATCGCTGATCGTAGAGAACAGAAGGGTAAGCACGAACCTCTCGATAGTTCGTTACTTTTATCAAATGACTCATTTTCCAAATGAACATTTGGTGAAACATTTTTTTATCGAATGAACATTATTGTCAATATTTTTTGGTCAAAAATTAGTAAACCAGTCACAACGCCTGGGCAGGCGCGTGTTGGTGACCGCAGTGTGATTTGCGAACTTTATTATCAACTTGAACTTGGCTTGACACACTACTGCGTGTCTTGGTGAGATAATGTAATAACTCCAAAATGCTGGAATATGTATCGAAATCGTGGGCGTCCGCTAGTAAAAGTATTAAATGCTTTGTCTTGACTGAAGGATTAACAGCCTAGATCGCTGATCATAGAGACCAGAGGGGTAAGCACGAACCTCTCGATAGTCCGCAATTACATAGATTTTGCTGGCGATTCGCTAGCGTTACGCCACATAAAAAGGTTCGTGCTTACCCCACAGGGCCCTGTTTTATAAAGCTGACAAGTTGACATATACCTATGTCAAAAACTGACAAAATTGTAGAATTGTCGCGCTGCGGCCGTTTTTAAGGTCACAAATCCGCAGGTCAAATTGTCAATTTCCTACCATGACAATTGTGTCAACTTTAAAAAACAGAAAAATTGTCGGCTTATCACTTCTTGACATATTATGTCGACTTGTCGGATTGTCAGCTTTATAAAATAGGGCCCTGCAATGTTTTCCCCTTTTCAGATGTTTTCTTTGCATGACGCACGCATCTGATAAGAAAGGATTTTCCGGAAATTCCCACGGCTACGGAAGTAACGGGAATTCTAACGTTTACGCTTATGGAGTTGTGAGCGGCCGCTAGTCTTTTTCAATTTTTTTACTACCAGAGTTTTGGATAAAGAGGTATTTGCCCAGATGTGGTACACCCTAATGGCTCACAAATTAAAAAAAAATACTGGAAAAATAAACAAAATATTTAAAGGTCACAACTCTAAAATACAAAATTATACTGTTTCGGCCAGCTCCCGTTTCAGCGGGTCCGGCCGGGGAAAGGATCCCCGGGGTGACGAACGCGGTGGGCCCGGGGCGTAACTCCCAAACCCGCGCTGGTCGCGTCCGCCTCGCGCACCCTTCACCCGTGTGCGCAGCTCCGATATCAGCCGCGGCGTCGTCGCGTACTAAATACGCGCCGGTCACCCTATTGTATGTTGTTGTCAAACCCACCCACTGTACGTTGCTGTCGCACCCCTGTATGTTGTCGTCGTACGCGGGAGTGAGAGACAAAACACATATACAAACATTACATACCTGAACATTAAGTAGGGTTTTATCAGACTTGGTAAGTTTGTCGACAGACAAATCCGCTGTATGCTTCACTAAGCCTTGTATAGTAGCACGAAGAGACACGTTACACTCCCCTGCAATATTATATATTTTTTTTATTATTTAAACAGAGTGTTATGGTACATTTATAATTCGACTGCCAATAAACCTAAAAAAAATCAACCTAATTGCAGTCCACTGCTGGACTATGGAGGCCTACTCCCCTAAGGCACGACACAACGCTACTGCCATAAGGGGTTTTTTGAACATAGTCACAACGGTGTCCTGCTGTTTGACCATAAGTCATTTGGCAAAATTACACTTGACAAACAACGGTTGATGTAAATACAGCGCACAAGCCGAGCGAGCGTAGAGAGCAGCGACTGGCGAATGCCAGAAGCGACTTTAGGGAGTTTCTCTCATTACCCAAATTAAAATAAATTACCCAACAGACTAAATCGTAATGTTGGAAAAAATAAGTACTTTTTATGTTATTTCATTTTGTTAAATGACATTTGGACAAATGCTTAATTTGCGAAACATATACATATGTATTATTTACTGAAATGAAAAAAGGTCAATTGACATTTTAATATTGTAACACATTTAACAAGTGTAGTGTTTGCTAATGGATTATTTTCTAAGTGAGTTTTTGTAAGATGATACTTTTATCAAATGTCTCATTTGCCAAATGAACATTTGGTGAAACATTTTTTTGTCGAATGACCATTTGTCAATAACTTTTTGGTCAAACACTAGTAAACCAGTCACAACGCCTGGGCAGGCGCGTGTTGGTGACCGCAGTGTGATTTGCGAACTTTATTATCAACTTGAACTTGGCTTGACACACTACTGCGTGTCTTGATGAGATAATGTAATAACTCCAAAATGCTGGAATATGTATGTTGCCTGGTGATTGGTTCATACTGTGCAACCTACATTAAAATATTGCTTATTGCATCTCTATCAACCCAGGACCTACGGCACCGTAGGCAGGATCACCAACTGTGCCACTCAGCCTTCGATAGATCTTCCAGTGATATACACTAGTACTTACATAGTTTCTGATGTAGTAAAGAGTTGTACTTGATGTGTTGAGGATTTTCAGTAATAGATGGTGATAATGCAGTGAATAGAGGTAGGTCCACTTCTTGTAACTGACTTGATGACAGTTTTGATTCTGAAAATTTACGAAAATTATAACAAAAATGTGGCCGCGTGGTGCCGGCAGAGTAGAATTCGCACCACGAGGCGATAAGGGTTTCCGGGAGGTGGGCAGCAGCGCCTCCCGTGTTGATAACATAGTCCAACATACAAACTGCGATCACCAACCCACCTGCCCAGCGTGGTAACTATGGGCAAATATCCCCCATGGCAGTCTTGTGGCGTACACTGGGGGAGGCCTACGTCCAGCAGTGGACTGCAATAGGCTGATGATGCTTATCAGAATTTATTATATCATTATGGTCGATTCTGACCCCTCACACTTAAACGTAAACTAGACAGGGTATGTCTCCTTCATTCTTAACATAAATGGCTGTGATAGAAAGAGATGGGTAGAACTAATCTTAAGTTAAGTAGGTTTAAGTGTGATCAGAATTTACCATATTGCTAAATATTCATCACATTACAATAAAACATAGTTATAAAATTATTAATAAAGAAATGGAAAAAATTCCTCACCCGGGTGGGAATCGAACCCACGACCTCTGCATTCCGCGTGCCAGCGCTCTCACCACTGAGCCACCGGGTCAACTACTCGGATGACGAATTTTACCATCTCTTTTCTAAATTACATATTGGCAACGTTATTTTTCATCCCGATATGAACATAGTTATTTGATGCACCATTTAGTTTGGATCACTCCAGTTTTATTTAACTAGTGGCCACTATAGTAGGAACAGGACAAGTGTGGGCATTGCCCAGCTGCGGGAAACGGTATAGGCTATTTAAAAAAAAAAAGTGGCCACTCACAGCCTTGTTTGTGTAAACTTTATAATTTCATGTTATTTCTCATTGCAACTAACTTGCACCTTATTGGTGCTTTGACAGGGAATTGGTGCTCCAATTTGCTGATGTCAACAAAAAAATCTAGTAATGCAAAACACCAGCGATACCCATGTAATATGCAATGATTGGATTCGGTAGTGCAATTTAGGGTCAACAAAATGCTAACATATATTAGTATAATTGACCCGGTGGCTCAGTGGTTAGAGCACTGACACGCGGAATGCAGAGGTCGTGGGTTCGATTCCCACCCGGGTGAGGAATTTTTTCCATTTCTTTATTAATAATTTTATAATATATAATATCTTGACTAAGATAAATTTATAAAAACACTTCTCCATTAATATAATCCGTTAGGATATGGTTGATCGTTTCATCTTTAAACATTGTGCTGAGGGATTCAGCTCTGTTTGCCGAGATTTGGCTAGTGTATAGCTATCGGGATGAAAAATAACGTTGCCAATATGTAATTTAGAAAAGAGATGGTAAAATTCGTCATCCGAGTAATTGACCCGGTGGCTCAGTGGTTAGAGCACTGGCACGCGGAATGCAGAGGTCGTGGGTTCGATTCCCACCCGGGTGAGGAATTTTTTCCATTTCTTTATTAATAATTTTATAATATATTAGTATGTATTTCAGAAATATTACATACTAACGTATATCTTAACTAATAATTGCTTAATACATTTCATGTGTTTATTGAATTCTAATGCAAAAATAAGGTTAGAAATAAATTGTAATTGTAATCAAAAACCAAAAACGACATATCCATGTAAAAATTTTGTTGTCTTGATATATTTGCACTACCTCATCCTCCCCCTGATTACGTAAAAGCAATAATTGAGTGTGTGTGTGTGTGTGTGTGTGTGTGTGTGTGTGTGTGTGTGCGAGGTGCGGGACGCGGGAGGATGCTGAGTATAACGTATTGCGTTTACGTAATCAGGGGGCCGATGACTCATAATATGTGTCTCTAGATAATTGTAACATAGATGTGCATAAGGTGTTTATACATATATAAATAAATAAATTACCATCATCAGACTCGGGAGCTTCTCCGGCTATGATACATGGTTTTAAAGGTGCTGATATTTCCACATCCTAGAAACATAATAAAAATAATACTGGTCATCATGTATAATTAACTATCTTAAGTTACTATTGAGGGATCACCCACCACCGGGCCCTATACCCTCCGCTGACCCTCGGATCTGCCGACTCATGATCACGAACACAAGACACTACAGTCTCAACGAGAAGCCAGAAAACCAGCGCTGCTTGCAAGGTAGGCACGCCTATCTTATCTTAGCAGCATCCAGCTGAAAAGGGACCCGTTTGGCGGTTGCACGTACACGGGACTGACGGGCTCCAAATAGGGCACACAGTTCTACTTACTGTTCTTCGTTTCATGTTACTTCTACCTGTCTACTTACTTCTTTTGATCTGTATTTCTACCCTATTTCTATTGTCCTTTTCTATGTTACTTCTGTCTGTGTATGTGTAATTTTCAAATAAAAATCTATTCTATTCTATTCTATTCTATTCCAGATCCGTCTGCTAGGTCAGCTGAGGGTATAGGGCCCGGTGGTGGGCGATCCCTCAATAGAGATTTGAACTTCCGAAAAGTGACTCCTGATACAATTCAATATCTTAAGTTAGTCATGCCTAATTATTAAAAATTAAATGACCTCAAAGTACATTACCAGAATAGGTATTTGAGCTCATAGATTGCTTAGGACTTTACAACATCAAAATTCAAAATAGTACATCAATGCTGAGGACTTTAAACCAGTAAAACAAGTTGTTAGCAGCAGTTGAAGTATAAGAAGCATCCAGTATAGGGTTGCCATCTCAAAACTTTGAAAATCAGGATTTGAGAAAGAAATACCAGGACATTTCGATTAAAAGCCAGGATATACGTGCGAGCCCAGTGACAATATGATGTGCCGGTGACTACGTATTTGCTTCTTTTAGGCTTTCTAGAGGTGCTGCTGACGCTTATTTGCCCGATGTCGGCACTCTAAGAAAATCTGCCGACAGCGAATGTGTCAGGACTTTAAAACTCAGGACGATGTTTAAAAACTATCCAGGACGGTTGGCATTTTGGCAACCTTAATCTAGTATAACAACAACTAAATTTATGTAAGTGCATACCTAAGTTATGTGTTCATGTAAAGAAATAAGGATTTTAATTTATTGGGTGGATAAAAAACTTATTTAAGTTCAAACTTACAGGCGATTTTCCAACTTCAAATTCGGAATCCGATTCAGAGGCTTCCCCGTCAACTACATGGATGTTTTTAGACATGGTTTATGCAGATTTGTAGTAAATTATCTTCTGACCAACAATCATTTGCTACACTCTTACAAAATACTAGCAAAATTTTGTTAATTTAAAAAACAAAACTGAGAATTTTTAGTGTTTGCTTATTTTATTTTTCTGCCTTTGAAAGAAAAATTAACTTTGCACCAAAAGCGCTGAATACCGCTGACTAACTATATTCTTTAGTTCTGTTTCTTAACAGCTTAGCACTTTAGCAATACAGCGCATTCTCTGAGATAAATAACACTCAAGAAAGCAGCGCTTCAAGCGCATTCGAGTCTGGGTAAACGTCACTCATTTGTTTGACAGTTCGTAATTTTTGCGTTTTGTTTCGTTTGTAGGTTTAGCTTGTGACTCCGTCACACATACAATATAAAGTACAGTCAGATCGAAAAGTGATAGAATAAATTAATGTTGTTAGTGTAATTGGGGGAGGCCTACGTCCAGCAGTGGACTGCAATAGGCTGAAGATGAAGAAGTGTAATTGTAATAATATAAACAAAATGTAAGTTAAAAAAGATGTAAATAAGTGTACGTTAGTAAGATGTAATTAAAAAAAATATAAACAATAATCGCACCATAAAAAGAACCTAGGTATTTAATTTTTATTTTTCAGTTAATCGGACTTAACTTCACGTAATTTCTTAATATACTTAGCTAAGTGATTAGCTTAGTGTTTTAGCTGATCGCAAACACGTCGCTACTACGGTTGCTTGCTTCTGGCTTTTCTCAACACAATTTGTGCCTAGCAAAAAGGTAAGTTTAGTGGTCAGGTCAGGTGGTTTATATATTATTATTAAGTTATAATGGATTCAAAATGAAACTGCACAAGAACATGAAGAATTATTTTACTATAAGATGTAACTTGGACGTCTCGACACAGCGACAAATTTATAATTATGTACAAGTGTTTTCATTTCTTAATAAGTAGGTTCATCCTCCCTCATACATTAGGTATAGATATAAAATAATTAACAATATAACAAATAATTATAAAATGTGCATTGTTTGAAAAATGACTAGTAAGGTAGGAAATGTAGCAGCCATAGGAATAGGTCTTATTATCTAACTACTTTGAGTCACTCGTACTGAAATTGGCTAAGTAAATAATAATTGTGTAAATAGATTCTCATTTATTTTAAAAGACACATTTTCAAACTTAATTGTGACTGTAAAATAAAATATTGCAATACGTAGGTACATGTGTAAACAGTTATTAAATTTGTAAAAACAGTAAAACATTTGCAATAATTTAAATAACTTTCATGTCTTATAAATAGGAAGATATGGAATCATTACCACAAAATGATTTGTCAATATCTTGCAGAAATTACAACAAATATAAGATTTTAATATCGCCTTCCCAATCAGTCGCAATTAATTCCTTTAACTATACCAGTAGTGTCGATATTTCTACATTAATTCATAAGATTAGAATAACCCTAAACAAACCTAATTAAATAAAACTATACCACTTTCGATATTAAGTCAAGTCCAATTTTCATTCTACTCAGTGAATTTGCAATAATATTAACAATTCCATTTCTAATAATTTTTACTAATCCTTGGAAGACCCAAGATATTGTATGGGCACACAGCCCACTAATAGCGCTGCCATTAGATATCGTATTTTTATGAATTACCTATATAGATATATTTTGCTAGCGTCCAATCTGAAAATTCAAATCTTAAAACTCGTCCTATTTTCATTACCCGACTATTTCTATTCAAATAAATTTGCATGTAAATAATAATCGAGATTAATTATATGTATTTCAGAACGAAGAATAATGTTTTGCATTAAGTATGTAATATTTTAAAAGCTATAGAACTTTTAGTTATTAAAACAATTCCTACAGCATTTAAGAATGAGATACTCTATTACCCACATAATTTAATTAGTTATAAGTGTAATTATATTGAAAAATAAGGAACTACACTAGGCTATTTTATGACAAATGTACCTATTGATGATTTTCTATTTTAACCTAAATTCTACATTTAACAATAAAGCCAGATGATAGTACCTAAATAGCAGCCAGCTCTTTTTACCATTTTGACTTTCTTATGAATACCCGGAAGTGTTTAATATTCCATTCGAACATGTCATAACAAAGACTAGTAGGTACTTACTAATGTTTGACAACGTACTGTCAAGAAATCTACATATAAATGCGTTATTATAATCTATACCTACTAAACCAACTATCTTGTCTAAGAAATAAATTAAAATTATGGCCAATGTTGTATTAAAGTAAATAGGTAAGGTTTATTAATTCCATCCTTTGATATGATTTGAAATTGCATCGACATTGCTTTTATTATTAAACTTAGGTTTTTAATCATAAGAACCTAAGCACTTAATAAATTACCTAAATTACATGAACAATACCTACTTATTTCGATAATAATGAAATCATTAGTAGCATGGTTTATTGTGTTGATAATAATACTAAATTCTCATTGCATGAAGGGTACATTTTACTAGTCCAATATTACTAACTTTGTAATGTTAATATTATCAGTCAGTACCTATTCATAAAAAGGTAATGTGTAGGTAGTACCCACTCTAATTTAATTTTTTGTGTAGGTACTGGTACTATCGCGTATCTCATTTCAACTTTTTTCATGCATCTAGGTAAGTATACCTACAAATAAAATGCGCTGTTGTGAATGACTGAGAGATCAACGCATAGCCCAAAATACTGATCATACTGACCTGCAAATGTGCTGTTTGTGTGACGTAGGCATCCGATAAGAAATAATTTAACGGTACCTCACACAGGAACGAAAAAATTACATAATGGTAGTTTCAGGAAGCGTTGATTCTGCTAGCGCTACCATTGGGAAACAATTAGATTCTTTTTTATTTATAAATAAAATAATTCTTTTTGTTTTCAAATTTCTGCGCTCGAAGCTACATTTCCCGACACCTAGCGCGGTGCCTACGTTTTATTTATCTAATTGTTTTCAAATATTTATAGTAAAGTGTTTATAAAATCATGTTCAATTCACAAGAATAATAACAATAATGTGATCATAATTATTATTTATGATAGGTATATCACAAGAGGTAGTTATTAAAATAAGATTCATTACCAGTAAAAATATTATGATTATTTAAATTAGAAGGTTTTACCAAAATTGCATTAGGAATGGTATATTATCTATATGTAATAGTATTCTAAAATAACTAGGTAATTAATGTTTAGCCATATGCAAGCGGATAACAGTAACAGTTAAATAGAATAGCGGTAAATTTAGGTAAAACCTCTTATTTGTCATCACTCATCACATTGTAGCTTAGTCAAGTAGCTCATTGTAGACATAAAACTTGAAACCGCATTTTTAAAACTTTTATAAATTTATCAATTCAAATTCCTTTTGGAGGGTAAGTTTTTAATATGATTGGGCAGTGCATTTAGACAATAACACTCCCCGTGCATAATGAATAATATTAAAATTGGACAAAAGCCAAAATATATGTCAAAATAAATACATAAGAGAGTTTATAAAAATATTGTTTAGTGTTAGTAAGCACATCCAAAAGTTTTATAGTAAGTAGGTAGGTACATAGTTATAATTTTTAAAATGAGTGTATTCAGTGCATAGGTAAAACCACACTTTCTTTCACGTTTATGTTTAACCCCTATTACTTAGAATATTAATTTAACATTATTCAATCTATCTAACAAATTATTCCTTACTGTCCCTTTGACACGTAGGTGGTTGGTAATTTTTTAATAAAAATCAAAATACCGTAGGTGGTAATATTGATGTCTGTAGCTCATTAGACATTATTCTATGCACCAAAAAAAAATTGTGTCATTAAAATAAAATTGGATGAATATAAAATAATTAAAAAACTAGAAAATCTTTAGAATTAATACAAATAATTTGGAGGATAAATTTTTACCCGAAGTAAAGTATTGACATAAAGTAACTAAAATTGTATAATATAATAATAAATTCAGGTTGAATACGAGAAGCAAGATGTTAGATAGTGAATAATGTCGAGGATCGGCTATTTACCCTGTTGAATACTTATTATGAAATTAAAAAGCACGTAGAAAATTTTCAATGACAAAAAGTCTGTATTCATTAAAATTTTTGATAGATGATTTTTTTTTATTTACTAAATTTATTTTTCATTTGAGATAAGTTTTGAATAAAATGATAAAACGTTTTTATTTGGGAGTTAAATAAATTTACCTTAATAAAATTTTTCATTTATTAACAACGAAATCTAGGGTACCGTAGGTATATGGAAAGGTTGTGATATAGCTGAGTGAGCTGAGCCCTACCTTTTTTTATTAATAGCTTTTTTATCTAAATACTGAAATATTTTTACTAACTATTCTTTACCTATGAATTTATTAGAAAACGAGGTATTAAGGGATTTTGATCTACATAGGTTAGGTATGTATGAAGCAGGTACAATGAGTAATGAGTAGACTAGTAATACATTTCTGATACTATTTTGAATATCTTTGAATCCATCATAATAAACCAATTTAACAATTTTTGCAAGTAAATATTATAACAATTTTTAAGGTAATTAGGTTTTTTATCTATTATCTACACTAATATTATAAAGAGGAAAACTTTGTTTGTTTGGTTGTAATGAATAGGCTCAAAAACTACTGGACCGATTTTAAAAATTCTTTCACCGTTAGAATCCTTATAGGACCTGGATGAACATAGGCTATAAGAATTTCCCGATATTCCCACGGGAAGGCGACAAACGGGAATTCTATATTTTTTACGAAAATCACTATACATATGAAGCTGAAATCGGGCATATATGTTCATTGGGGAGAGCAAGGGAGGACTAAAAACGGATTTCCCGAAATTCCCACGGGAAGGGGACAAACGGGAATTCATAATTTTTACGAAAACCGCTATACATATTAAGCTGAAATTGGGCATAGATGTTCATTAGGGACTGCAAGTAAGCACTAAGGACGAATTTCCCGAAATTCCCACGGGAAGGGGGCCAACGGGAATTAATTATTTTTTATGAAAACGGTTACACATATGAATCTTAAGTTGGGCATATTTGTTTATTTGGGACCCCGAGGAAGCACTAGGAACGGATTTATCGAAACTCCCACGGGAAGGGGACAAACGGGAATTCATTTTTTTACGACAAGCGATACATATGAATTCGAAATTAGACCTGTACGTTCATTAGGGACTGCGAGGGAGCGCTAAGAACGAATTTCCCGAAATTCCCACGGGAATGGGACTAACGGGAATTCAATTTTTTTACAAAAACCGCTGTACATGTGAAGCTAAAATCGGAGACTGCGGGGAAGCACTAAGAATTGATTTCCCGAAATTCCCACGGGAAGGGACTGTCTGTGCGTTTGTGCACGCTAATCTCAGGAACGGCTTAACCGATTTCGGTGCAGTTTTCAGGAATATATTGTGACAGGTCCCACTTAACATATAGGCTACTTTTTATCCCGGGAAAATGTTTTTATCCCGGATAATTTCGACATTTTTTTTTTCTGTAGTCCACGCGGACGGAGTCGCGGGCGTCCACTAGTTTATTATAATCTTGCATGCTAGGTGCTCGGGTCTGGTATCCCGTGGCGATTGTAGTTAGTGCAAGTGCTTGTTTTCGCAGTTATGAGTTATCAGATCCGAGAGTCAGTGGAGGGTGTAGGGCCCGGTGGTGGGCGCACCCACAGTGAATTTTTTATGTGAATTTAATTAATCATATCGACCATCTCGCACGTTAAAATGTGATCTTAATTACTGTTATTTAAAAATAAGAAATATTTGGTAATAAACTAGTTAAATAAATAAAATACCTACCTATAATTATTTAATAATAATTTTGTGATTTAGTTAAAAGGGTAGGTATACAGTTTGAAGGGTTTAACCAGCATAAAATATAATATTATATCGAATTTGTTTAAGAGCCACGCATCTTTAATTTTACATACATACCCTATTCACAAGCGATTTTACCCTACTCTTTGGCAGATAATCTTAATAAATACCTACCCAACAAATTCAAAATAGTAGGTAACCCTAAATGATATAATGTACTTATTATATTTTAACAAATTTATAATGTAAACTCCCTCAATAATTGCCATTACTTATATTCCACTCACCTACTTCAAGGCAATTTTAATTTTTAACAATAGATAAATCATTCAAATGAGTAATTATTTTATTTAACCCATGTAGACATATTCAATTCTCATTACTGAAATCAGAAACTAACTTGCATGGTACATGTTTAAAACCGGTAGTCGTATACTAACGCATGCATTTATTTTATTCAATGGCAAAGCCATTAAGTAAATTTTTATACGTGTCTATTAAAAAATAAAAAAAATTGGCGCAAATTACTAGCGTAAAAATACACACTTATTCCAAACATTCTTCATCATAAAATGGCAAATCACTTTTAAACACCGAGAGAGAACACTAGGGCAACAATAAAACGTTTAAAAATGGAAAAATAGAACGCTCTTGATCCTCGGTTTGACGACTCCATTGTAGAAAAGGTCGGCCGTGTCCAAATAGCGCGCGTATTGGTTCAGATCTATTTGGTTGAAGCCGAGCTGGTAAGCGCGTTGGCGGATCGAGCCGAGCAGGCCGGGCGGAGCGCGGACACAGCGGCAACTATGCGGCAAAGCCGGGTACGGGCGCTTTGCCACTGTTCTGGAAAATAACAAAAAAATATTCTTATTTCAGAATAAGGCTTCTAAATGCAGAAGTATAAAGTGAAGCAGCGTCGCGTTTTATCAGTATGCGGCCTGTTTACATGCACACCCAATATAGTAGGTATAGGAGCAGCCTAAAAAGAATCGAGATTCACTATTTACAAAAATATAATAAATTAATTAGTTTAGCCCTTATAAAAATCCTGGCACAAATATAAATATGTAGCTAGCGGCCGCCCGCTACGTGAATCACCATCTATTAAAAAAAGCATCAAAATCTGTTGCGTACCCAGTTTTAAAGATTCTAAGCATACATATGTACAGACAAAAACGACTTTGTTTTATAATATGTAGTGATTTTAGATTCTGAAATGGAATAGTCTAGAATAGGTCTAGAGTCCAGACCTACCTGTCTTCGTTGCGCGTGTGCGCTTCGTCTTCCTGACGTCATAGCGCCGTGTCAAACATTTGCAGCGAGCGAACGATCACGTCGTCTCGAAGGCAGGACTCGAGAAACTCCTCGATTGTTATCACACCGTCCTTGTTGAGGTCCAGCTTGGCGAATACTCGGTCAGCCTGTAATTTAAAGTAGTTTTTTAAAATTCCTTATTACAAGTCCCAATACTAGGGAAATTTCGTATAAACATAGGAAATTAATCATTGGAGGCAGACCATGAGTGTAGACGCGAGGTATGTATCTGCCGGAATAGCAACAGAATGCGGAGAAAAGGATAGAAAGGTGAGGTCTAAGAGTGAGGGGACCGTGGTCCAGTACTGAGTATCACTACAGGTTATTTACAAAAAAAAGTAGGTAGCCTAATAATATCAGGAGCCAAATCGTATTCCTCACCTGCTCATGGGCTTTAGCATCATCAACCCTCGAAGCAGGCGACCCTGGCGGCGCCCTCCTTCCCAGTAACTCGTGGACTGCGAACACGACCTCCGCGAGCTCCTGCCTTGTGATGGCGCCGTCACCATCCACGTCGTACAGTCTGAAGGCCCATCGGAGACGCTCGTATACCGACCCTCGAAGTAATGTTGATAAAGTTACTAGGAGTTCCTGAAGAAAGAAAAGTTATTTTTATTATTTTAAATGAAGAAAGATTGTGGTTAAGATGAATTGTATAAATATTTACTAGTACCTAGATACTTCATAATAGCCTAATCATACAATATAGTACATTACTATTTTAGAGGTAGATAAACCTTCAATGGTTTTCTTACAAAATTAGAAATTAAAATGTAAAAATCTAAGATCTTGTACCGTAATCCGCGTAATACCTAGTCTATGTGAATATATGCGAGCTACTAATTAACTGCCACATGACAAGAGGTAACCAATAGATCGTACTATGCAAGTAGCTACACTAAAGTAACTGACTAGGCCAGTAAAACCTGTAAAACTTTCCTTGAAACTTACCGACATTATTCTACGCTGACAACACGTCACACGTGAGATTTAATTATAGGCTCGTAATCTAGTTGAAATTATGTTAATGTTTAATCTCATCATAATATAATAAGCTTGATTATTTATGTGCCAGCTGTAGACGTTTATATTCAAACAGTTAACAATGAAGATTATGATGTTTGCATTAAATCGGATGCTGATGTATTAATGGACCGGAGAAAAGTCTCAGTAACAGTTAATATTATAGGGAGTAATGTGTTAGCGTTAATGAATGAATTTTAGAATCAGGAACAGGGCCGGATTTAGAGGTCCGGAGGCCTCGGGGCAACAAAGGAGCGGAGGCGCCTTGTCCCAAATTATTTTCCAAATAAAATTATCAATTTATTCAAATAAAATGATCAATTTATCCAAATAAAATGATCAATTTATTCAGTAGAATTTTTCAATAAATAATTTATTGTGAAACCAAGCAGATCCTCTTAGTATTTAATATACCTACCTATATAAATATAATCGGAAACAAGAACTCTCTATTGTCAAAAGAAATCTCTATTGTGGAGGCCCCCCGTTTGTGGAGGCCCTGGGCTTTTGCCCCGGTTGCCCTCCCCTAAATCCGACCCTGATCAGGAATAATAAAAGGAAACCTTATATCTTTGACATACCTATACTTCAAGGCCCTATTCACAACTAAGTAAAAGGCGTCAATACCTACTCAAATTATCCTACACTAAAATTATAAATATGAAAGAATGAATGTTAGTTATTTATCCAAAAACTACCTAAAGGATTTTGATAAAGCTTAAAAGTTATGTACATAGCTTATACATCAGAATCGAGCAAAGTCGCAGGCGGCCGCTGGTGTATATAAATTGCCAACCTCACATATGTAGGTAAGTAGTTACTTACACCTATCTACCGTAAGTAGGTATTAGAAACAAAACGTTATTCACATGAATTTATGCGCCGCATTTATCTCTCCCTAATCAGAACTGAGTGTATGTACTGTACTGAACTACCGACACTCCATCAGCCCATCTATCAGAGATCTGGCCAAGATCCAACCATGCAAGCGGAGCGTAGAACGGAACGCATCCTGTCGTTTAGCAAGACCGTAACTGAGTGCACGCACGTTACAAAATAACTTGTGGTAAACAATGTTTGAGTGGGTTTTATAAATAAAATAAACTTTTGTTTGATATAGCCGCAGTGACGTGATTATAAGTAATACTCGTAATTCATCTAAGTATAGCTGCCATATAAGCTGACATTATTATTGAAAGTTTTATTTTGTAAATTATTCTCCATTCCATGCTATCCTAAATACGTACGTAAATATACCTAAATACGTACGTATCTGACTAATACAACGCCATTATAACAAAAAAATATCAGCTCTATATTAGGTCGCAGTTTAATAAGGAACTACATTATATTTACTTCAACTTTCTAAATTATATTTCAGCGAATTGCTTGAAAAAACTTTTAAAAAGGCTGCACTTTCAATCCGAAAACCCATTGAAATTGCGTTTGTATAGAAAATAGAAATAATATTCATAAAAGTTTTCGGCATGAAAGCTAAATTTGAATGAGCGAACCAGATTGACCGCATCGATCGCTTTCAGTGCCCCAGATGCAATGCCTGGGATGTGTTGAAAATTTATATGTATAATATATTTTTGGAGCCATCCGCCCACTTACAACATGCATCAAACGAAACTCTTATTGTATTTGGAGCGTGATTAAAATTATCATGTGTGATTTTAAATATAACAACAAACCAATGTTCAATATTATTAGGTATTATGATCATGTAAGTAATTTTACAAGATTACGTAAAAAACATGTTTTAATAAAATTACCTATTACATTAAACTACAATCACCAGAACATTATACTTAGATCAAATAATTATAATTAGTTATTCAAATTAAATTGTATTAGGCGTTACAATTCGGAAGTTCAAACATTCACTATGGGTGCGTCCACCATAGGGCCCGGTGGTGGGCGCACTCATAGTGAAATTAGGTCTTCATTTAGTAATAAATTTAATTCATAATTTCATAAATTATTTAATTAAATTTTTTTTTTTATTTAAATTACTTTTAATTAGTTTACTGACTTGACTGTACCTTCTACGTACATTTTGAATTTACTAGCTAGAATTACCTACCTTACACACAACAAAACGCAATACCAAATTTTTTTTTATCGTGAAATAGTTTATTTATACAGCCATCTCAAGTTCCAATATTAAAATTAATCTAAGGTACCTTATGTACCTACGTATAGGGAAATATGGTACTGAAGTTCAAAAAGCGGGTGGGGCTGTGTCGGGGCACACGGCCGTTGGTTTTAACGTGAAACGTCTATGTTAGCGAATCGTTTTTAAAGTAAAAGATTGAAATGAAAACAAGATGGACGCTGTTTTAAGTATTTTAATAAAAAAAGAACAGGTACGTAATAGAAACATAAAATACATAGCAAATGTTTATATATTTATTGTCACTTTCTGGTTATTTTAAATAGCAGCCGCCCACGACTTCGTCCGCGTGAGGGGGCGTTGTACCCGTGCGAAGCCGGGCAGGTTGTTGTATAGACTGTAGCCTTCCTTGGTAAATGGGCTATCTAACACTGAAAGAATTTTTCAAATCAGACCAGTAGTTCCTGAGATTAGCGCGTTCAAACAAACAAACAAACAAACTCTTCAGCTTTATAATATTATTATATAGAAGTATAGATATAAATACTGTCCAAATTACACTTATTTTTGTATAAATCAATCGGTTCAAATAAACTTGACAAACACACGAAAGAATCACCACGCTATAAAGTCGGAGTCACGAGTTACACTAATAGAAACACGTGAGCGCCGGTTTCGCACAGTTATCGCAGTATCCCTCCCCCGCCGCCCCGCTTGACCCCGACACGAACTCAATGTCATAACAGCGAGCTGACTATATAAGTGAAATATTTACACCACATTTTTGTTTCTAAGACTAATAGTTTTTTAATTATTAAGGTACGATGATATAGACCTTTTCGTTACGGTCCAGTTTTTAAACCTGGTACCCGTATGTTTCGGCGCGATTTTAAAGACGTTTCACGTCAATAATATAAATTCAATATATCATGAGGAACTGGAGCTATCTCCAGGCAACCTAGCAACTTGTCACTAATCATTAACATCTGTCCCCGTCTTAGATAATTTACACCTCAGAACAATGACTAAAGCATAGAAAGAGCTTTATGACTTTAAAAGCGTATCTTGTCTTAGACATTATACGGTAAAATACGATGAACAAAGATATAGACAAAAACTTGACACGTTATGTAGCTTTTTAACTTAGTATCATGTACGAAAGGTAGCCAAGGAACAAAGGAAAGGTAACCAAATTGACGTTTGCTTTGTGTTACGTTTTGCATTTTGAGCAACCTACATCTGTCTCTTTCTAATGCAGTTATGAGCGTATAATAAAACAGCGACGACGATATTAGTCAAAATTCAGTTACTTCTATGCTTTAGTCATTGTTCTGAGATTTACACTAAATAATCTAAGGTCCCCGTCAATGACAAACCTGTCTGTGGGATCCCTTTATGATCCTGCAGTTTTGCCTACCCTATTTCAGGAACGCAGCCGTGTCATGTCACATGGACATGAAATTACCCAGATTTTGTAAATAGTCAGCGTTATTTCTTGTAAAGTATTCTCTTTGTATTTAAATAAGTATCGGGTATCGGTAAGTTTTCCTTAGTGTTTCTTTTTCTTTAATAACACTGCGATACCGCAGTGAACGAATGTAAAATGAACGAATGAATCATAAATATAAGTGTGATAATGGAATCAAGAACTCTTTTACGGTATAAAAGGGAACTTTAGTAGCGGTGCGGTGGCTTGTAAATCACCAAAAGGAAATTGCATTAGGTACAGTTACATCAACTGTATAGGCCAAAATTGTCATGCTAGACACTTCTATAGATCCAATTTAAAGCAAATTGGAGAAATAAATGCGCCACTTTCTATGGACGTACTACCTTCTTTGGCAAATTACTCGTATAGAACCACCGATTGGTAAGCCCGAAACGTTCTATGGTCTTCTATATAACCAACTTTTGTTAATTGGGGTAGGTATACCTACTTAGTTTTTAAGTTTCTCTAATAAGTTATTTTATTATAGTGTATATATGTTATTGTACAGTTATGTTTATTCCATATAGCTTTTCCATGTTTATTCTATTTTTCACTTCCTTGAACGCGAGCCAAGTCAGTACTTGATTATGCTTTGCAAAAACACTCAAGAAGGACACGCCATTAGATTAGGTACTGCTATAGGGGGGTTTTACCCATAGTCACCACGCTGTGCCCGAAAAGCGGCGGTAGACTCACCCCTTACCACGTGGGACTTAATAGGCTAACTAGTGAAAAGTGGGTGTGTAAATTTGCACACTTCTGCCTAACCACCTTGGGGGAATATGGGCGTGACTTTACCTATGATGATGATAATCTCCGACCGTATTTCGGCCAAGGCGACCAATCTCTATGGAGATTGGCCAGGTACGCTGGAGATATTATAGTGCACAAGTGTGTGCGCAAACACAGATGCACTCTTTATTTCGTTACTCTCATAGTCCGATGGGACGGAAAGCCGACACGACCGGAGAGAGATCAGGCGCAGGACCAACGGTTTTACATGCTTTCCGAGGCACAAGCTAAGTGACAATTTTTCAACATTAAAATCTGTACATGAAATAAATTCATTGGTACAGGCCCGTGACTGGGATCGAACTTACGCCTCCCGCTTGGAAAGTGCACGTTTTAACCACTGGGCTATCACCGCTGTGACTTTACCTATACATTATGTATGAATCAGTGGCGGATTTATAAATTTTCAAGGTATAGGCTGAATAGTTTTTGCCGCCCTTGCCTCAACAATTGTCATATCATACATTATTTTTACAATGCAACAATTTCGTTGAAATTGCACGTAAAATAATTATAGGGCATATTTTTACAATTGCGCTCTTTTCACTCATAAGAAGTGTGGGCAAAGGGCGCAGAGGCGCGAGGCCGATCACTGCTTGAGGGGCGGCGAACTAGCTGTTTTACTCTAGAATATGGAAGTTTGCTACTCTCGGAATGTGCAATGACAAGTGAGAGAGAAAAGTCATCGACAAAATTTGTTGCAGACTTCTATCTGTAAGACATCAGAAAACCGTCATAGAAAAATATTTTTGATTTCTATGAGGTAAAAAAAAAAAATCGTTCCCCAAATTTGCCGCCCCCAAAATCTGCCGCCCTAGGCTCGAGCCTACTCAGCCTGCTGGTAAATCCGTCACTGGTATGAATGTACCACACTGGGCAGGTGGGTCGATTGGTGACCGCAGTGTAATTTTCCGACTATGTTGTCAACCCGGAAGGCGCTCGCTACACCTCCCGGAAACCCATAATCTCTTACGATACCCACGGTCAGACATGGTGCTGTTCTACTCTGCCGATACCATACGAGGTACCATGAGTAATTTTTTGCAAATCAGTCAAAACTGTACGTTCTTTAACGACTTTGTTTCACTGTATACAATTTCCTGTACTTACAGTTACAACTTCATCGTGCACCAAACTTTTTGGAATATAGCCAGGAAAAATTTAAAAAGTTGCGTGATATGGTGTCCTCTTTCCGTCTCTGATATCAAAAGGCGCTCTTCACGGGCATTCTGATAATAAATGAAATTGTATTAGGCGTTACAATTCGGAAGTTCAAACATCTATTTATACAACCAGTGGATGCCCGCGACTCCACCCGCGTGGACTGCAGATAAAACTAAAAGTCGAAACTGTCCGGGACAATATTTTTCTCGGGATAAAAATGTAGCCTATGTCCTTTCTAAGGCTCTAGACCAGTGGTTCCCAAAGTGGTCCAGGTGGACCCCCAGGGGTCCATAGGAGACTCGATGGGGGTCTACGTTGGCGTGAAAAAATGAGGGTTCACATTTAATTTGTATGTGATGTGGGCCTGTAGGGGGTCCAGGGGGTCCACCAGAACCAGATAACTTTTGAAAGGGGTCTATGAGGAATAAAAGTTCGGGAATCCCTGCTCTAGACTATCTGTGTACCAAATTTTATTTAAATTGGTTTAGTAGTTTTGGCGACAAACAGACAGAGTTACTTTCGAATTCGTAATATTAGTAAGGACAAAAGTCCACAAGAACTTGATGTAGGTTGCCGCCCGGCAAAGTGTAAAGCATCCTTTATAAAACACTGGCTAAAGGACATAGCTTCGTCTGTCTAAGGTCAATATAACAATAATTTTCTGAGCCATAGCGAAAGTCCGCAAAGTTATAGAAACATTTCCTCCAGCTTTTTTCCAGAAGCTTTAATTTAGCCGCTATTGGTGGAGTTTCGATATCTTTGCGGATTTGGCTGTCACTCGTAAAATTGTTACATTGCCTGACCTTTTAAGAGTGTTAACATGAACTTGTACCTAATTACAAATTGTCGCTGATCGCTTCGCTTAACCCTAGTTTTGTACAGGCCATTTTTATAAATCCAAAACATCTCGGTTACCACAGTAGCCAAAACTGCAGCAGTTTAATACAATATCACTTAAAATGTTAGCATAAATTTAACGGGGTGGTTTTTGGCATCAGCCCCACACATTTTGGTAACAATTTCCGACATGCCTTCCTACTTAACCGCGGTTTAAAGTCGGCTCAGTCCGTGATTTCGGAGGTCGAAAAAGCCGTATTAGTTTTTTTTTGTTTCTTTACATAAGTACATTTATAACGGACTAGTGGACGCCCGGGACTCCCGCTTATACAAAATGTCCTAAAATTATCCGGGATAATAATATTTTCCCGGGGCCTATGAGTTATTCTGATAAGTAAGCTATATTATTTTGAAGTTTCATCAAAATCCTTTCACACAAACAAGCGTTTACAATATTAGTAGGATTTAAATATTGTAAAATTATTACTTAGTGTTATTATTACCTAAGGAGGGTTGGCGTCAGACGAACGCGCGAAAATGACGTCCTATTAGAGCAAACGTGTCAATAACGAGATGAACCTCTATATCGATTCAATCGAAAAATAATTTTACTTTGTCCAAGGCCCTAGGATAGTCTATCTCGTAATAAAAAAAAATGGATTTTCAGAAAGTTTTAAAAAATAATTAGTGCAAGTTTTTTCTAGTTGTGGAACTTAAAACAAACCTATGTTTGGAATTTTTACCCTATCAAAAGCCGAAATACTTACCAAAGGTATAGATCAACTAGTGAATGATGATTGAAATAGATAGTGTTTAACTTTAGACCCATATGTTTGTAATTAGTCATGTTAAATAGACATTTTATAAAACTTCCAGGACTTGTGTGGCCCCTTTTATGTGTGAAATCGCGTTCAGTCATCGACGTTCGTGATTCTCTTCACCCCTTGCCAATAAATAAACCCTAATATCCCTGTTTTGATCGCAGATATAGGGCGTTCCCTTTTTATGTAGAGCTTTACAGCGACGGAATTTCGGTAGCTGACAAATAGATTTAGTGTTTTATGATCTTACGAAGAGTTTTAAACGTAATTTATTTGCACACTGTGGACGGCATGGGAGCGACTCAGGCCGCGTGGACTACAGAAAAAACTAAATGTTCAAATTATCCCGGATAAAAATATTTTCCCGGTATAAAAGTAGATGATGAACATCGATATATATATGTTTCCGAGTCATGGATGCTTCATTATCTATGTATGTATATTGTGTAGGTAATATGTACCGTTACTTAGTACCCATGCATGACACAAGACTGGATCCACAGAAAACAGAACAAACTGTTCTGAGTTGTCTATGATCTGGATCTTAGTGTGAGACTCGTTAAATTTGTTGTGAACTCGCTATGGACATCTTTGCACGAGGAACGATTGCGAGCGGAGGTCATTGAATATTTATTTCAAATCAAATTATTTATCCGACAAGAAATTATACACAACTTATTTATCAATTGTCATTTTTTTATACTTAATATGTTGCGGTCTGTAAAGGATACCTAAATTGGCGATTCGGGGCTATATTGGCCGCCAATTTAAACTAAATATCGCCTAAAAACTAAATCTATGAGAACTTCTAAAGTCTAAAGACTCCTTGATGTCATATTTATTGAATGATACTCACTCTGAAGCTGATTGCCCCGCTGCAGTTGACATCGAAGGCCTTGAACACATAGTGGGCGTAGAGAGCTGAATCTGGAACGTGTAACTTGCTTTAGAACTTTAGGGAACACTATAGTTTTACCACTAAAGGGTTTGTCTAAAAAATAGGCTTTTATGACAGCATACATACATATACCGTTCACACTGCGTTATTATTTCACACTCCACATTGAAACCCAGTCTGCTGCAATATTAATATAAGGGGCTTGCGGCAGGGTGGTGAAATCACCACTCGGGTAAGGTGCCCTCAACAGTTGGTTTCTAGGGTTCTTGGGTTGGGTTCTCTTGGCTGGTTAGTCTCACTCGGGTAATTTTTTTTTTCATTTCTTAATACCTATTATTTCTAATACATACATACAGGGTGTTTTTTGGTCGTCAACGTTCCCGAAAACTACGGAATCTCCTCGTCATCACGATAATTTTTATCCATGGAAGCGTACACAGAACACGTGATATATGTTCTGTGGAAGCATACCTGGAAGTGTCTGGTTCCCAAGATATTAGGGTCCAAAAGTTGAGTAAATAGACTGCGTTTTTCTGCATAAATGCACATTGACGCGTGTAGCAAGATTTTTTCACGAGAAATAATTAATATCTGTCTATGAAAAAACTAGCATAAACACTGGACACAATAAATTTCGCCCGATCAAGTAATTTTTTTTATTTTTTATTTCATCGTTTCCTAGAATTATTTTGGCATAAACTTATCTACTTTATTTGATGTATGGAGTACGTGCCCTTCGTTAAGGGTGGCAACGAAAAAACATCCTGTATACATACGGCTCTGTTGGGCAGAACTGCAAGATCTCAAAAGAGATTCCACAGCTACGATTAGCACAGCGGAAATGAAAAAGATTAGTGACTAGTCGTAGGTTATCGCCGGAGAGATTGCGTTACGTTAGTCGACTCTACGACATGCACGGAAGGAGATGCAGCTGATCTATTCTAGTGAAACACCGCATCAGCGCAGGGCATTAATGAATGAACTACCTATTGTAAATAAAGTAATCGCAACATTTCCACGTTAGACGTCATCATGTCGTTTAATGAACGCGCTAAGTGTCGGCTTGCTTTAAGGAAGGCTAGGTAGGGTAGGCTTCCTATATTCTAGGAGGAACAGTTTCAATAATAAAATTATTAATAAAGAAATGGAAAAAATTCCTCACCCGGGTGGGAATCGAACCCACGACCTTTGCATTCCGTGCCAGCGCTCTTACCACTTACCACTGTCAATTACTTGGATGACGAAGTTTACCATCTCTTTTTGAAATTACATTATTAGAAACGTTATTTTTCATCCCGATAGCTATACATAAGCCAAATCTCGGCAAACAAAGCTGAATCCCTAAGCACAATGTTTTAATGATGAAACGATCAACCATATCCTAACGAATTATATTATGGAGAAGTGTTTTTATCTTAGTGAAGATATTATATATTATAAAATTATTAATAAAGAAATGGAAAAAATTCCTCACCCGGGTGGGAATCGAACCCACAATAATGTTTCAACTTTAGCGAACTTCGCTACAGTAGGTACCTATAGGTATTGTATTGTCTAAGTCGCCTAGTGATTGCCCCTCACCGGGATAGGCAGAAATACGTTTATAATCTAAGCATGCCATGTATGTTAGTGAAACATTATGTTAGGCCATTTTCATGGCCTCTTGCTTAACATACTACATACTTATAAACTATGTACATAGAATGTGCTTAGTCACATTAAGAATGTGAAAGAATTTGTTACTAATGCATGTTAAAAACCGATTAATCATTCACGCTGTAAAATTCGAAAGTTCAGCCGCTTCCGGCGTAGTTCGAGGCTTCATCTTCTCGAAACTTTAGTTGAATGAGTTTAATAGGTTTCTGAGTTTTCGCCAGCATCAAGACGGCTGGTGGCCTGTCGAATCTCGCTGTGATAATCGAATCAAAAAGTGCTGTATATTCAATGAGAGATTTCGTGTATTTAATCTTTTGACCAGCCACCTGATATCCTTGAGAGTGTACAGCGTTAGCGACTTTGTCACAGCGCATTCTACATCACCTTGCTGTTTTTAATCTTAGTAAAACTTAATATTTTTTTGCCCCGTCCCTTACACCCTGTATTCATATTAATATTATGATATATATTATGATATTTATTATTATATAGATTATTCATATTAAGATTTAGATTTTGATAAATAAGTAAAATAAAAATTATAAATCAGATAAATACTCACTACCGTGTGGGAAGAACTTTGCGTAAATGTCCTTGAAGGAGTCTTCCTGGACCACCCCTTCAGGACATTCCTGAAACAAACGTATTTATATATTAATATACATAAACTCTCCTCTCCTGAAAATAAACACACGGAATGTAAGGCCGTTTGCACACATTAGCACAGTCTTCTGAATTTATCACGATTTTGACTGATCGTCATTTTGAAATACATGTCAATATTATGTCATCCAGATTGTTTGATTATGAAAACAATTGAAGGTTAAATCTGGAGTTAAAATGAGCAAACTCTGAAGTACCTATAAGATCAACAAACATGTACCTAAGTTCGTATTTTAAAAAATGCTCTAAACCAGTGGTCGCCAACCAGTCGATCACGATTATAAGTCCAGTCGATCGGGTCAAGGTACGTACTTACAAAATACTGAACTATGCTGTTTCATTAAGTTTTCTAGAAGTATTGTAATCGGTAGATCACACAAAGTGTCTTCAGTCTAACCAAGTTGGCCACCCCTGCTCTACACCGATAGATACATTGTAGGTATATACGGATTCGTTTACACGGATCGATCAAAATTTTTAAATGCAAAAGTCGTGACCAACCAATCCCACATAAAAATATATCATGTTTGCATCTATGTATTTAAATTCCAATGTAGGTAATACAGTCGGCCTTCACAACCTCATTAAATCTGATAATAATATTAGGTTACACTCAAACCCGTAATGTGTGCAGGGTTACTACTTGTTTCGGTGATCGAAAAGGGCTGGTGCGAGTTTGAAAGTCGACTCTTTGTTGGCTATCTCCTTTGCGACTTCAGACTAATAACTGCTAATGATTTAATTGTATCTGGCGGATTTAGGCGTCACTATTCGGAAGTTCAAATTTCCATCGAGGGTTCACCCACCATCACCACCGGTACGAGGGTCAGCGGAGGGTGTAGGGCCCGGTGGTGGGCAAACCCTCGATGGAAAACTGCTAATGACTTACAGTCATACTAAATTAATCAATGCACATGCATGACTATGTTCCTTATATGGGGTGACTAGAACTGCGGGATCATTAAGGACGTTTAGCATAGAGGGGATAGATGTAAAGTGTCAAATCGCTAACTTATCGCCTGAAAAATTGCCCTTCCGTAGTCCTTAGTCATTTTGGTCATAAATACTATTTATGTAGGTACCTATGGCATATTATCTTTGGCACGATAAATACATACATACTAACATACCTAAGCACACTCTTTCTGGCGTAGTCGGAAAGCAACAAAATGACTAAAAAGTGGAATGGGACTTGAAGGCGAATTCGTGAAATGGGGATGTACTGATAGCATAATTTGTACGCTTCTGCCCAAGCTCTTTAGGAATAACGCAAAATACTTATATGAATTTTATTGTATTGTGTAGGTAATTTGTACGCTTCTGCAATCTCTTTATAACAGAGTACCGATAATACAAAGTGGCTTTCCGCTGTCTGTCTGTCCCTATGTATCTTTAAAACTACGCAACAGATTTTGATGCGGTTTTTTAAAATAGATAGAGTGATTCAAGAGAAAGGTTTGTAATATAGTATAATAATTTATACGAGTGCGACACCGGGGCTGGCCGCTAGTTAGGAGTAATCCTAAATAAATATTATATTATTGACGTGACTATTTGTGTGAATTTGCAATAAGTTTTAAGTTCATTCGAGAACCCCTAGTTACCCCGATTAAATGAGCCGGACCTTTCATTACCGAAAATAAAATATTATTATACCGATACCAACACGCCATTTTGCGTGATATACTTACCCCCCCCCCCCCCATTTACCCTCCCCTCTTTCAAAATATAGGGAGTCTGCTCATGCCCACTGATTCTTGTATTTTTTATTGTACACACAAACATAAGACAATATAGTGACTTAACATAGTTACATAGAAAGTGTACAAAGGCGAGCTTATCTCTTTAAAAGATTTTTTCCAGCAAACAATTTGTTACACAATTATAGAGGGCATGTCATGTGCACCCAAAGAAACAGAACATTATAAAACAAAATTTTCAAAATACGAGTTCTACCATAATATTATAATGACCGTGATTGTCCGTAATAGAAACGTATCAGGCAAGTAGCGATACAGTAAAAACATCGTTCGTGTAAAATGCTTTAATTTCCCACGACATTTAGTAAGAGTAAATCAAACTAAAGTAAGTACCTAAGTCATTATTTATTTATTTATTTATTATTATTCTTTAAATATTCTAGGACTTAAAATTACATGCACTGTATCCGTGACCTATACATTATAAATTGCGCTTACCTTACTAAGGAATAATTTCTTCTATAGAGGAGATTATTAGAGTAATCCAAGAAAAGAAGAAGAAGTACGTCAGTTCTATAAAAAAGTCTGCGATAGCATATGTTTAGGTTTAACAATTCCCGTTCAATTTCGATGTTTACCGTAGGTGGATTCCGAATATATACATATCATAACACTTTTATGAATATTAATACACAAGATGCATTCAATTTAGTCGGTCGGTCCGCAATAAAACAAGAGGTGTTTCACATATTTGTAGATATTTCGGCGTAGGTAAGTAGGTTGTATTACTTACGAGGACGCCCGCGACTCCATCCGCGTGGACTACAGAAAAAAAAACAAAATATCGAAATTATCCGGGATACAAACATTTTCCCGGGATAAAAAGTAGCCTATAGTAGCCGTTAAGTGGGACATGTCACAATATATTCCTGAAAACTGCATCGAAATCGGTTCAGCCGTTTCTGAGATTAGCGTGCACAAACGCACAGACAAACAGACAATAATTCCAAAAATCATTGTTTTGGGTACTATTGCGTTGATAAAGGTATTCTATAATATTTTTTCTTATCTATCTTTCATGTACAGACAGCGATCCGTTACATTTTTATATATGTGTACCTATAGAATACGAGTAGATAGATAGATATAGATTAATATATAAATGAAGAGATAGATGTATATAGATTTATACAAAGAAGGATATAGAAAAACTATTATGGCTTCTTTAAGACGTGTATGATTTACATAGGTAAGTACATAAATCCTGTAATTGGATTGTTACACTGATATGCTACTCGTACCTTATCTTGTTACCAAAGTTATTTATTATTTTCTATGTCTTACATTTTCACTAATATTTTAAAATGCGAATGAAAGCTTGTTCATGCTTTACCTATACAGGGTGATTTTTGGTCGTCAAGGTTCCCGAAAACTACGGAATCTCCTCATCATCACGATCATTTTTCTCCATGGAAGCATACCTGGGAAGTGTCTGGTTTCCAAAATATTAGGGTCCAAAGTTGAGTAAATAGACTGCGTTTTTCTGCATAAATGCACATAGACGCGCGTAGCAAGATTTTTTCACGAGAAATCTATACATATAATAAAAATGTAACGGATCGCTGTCTGTACATGGAAGATATATGACAAAAATATTATAGGAGACCTTTATCAACGCAATAGAACCCAAAACAATGAAAAAAGTTTTTAAATCCTATAATTCAGCAAAAAGTCTATTCTGGAATAGAGTATGTACGAGTATATAAAATTAAATGCTAATCTAAAAAGAGCGCTAAAACAATCCTAAAAAAATACATTCATACAAGACTCTCCAGACGTCTCTCTTTGCCAAAACATCACATGCATTCTATTTCTGCCTAATGAATTGGAGTGAGACGCGCATACCAAAAGTTAATTCGAGCGACAGAGACAACTGTACTGTTTTAGCTAGTGTCTACGAGAAAAGGTCACTAGGTGAAGAGTCGACGACCGTTTCCCGCCAAAAATAGAAGGGGAAAGCGCGCCCTTTTCCACAATGATAAGACGCCATCTTGGAAATTGGGCTTTCTAGGTTATGTAAGACATAGTGGTAGGTTTGAAGATAGCATTAGTTATGCAAAATTAAATTACATTTTGTGGGGTTTCCAAATAACATCGCGATTTTAATACAATTTCTGGATGTAGAAAATTGTTTTTTTGGAGTAAATAAAAAATATCACGAATCATTATTCGCTCTATTGCAAAATGGCCTCAAATTACGACGGGCCAAGATTGATGGTCCATTGACGTTAATTACCTAAGGAAATTACAGCAAACCATAGACATGAATGTGATTAGAAGAAACAAGTGCACCCATTTCGTGTGCTTAGAGAGCGTGTGCGTATTGGACTCGAGCACTGCGCATTGCTGTATTCACCAAAAAATATAAGTAAAAATGGCTGAATCTCGAAAGAGATTCTATTCGACATTCACGTATATATATATATATATATATATATATATTTAAGCTTTGTGTTCCTGTGATTAAGACTGTATTTGGATTTGACTACAGCCGATGGGGTTAGCATACGTAGTACTAGCTTACTGTCATCAGACTGTCATCTTTATACGAAATGATATCTACTTAAAATTTGCACCTTGCCTGTTAATGGATGGTTTTCTGGTAGAAAGTAAAACTAGCAATCGCAGGATTGATCAAGTAAGTAAAGGTTGAATCTGTTGGGCTTTATATTTGTATACGAATAAGTACTGTAGAGTAATTTGGTATTGGCATCTGGCAAATTTTTTTTAGTCGGACGTGTACTGCACACTTTATAGTGTGCTTCGTCTATCTATAGTGCTTAGGAACTGGTCTTTGGTTAAGAGGTGAGGTGGGGGGATTAGGGTAGGTGATGCGCTCACGCCATCTCTCCAGGTAATTTGTAGGTACAATTTTTTTTACTTTTAACAGTTCTGTTGTCCCTCATTGCAATCAAAATCATGTTAGTATATTCTAAATAAGTGCAGACGGTCATTTATTTGCTTCGGACATTTAACACAACAAAATAAGCACGCGTACACATTTGAGTCAGATGTAGATATTGGCGGCATCTACTTACTTCGATATCCGTGGACTAAATCATGTTTTATTTATGGAGAAATGTATCATATTTGATACAGGTATAATCAGGGGTAATTAATTTATTTCATGTACAGATTTTAATGTTGTAAAATTGTCACTTAACTCGTGCCTCGGAAAGCACATAAAACCGTTGGTCCTGCGCCTGATCTCTCTCCGGTCGTGTCGGGTTTCCGTCCTATCGGACTATGAGAGTGCATCTGTGTTTGCGCACACACTTGTGCACTATAATATCTCCTGCGTACCTGGCCAATCTCCGTAGAGATTGGTCGCCTTGCCCGAAATACGGCCGGAGATCATCATTCATTCATTCAACCAGGGGTATGATAGGGCCTAAAGTAGTAGGTAATACCTACATATTTGGTTGACTTTAAATTAAAGTAAATATCACATTTTACAAATGTGGGTAGCTAGTTTATATCATCACGTAGAACACCGTACTTAATTTCTATAATACTTATACAGGGTGTTTGTGACAGCCAGGCAAATATTGATACCATGGCTTCAGACCATGATTCTGAGGCGGAAAACACTGAAAATTTTCGCAGGAAAATTCCAAAATTTTCCGATATATTTTTCATATTTTCAGGAAAAAATAAATAGTTTTGTTCGTTTAATTCGGTCTTTGATAATGACTTAAAAATAAAATTTTAAACAAAAGATGATAAAAAAACCAGCCTTTAAATAAGTTCAAATAACTGATGAACCCCAATGGAGGGTCACAAGTGATCCAATAAACAGCAATGTGGCACACAATAACCAATAAGCCCATTTAATTAGTCACAGGATCGCCCGATACAAGTGGCGCGGAGAGCAAAGATTACTGATAATCAAATCAAAAATATATTTCCTTCGAGTAATAACACTGTCGTATAACTCAACACAATGATACTAGTTCAGCGTTTCAGTATTTGTCTGGTTGTCACCCACACCCTGTATACAGGGCTGTTTCCCAATTAGCCAGAACCATAGAGGAAAAAGATATCATAGGGTGCTAATGTCAGTCATACTAACTGTTTCAATGCACCATTAGACTTCTCGGTGCCTCAAAATTCCAGTACTTGACAGTTAGATTCTATTAGTGTAATGTATAGTAATGAACTACATTGCTAATGTATTGTAACGTATAGTAATGCAATCTAAGTGTCAAGGACTAAAATTGTGAGGCACCGAAAAGTCTAAGGCCCTCCGCACATGGAGCTACTCAAAAGGAACTAATCACAAACTCAAGTTACTAACGAGTTTTTTGAGCGTCACCGCCCATACATTGCCATACAGGTTCGCACACGACGCGACTAGTCACTAACCAGTTAGTAACGCGTTGGCAACTGATCGCGCGCGACGCGTCGTGCCGGTCGCCGAGCTACTAGGTTACCCGAGTTTACTGTGTTTTGATGTGAAAAATGAATGATCAAGCCTTAAATATTAAATTTGTGCAGAAAGTGGAAGAGTATCCATGTTTATATAATTATAAACTGACAGATTACTCACGAAAGGATGTAACAGAAAGAGCTTGGAGTGAAGTTGGAAAAGTATTTAATTTGACTGGTAAGTACCTATATTTAATTATTTTATTACAAAATATAAATATTCCATTGCCACGGTAATGCTGCATGGTGTTCCAATATTTCCCCTGGCTAGGTTTTTCGCACGTGTTTATTTGGTAGTAGAAATAACAGGAGTGACTGAAACCTTGCAATGTGAGTAGCGTCGTGTGCGAAATACAGTTTATAACTAGTTTGTAATTCTAATTACTGATTAATTCCGTCATATTTGAGTAGCTCCATGTGCGGAGGGACTGGTGCATCGAAACTGTTAGTATGACATCAGCACTCTATGTCTACATCTTATTCCTCTATGCCAGAACTACAGGGTCTCGAAGAGATCTCGCAGTCAAGTTTAGCATAGCGAGGACAGCCTGCGTATCTTTTTCAACAGTTCCTAATGGTAATCACTCATTGAAACTTTATAACATGGAAGTGGCATAATGCTTTGCCTGAAGAAAATATGGCAACACACATCAGTGGTCATTATAATGATCTGTCAAAAAAGATAGCCAATACGGGGGCAGATGTGATAATGCCTTTACACGCGCGGTTGCCGGATAGCGGTGCCGGGTAGGTACCTACCCGATAGCGAAATGTATATTATTGTGCCAGTCGGGTAAATGCAACAAAAAAGGGAGACCGCCTCAACCCAAGTACAATGAATCCCCGTGTCTGCAAATGTCATCGCGGCCATTATTAATGATGCCCCCAAAGTACGTAAAACTCAACCTTATTGCTGGCAACATTCAATTCGTTTTGAAAATAGAAGGTGGAACGACCTAAAAACATCGTTCGGAAAACAAAAAGCGCGCGAAGAGACGAACGCATTTTCAAAACGTAGGTACTGTCTGTCCTTCGACATTTGAACGACACGTTGAAAGAACGCTTCCGACGCTTTGCCGATGCGGACTTGTGACAGCCGGGAAAGTTGCGGGTGGGGCAAGTTATAGGCGAAAGAGAAAGAATGAAATGAAAACATATACCAACTAGGACACCCTTGACTCCGTCCGCGTGGACTGTAGAAAAAACAAAATGGCGAAATTCTCCGAGATAAAAATATGCTCCCGGGATAAAAAGTTGCTTATAAGTCGACCGGCAATAAAAGGAACTTCACAGTGGATAATAGCGCTATTAGCCATATTAATATACGCGAGTGATATTTCTAACAATTTCCTTGCGTACAGACATAATACAGAGAGATGTAATAGAATTTTTTCTTTTAGTTTTCTCCATGGTCTAGTCTATGAAGCAAACATTACTACAAGCAAAGTGCACATCAAATTAATATATAACCAAAAAATTACGCTTCCTCTACTATTTTGTACCACCCGTAAACAAAGTTGGAATGGCGTCCCAACACGCCTACTGTCCATATCAACGTATAACGGTTTTTTGTCCAATTGTCTTGCTACTTGTGCGCTAATGACTTCATTAGTAATGCTGAAAGCACCGCTGTTATCAGTCGTTAAAAGGGCCCGTTTGTCAGAAATAACGTTTTTGGATTAAGTTTTTTTTTTACACTTCGAAATGTTTTATAAACTAAAAACCTGATTCAACACTCAAAAACGAGAATGGTTCGCCCCCACTTAGTAAACTCCGAAAAAAGACCCCTTTAACTCCAATGTTTCTCGACTCTACACAATGATTTTTGTTCTAAGATTTAAGAAGGACCAAATATAGATTTTCGTCCGCGTGAAATGGCATTATACCCGTGCGAAGCCGGGCGGGCCCCTAGTTATACATATAAACCTTCCTCTTGAATCGCCCTATCTATTAAGAATAACAGCATCAAAATCCATTGCGCAGTTTAAATAATCTAAGCATACATAGAGACAGACAGACAGCGGAAAGCGACTTTATTTTATACTAAGTAGGTATGTAATGATGTTTGGGGCATTAGAGTCTATTCGAGCTGTAATCCCCTATCCACAAACCACTTGGTAGAGTCCTTGTAAACAAACAAACAGTGGACTGTGGAGATTTTGATTCGTAGTTGAAAAAAATCCTAGTCTGCTACGAACAATGCTACGAGCTACAGATTTACTACGATTCGTAGTAGGTTGAATTTAAGGCAGTTGAAGATTGCTATTGTCTATTTTTATACATACACACTACAGGGTGTAAAAGAAGGGGTATAAGCGAGATCCCCAAAATTTGAGACTCGAAATCACATCTTTATTTTTCCCACTCGGGTAAAGAATTTTTTCCATTTAAATATTCATACACTTCACAACACATTAACATGTGATTTCAAATCTTAAATTTTGGAAATAGGTTCTTATAATGTGCTATATTCATATATTTTCACCTAAAATACCCTTTTTGTTACATTCTGTATACACACGGGTGTATTCCCGAAATGGGACAGAAATTCAGGATCATAATGGAGATCAGTGTTTGTGAAAATGTCCAAATTCCGACCTATTTAGCTTT
Source organism: Carposina sasakii (assembly GCA_014607495.2). NCBI lineage: Eukaryota > Metazoa > Arthropoda > Insecta > Lepidoptera > Carposinidae > Carposina > Carposina sasakii. Next base: position 7,732,579 of record CP053172.1, on the reverse strand, counting down.
ATACAGGGTGTAGGTGACAGATAGGCAAATACTGAAATGCTGAACAAGTACCATTCTGCTGAGTTATACGACAGTGTTATTACTCGCAGGAAATGTATTTTTGATATGATTTTCAGTAATCTTTGCTCTCCGCGCTAATTGTATCGGGCTATTTTGTGACTATTTAAATGGGCGTATTAGTTATTGTGTGACCCATTTCTGTTTTTAGAATCAATTGTGACTCTCAAGTAGGGTTGATCAGTTTTTTAAATTTTTTGAGGGCTTTTTTTTTAAAATTTTATTTTTATGTCATTATTAAGGGCAAATTAAACGAAATAAACTATTTTTTCCTGAAAACAAGAAAAAAAATATCGGAATTTTCCTGCGATTTTTTTTTTGTATTATCCGCCTCAGAATCATGGTCTGAAGTCATGGTATTCATATTTGCCTAGCTATAACAAACATCCTGTATGTATTCCTAAAATACGTTAAAAATATTTTTGATTTGATTTTATATCAGCTATCTTTAGCATAGGCATAGAGGAATTATTCCTCTATGGCATAGGGGGGTGAGATTTCAAAGATCAGTACCTAGCTCTTTGCCCGAAAAAAGTTCCATCCACTCTTACGACATGCAATTAAGAACATTCGTACTCACCGTTTTGAAACCCCTGTACATGACCCTGATTTCTTGCTTAGTAAATTTCGTCAATCTACACAACTCCTCCAAAGCTACAGGTATAGGCTTGGGCGTCCGGCTCGGCTCCAGCTCGTAGGCATGCTCCTCTACCGGCGAGTCCGGCGGTGTTGCCATCTTAAAAAGCTTGTTAAAGTTCTTAAGCACTAAAAGGACATCTCTAGAAAACACCAGCGTGCCGCGTTGTACAGCACTAGTTCATTATATGACGCCTTTCAAAATGGCGGCGTCCAAATTGACAGTTAACAGTTGTGGGCGGAGGTCGGATTCTGAAACAAGAGAAAAATGCTGTTGCAGTATCGTTAAAGCTTGGTTGGATAAAGCCGAAAGAGAAATTGTAAGCCTAAAATTTCAACCAATTAAGCTTGAAATTACAGTCTCACTATTTTGATTGGACGTTAATTTGCCCATACAATTATTATCTAAAAAAAAACAAAAGTTCAGAGACCATGTCGAGGGATGCGACCAAAATAAATATGAACTTTATGCAAAATCTGGTAAAATTTTGTAGAGACATGTACGTACATTAAAACCATAGTTTATTCTTTATTAAAAAAAGGTCCAGCGCAAGTGAAATAAAATGTCTTTATATCCCATCTTCCAATAAAGTGATAGTACCCTCATTTATGAAATATATCACTTTTTCGGCCCAAATATTTTATTCTGGTAACATTATTGTGCGGGAGAGCGAAAGGAGTACCAAAGGTCAGATTTTATTAAACTTTCAGTTGCAAAAAGATAGGAAATGCGGAGCAAGAAGGTTGTAAAGAAAGTACCTGCTTCATTAAATATGGTTGACGATCGAGTTCTTTTAATATTCTACGGTTGTACTGATCGGATAGAGAGTATATATTTATAGCTTCACTTCACAGAGTTCCGAGACTCGTGCTTAATTTATTATGAGGCAAAAATTTTATACTATAGTCGCGCTGTTATTATATCAACTACTTCACCTAGATCACAACTAGATAATCAAATTATGCCACATAAGTACCTACTTCAAGTATTTTCTGTATCTATTTCTGTATTCTAGTATGTAGTGAATGGCAAGTAGAAAAAAACATAAAATTTTCATCACTTTAAAAAGTGGTTAAAAATACAGGATGATTTTTGGTCGTCAACGTTCCCGAAAACTACGGAATCTCCTCATCATCACGATCATTTTTCTCCATGGAAGCATACCTGGGAAGTGTCTGGTTTCCAAAATATTAGGGTCCAAAATATAAGTTGAGTAAATAGACTGCGTTTTTCTGCATAAATGCACATAGACGCGCGTAGCAGGATTTTTTCACGAAAAATAATTAATATCTATCTATAAAAAAACTAACATAAACACTAGACACTATAAATTTCGCACGATCAAGGAATTTTAAAATTAAAAAAAAAAAATCCCAGCATTTTTTTTTTGCATAAACTTACTTTATTTCATGAATAGAATACGTACCCTTCGTTAAAGGTGGCCACAAAAAAACATCCTGTATAGCCCTTGTGGCGCAGTCGGGTAACATTGCGCTTTTCCCCTTAATTTTATTCTTCGTCGAAATCGTGATACATAACTTTTAAATCAGGAAGTAAAACGAAATAGTTTAAAAACTGGAGTAAAGTTGGAATCCCTCGTAAAAGTGGAGTCGTTGCGCTGTAATCAAAATGGCGGATTGCCAATTTTGGCGGGAATAGTGTTAGTTACGATTACTTTCCGTGTTATGCGACAATATTTTAGTATTCTTTTATTACAAAGTATTAATGTGGAACCTATATGGGTGAATTTCCCAGGTACGTTTTTAGCGCGGCGTTAATGAAAATCGTAGTGGAAAGTGCAAAATGCACATTTATTAATTTTTTTTCATTAAGTTCAGACAGTGATCTAGACTAACGTTTAAAACTTAAGACCGAAATCTATTTGTTTACGCATTAAAAAAATTATCAAAGGCTCTAAATCTAATTGCGGTGCTATGTCCCCACTTCATTTGCAAAAATAAATTTGGCTATTTCAATTTTCGGGTGAATTAATTTAACAGAATACATACATATTTTAAAAATACATTAAATGACACTATTATTTACACCATGAGCAGTAATTTAACTTAACCCGGTAGTACCTGTAACAGCTTTTTAAAAATGTCCCGCGGAAAAAGTCAATAACGCTGGCGCATTTTGAACATTACACTATTTCATCATAATGAATGAGATAGATGCTAAGCTATCTTTCCCCGCACTGCTCTGTCAAGCCATCGTATACCAAGTACAAGGATGTTTGATACACTGAACAGTTTTCCCGCCAAAAACGTAAGTATATCCTGCGGTGGCGCAGGAATACAAATTTATCATATAACGGTGTCATGTGTATTTAAAAAACTAAAAGGCTGTTTAATAAGAAATTTTACAGATAATTAAAGATTAGATATATCGACGTAATTGCAAACGAATTATTACGTTTAAAATAATAGTGTCCGTTATAATTTGTACTTTATTACTTAATTCTAAGTACGGTGTCGCAACTCCAGTGGCTCCGGTGGCAAAAAAGAGGGCCACCGTAATTTAATAATGTCACCGTAATTGATTTTTTGTCTTTTTGTATACAGGATGACTGGAAAACGGGTATTATTTCTATTGAGATGTGAAAGTACAGCCTATTTTCTACCTTTATGGGTAGGAAGACCCATTAAAAAAATTACGGCTTCAGGGTTATGCCCCATTTTGTAATGTTTTTAAAATCACCCTATTATTAAATGGAAATGCATAAAAAAAACTGATTCTTTCCTATTCATTCAAAATAATGATTTCACGTAATGCGCACACTTCATTAAACTAAATTCAAAAGGTGTAATTATGAAAAAGCTTACCAACAGCTGACTAATAAGAATTTTAAAAGTGCTATCCTATGGCGCGACAACCTTTTTAAACAAGTAACCTAAGTTTGTAGTCAAATTTAAAAAATACGAAGGTAATGAACTGACATTATAATATCATGATGCAGTTCAACTCGAATCGAGATCATACCGCCACCTCCATCTCGTCTTACTCCTACCCCAGGCAGCCGCTCTGTAGAATCCAGCCAGTTGCACTGTTCGTCTATCTTTCGGTGTCTAAACGACTAACATGGCCGGCACTTTTCTGTCCAGTTCCTTTTTGGTAGGCGATTAGCATACCTAATGGTATTCCTGATACAGTCTGAGCACTGTAGATCAATCGATAGACAGCATAAGTACACATATCGACAAGTAGATGTTATAAGATCATAGGAAGGGAACCGTTCCTAAATGAACTAAGTTCTTCCAGGCACTTAAGATTCATCCCTCTATATTAATAGCTGACCAATAAGAATGTAATATTTTTCTGAGTCCTGACAGTTCTCAGAAAAAATATCTATATATTGAATGTCCTACTAGCCTAAGTAGGTGTACTCATGCACATAATTATTATCTACTTCAATCCCACGTTTTGTGGTATTGATTATACTTGGCCTTCAGTTCAACCTCAAGGAAACCACCCAAAATTGATACTATAAATGAACAGTTACGAATAAACCCGAGTAACTTTGCGATAAACCCGAGTACCTTGAACAAGTACGCCTGATGATAACAGAAGAGTTCTACATTCTACTTGCCTCAATATAACACTGCTATAAGCTGTAGCGCCACGGAATGTACTCGTATTTTTCAAAACCTTTATTGGTCAGCTGCTGGTAAGCTTTCTCATAATAAGTTACACCTTTTTGAGTAGCTTATTAAATAAGGAATTTAGTTTGATAAAGGGTACGCGTGACGCAGTATATTATTTTGAAAGAGTAGGGGCTTAAATTGCAAAAACATTTGACAAATTTTGCTTGACCATTCCATGTTGATAGATTTTTGGGAGGTCAAAGTATAAAATAAGATTCATTTCTTATATGCCATTCTACTCATCTAAAAGGAGATTTTAAAAAAGTCATAAAATTTTCATATCTCCGACACCGTGAATTTTTGGATGGGGTGTTCCTTATATATAAAGGTAGCTAACGAGGTGCACTTTCACAAGTGAAAAGAAATGATCCTTATTTCTGGTTTTCGAAGATTTTTACGTACATATAAATAAATACGGCTAGGTTTCCGAAATGGTGTAGACAGAACTGCGAGATCTTATAGGAGATACCATGGCCACTACGTTTTATGCTAAGAAAAAACTCACTAGGAAGCATTTTAAAGTATGTAATAAAATATTTCTCTAACTGTTAACGTGTTCCTTAAATTTGTTATCATAGTTTCTAAGCTATAATCATGATGATAAACATTATTACCAGCTATTAAACGAAAAATCTTAAGTTTTCAAGTTCTTATAAAATAAATAAATAGGTAATTCATATGATGTTCTCCTGTATTTATAATTCCGCTGGTTGTAATAAATTTCAGTGGAGAGATTTACAATTTCGGTGGTTAGATAATAATATCGGTGGCGATTGAAATTTTTAAATGCAGATATCTCAAGAAATAATACGTTTTTAAAAATGTGTACCATATGACTGAATATTATATATTTTTGGCTATTACTTCGAATACAAAAAAGTTATAGAAAGTTGATATAAAATTTCGCCAGCGTAATTAGTCAAAAATCGAGGTTGTTGAAATTCACCCATATACTATCTGGAAAAATAAACATGTGATTTCGAATCTGAAATTTTGTGGATAGGTTCTCTAGAGTGGGCTGTTTACATAGCTTTTCGCTTAACATACCCTTTCTGTTACAGACAGTGTCTGTATACAGACAGAGAGCTAAAAAGGTGGTAGTGTTTTACGTTGTGTACACTGCATTAGGATTTGAAATTTAGCTAGAAGTGTTCTAGTTCCTGTATTATGTAGCACAGCATTGTGAAGTACCTATCTGGCTCGCATCTATGTCTGTCGAGTGGTCTGTTACAACTTCATCTGAGGTTACAGCCACTTGATTCGATATTATACCAATTATACCTGCTTGGATGTCCGCCTGCATGGAATTCAGGAAGCATGCTCGTACGTAATTTATCAATATCATCATCAGCCTATTGCAGTCCACTACTGGATGTGGGCCTTTCCCAGGGCACGCCACAGACTGCCATGTGGGCAACTGGGGGTATTTGCCCATAGTCACCGGGCTGGGCAGGCGGGTTGGTGACCATTTATCAATGTAAAGACAAGATAATCCTGTAGTCTACTTGTATAAATAAAGATTTAAACCTTTAAACTATTTATATTATTTACTAGTGGACGCCCGCGACTCCGTCCGCATGGACTACAGAAAAAACAAAATGTCGAAATTATCCGGGATAAAAACATTTTCCGGGGATAAAAAGTAGCCTATATGTTAAGTGGGACCTGTCACAATATATTCCTGAAAACTGCATCGAAATTGGTTCAGCCGTTTCTGAGATTAGCGTGCACAAACGCACAGACAAACAGACAAAAATTCCAAAAATCATCGTTTTGGGTTCTATTGCGTTTATAAAGGTCTCCTATAATATTTCCATATATCTCATATATCTTCCATGTACAGACAGCGATCCGTTACATTTTTATTATATGTAGGTATAGATTTATTTGTTTGTTTGTATAAATAGTAACGATGTTGTCCGAGATCCGTCATAAAATAAACAATAATTAGACGCTATTTGGGGATTTAAAAATGCAGTTAACAAATAAAATACTTAAATAGAATTTTGATAAAATATTTATTATTCTATTAAGTTCTCGGTGCTTAAATATGAATCAATTATTCTACAAGACTGTATAACACCCCAGTTTTACACTCAAAAACAATACACCGCTACAACTTGGCTGTATGCCACACAACAAGTGCCTACATGCGTTGTAAAAATTAAAATAAGTCAATTCATTGCGAGTTTGGAACGCCAATAACGCGAGAAATGGGATTTGGCGCCAAATAATTAATTTCTCTTTTACAGAGTTTGATGTGAATGCTGGTAAACAGCCACTTGTGGTAAAAATCATAATTTGTTTTTTTGTACGAAAGATTTTTGGAGAAGCTCTGAGAGTAATTATCTTGTATAAATTCTACCAATTTTTATATTGAGCCGTAAGAACTTCAAAATTGTGACCATGAGGCTTACGTTGGTAAGAGTTATTATTATTTTAGTAACTGGGGTTCTTAGACAATAATAGAAATTAGACTTCATCACGTGATTTGACAAACACGCTGAAATAATGGCTTCCTATTGGAGCAAACGATTCGATGACGAACCTCTATCGATCCGATCGACGTATGTTACTTTGTCTAAGCTCTCTAAGCCATACTATACGTTATTGGATCTCCTTCGTGATTTTGCAGTTCTGGTAACCAACATTTTGGGAACGCAGCCGTGCATTTTGAAATTGGTTTCGAAATTTGATTTCGTTTGTGACCAAAGAGTTTTTAGTTTCATATGGTAGGCTGTATGTTGGTAATGTATGGAACTTAGTTTGATTGTGAGGATTTATAATAAATCACTTGCACGATGGCCTGTCGGCTATTTTTTTGTGTTTTGTTTCAATATAATCCACTTCGTCACTCTAACGGCCAATTTCAATACTTAAGATCATAGGAATCTTGAATTTTTTTATTTCCAAATTGGAAATTTTGTTTGAAAACAATGGAACTTTTAATCTAAAAAAATATGCAAAAAATCTCTCGAGATCGCTTCATTAAATTGGCTGTAAGTAAATAAATATCATCTTTTAAGTATGTATGTACTTCGTGTTCTACAATGGTGACTATTTTCATTCAAATAAAGTTCTGTATAAAATACAATACATTACATAAAAGAATTGAAAAAAATCCATTAAACAATGGAAAAATCCCTGTTTTTCCAGAACAAACACATAACCGTTTAAAAAGCGATTGCATCGTGAAAACGTTCCGCTTCGAATCATTCTCAGGGTTATCATTGAGTGGCTGGCACGGTCACGGCTATATTTCCCGCTTTATTCGTGTAAAGAGAACGAAGAGTGAGAATTGCTTCCATTTATTCTACACTAGCGGCTGCCGACGACTTCGTCCGCGTAAAGGGGAATTTTGTACTACCTTCCTCTTGAATCACGCTATCTAATAAAAAAAAAAGCATCGGACAGCCTAAGGATGAGTCAGACTGCCCTTATGCTTCTCGAAATTATTAGGTTCCCGGCAAGTAATCATATGGTCAGATCATGTTGTAGAGCAGTGGTTCCCAAAGTGGTCCAGGTGGACCCCCAGGGGTATATAGGAGACTCGATGGGGGTCTACGTTGGCGTGAAAAAATTGGAGTTCACAATTAATTTGTATGTGATGTAGGCCTGTAGGGGGTCCACCAGAACCAGTAAACTTTTGAAAGGGGTCTATGAGAAATAAAAGTTTGGGAACCCCTGTTGTAGAGCTTGATGCGCTGATTTCAAATATATAATTAACTCAAATTTGACAAAATTGATACTCACTGCCCTTATCGATAGTACGGTAGAGTGGGAGGCAACTTTGTGCTAACGTGGTCGGACCGTGACGTTTCCTTTTGTGACGTACCTATAGGTCCACTAAGATGGGATTTACCGAAATTCCCACGGGAATAGGAATTACCTAAAGATCGTAATGTAAAGTTTACGCGGACAAAATCATAGATAATAATTCGAAAAGTCATAATTTGATATTACTGTGGTACCTACATACTTATTAGGTTCATATTATGTTATATAGTGTGTAAATATTTTTTCTTTATCTCTGATGGTGTTTGTAATAGCTAAATTGTATTGACCTAATGTAATACAAACCAACTCGAAATATCTGTAAACACTGCGATGTATTTATATACCGGTTATAGGTTACTCTGTAGTTCTCGTGGAGTAATGAATGTGCGGGACTACTACCGTTTTCGAATCAATCGAGAACATTCGAATCATAGAGTTTTTGTAATTACTCGTATTTCCAAATCACGTAGATTAAAACAAAAATAATAAAAACTTTCCAAGTGTCGAGTAAAAACGAATATACTTACTTATTCTTATAATAAAATTGTTTGTTAATTATATATAAAACTAACTTAGAACTACTTAGATCTATGGTGTACTTGTGGGAGATCGGTTGACCATCCAAATTTTTACAGGATGGTCAGCCGATCTACCTTATCAGGTAGCGTGCCCAAAATGCTGGCTGCGTTGCCGCGCTGAATGGCTATGCTTATTCTTTGGCCTAAGTAGCAGCCAGCATTTTGGTCACGTGTGGACTCTACGAGCCGCCCGGCCAGGTCCCTGTATGTTTTGAGCGCCGCCGGTCCCCAAGGGCCCAGGCACAGTGTGTTATGAAGCCCATTTTTCGGACATCTACTTTTTATCACAAAATCCTGAAGATCTAATCAATTAAAACGCGAGAGTAGAACTCCCGAGTGACAAAAAAGCTTAGTTTCAAAGAAAAAATTTTTTGAAAATCAGTGTTTTTTTCCGGATATATTTTTAGAAAAAATCCTTCTCGCAAACCAATCATATTTTAAATATACGACAAATGTGGTTCGTAAGTACTTTACAAGCTTCATCTTTTGAAGCTATTATCGACCTTGTAGCTGCCTTAGAACAAGAGAAATTAATTTTTTTCAGTTTTTCGTATTAATTTTTTTTCTCTGTCAATCCAGCATAATTGGAAAAGTTACCTGAATGAAAATGAAGATCTTATATCCCTCTACCTACCACAAAAAAATCACGCCCAAATTGCGTGGAGTCTAGAAGTTAAGGTCGATTATGTGTTTCGATCAGGGTTGTCACTTTTTTTAAATTTGAATATCCGGCATTTTATCTGAGGTGGGTGAACAATTTGGATGGGGTATAATAACAATAAATTATATAACATTCAAAACAAACGTACGTACGTCAAACAAAACTATAATAATTATTATGTTAACGTTACAAATTAGATAAATGTGTTTACAATATGTACATACAAAAACATTTTATTGCATAACAGTAACAATAGAAAAAAACAATAAGGAGCAACATATACTACATTACAAATAGGTGGGCTTACCGCTACTAAGCCATCTTTTCCAGATAACCATAGGTTGTGCGTTAAAAATAAATTCAAATTCACTTTAGTCTTCTTCAACTCGGAGGGCCAAACACTCTTCTAAATCAAAGTCTTGCGTCTCTTCGGTACCTTCAAAATGTGGAATGGCTGCAGGTTTTAATAACTTTATTGCCGCAGCTGGTAAAGGCACTTTGAGTCTCTTTTTTCGTCTTTCATTTAATCGAGCATTTGATATCAAAGGATCAGACGATTCTAAAGCCCTGTGAAATAGATCTGTCATTGTTCTGATCCTATCCATTTTTCTGCAATGGTGCTCGCGATCACTTCTCCAATATTTATTTCTTGATTCGGAAGCTTGCTCTGACAGCATACCAATGGGCAGTGTCGTTGATTTAATTATGTGAGCACCATGTATTAATATTTTATGCAATGTCACTGTCATGTGTATTAATATTTTTTGACATGGGGTTTTAACAAAAAGTCTAACGAGGGTGGACCCCTTCCCATGCCACACATAACGCATCACTGAAATAATAGGTTGGAAGGTTAAGTTTAAACCTAACAAAAAATTGGATATCCGATATTTGGAAAAGTGACAACCCTAATGAATAAAAAACCGGATATTTATAAAATTGACCTTAACTTCTAGACTCCACGCAATTTGGGCGTGATTTTTTTGTGGTAGGTAGAGGGATATAAGATCTTCATTTTCATTCAGGTAACTTTTCCAATTATGCTGGATTGACAGAGAAAAAAAATTAATACGAAAAACTGAAAAAAATTAATTTCTCTTGTTCTAAGGCAGCTACAAGGTCGATAATAGCTTCAAAAGATGAAGCTTGTAAAGTACTTACGAACCACATTTGTCGTATATTTAAAATATGATTGGTTTGCGAGAAGGATTTTTTCTAAAAATATATCCGGAAAAAAACACTGATTTTCAAAATTTTTTTTCTTTGAAACTAAGCTTTTTTGTCACTCGGGAGTTCTACTCTCGCGTTTTAATTGATTAGATCTTCAGGATTTTGTGATAAAAAGTAGATGTCCGAAAAATGGGCTTCATAACACACTGTGCCAGGGTCTCCACGCCGAACGGCGCAAATAAGTAGCCTCTGTCGAGGCTGGAATATTTGCGCCGTTTGAGGGATTCCGCAGCTTCAGCAGCGCCGCCTGCTTTTTGTGACATTTCAGGGAGATGGGACGGTGCCAGTGTGTCCACGCATGTAGCGTATGTATAGTCGTGTATGACCTTGCAAATCGGGATTGCCCTTGACATTACCGCTTGAAATAATGTTTCTTTATTATTTATGGGGCGGCGCAATATGGTTTCTTCTCTTGAAACTCACATTGCCAAGCATTTGTTTTACAGCCGGCTGCCTCCCTGTTTACGAATAGCTTAGTAACAATTTTTAGAAAATCCGTACCTACATTAAATTAATCCAGTGCAGGCCCGTGACTGGGATCGAACTCACACCTTCCGACTGATTTCTTAATCATTGGGCTATCACCGCTAACAAAGGTACGACGGAATTTTACACCTAGCTTTAAAACCTACTACTAGATACCCACATTTCATTATTCGTATTCTGACAGGAATGGCTTGCCAAAAAACTGTATTAAAACAAGAAAATAATGTTATGTTCCCGCCAATACCAATTTTTCATTCCAAACTTTTCCAATAAGGCTCGTGCTTTGGATTTTGATTAATATTAACGAATGTGCTGATTGCCATGCGCCTGGTGGAAGCGATTTTTTAAAAGGTTGGATCTTTATTTATGAAGTTGGGCTTAAAATAAAAAAATTACAAAAATTCGAAAGCCTATACAGGGTGAAAGTGACAGCCAAGCAAATACTGAAATACTTAACAAATTTCAGTATTTGCCTGGCTGTCCCACACATCCTGAATAATTAATTGCGGTCGCCGGTGACTTGTCCGCGTGAACTTTGTAATCTATGTGTTACTCTGATTTTTAAGCTATCAATCAGTAAATATTGAATTGTATCAGGCGTCACTATTCGGAAGTTCAAATCTCTATTGAGGGATCGCCCGCCACCGGGCCCTATACCCTCCGCTGACCCTCGGATCTGCCTACTCATGATCACGAACACGAGACACTACAGTCGCAACGAGAAGCCAGATCCAAGCACCTAGCATGCAACCATAAATACATAGCTGCTAATCCGAAAACCAATTAAAATTTTAATCGACATATGTTTCGCCAACACCCGTGGCATCATCAGGATTAGTTTTCCATGTTAGTTCTATCTACCGAACCAACTAACTAATAAGTTATGCCACGGGTGTTGGCGAAACATATGTCGATTAAAATTTTAATTGGTTTTCGGATTAGCAGCTATGTATTTATGGTTGCATGCTAGGTGCTTGGATCTGGCTTCTCGTTGCGACTGTAGTGTCTCGTGTTCGTGATCATGAGTAGGCAGATCCGAGGGTCAGCGGAGGGTATAGGGCCCGGTGGCGGGCGATCCCTCAATAGAGATATCAATCAGTAGTTATTGCGTGAAACAGTAACAAGCATACGCATCCATCCTCACAAACTTGCGCATTTATAATATTAGTAGGAAGTGGAATATCAATAGGAATAAACGAGGAATTCGAAAACCAAATAGCGTAACCATTCGCCATCCTGTAGATTTGGCAACACAGCTTACACAGCCGTAGGTATATGTGGATTCGGCGGGAAAATCTGGAAGGGAGCGGGTGTAATTTTCTTGTGAAAATCAAAATTTATTTGTAAATGACTTGCATGGTATCCGTAAAGTGAAGTTTTCTGGTATATAAGTTATATTTTGTTTACTTCTGCCCCCCTAGCATGACCACGCATCGTGGATATCGTATCGTACAGTATCGTATCGTCTCTATATAAAATCAACATGGCGGCTATATTTATCGTATTTTTACAGGCTAATTGTCGATAAATCGGTTTATCATATCATGTTTCGCAGGTCATGCTACTTGGGCTGATGTGAATCCAGTTTTTATATGCAGGTAAGCTAAGTAAAATTTTAGTCGGAATACGATTTCTTCATGGGCTCATGACAATGTAAGTTGTTTCTGCAATTATTTTTGACTTTGATTAATTTCACACTTGTTCTTAAGGATTTTCCTGACGTTTCCATTCATCATCATTATTATTCAGAATTCATTTTACTAAAGACAATGGCTGTATGGGCTTAGTTCCCCTTGCCTTTCCTTCGGGATAAACTAAACAAAAAAAAAGCCGCGTATGTGTGTGTAATTGTGTATACGAAGTGTATACATACGAGTATGTATTGAAACCTCAATTGAAACGAACTTTGGTACAAACTCGATAGCGCCCATTACCAATGGTATCCCCGAAGCATTTGCATCATAAAAACTTTAACTGCCTATTACTGTAGAAGCTGTTTACGTATTCCGTACATTATTATATTTTCGAATATAATAATACGGTACACAGCATTATTATAGAAGTTGTGAATGAAAAATAGTTTACAGTGTCAAACACATTGTTTTGACCAGTATTTCAAATCATACACTAATTGTACATGTACAACTAAGACATTATAAAAACTAGGACATATAATATGTATTGATATCAGGATCGCTGGTTAAAAGAAAATAGCGGATTCCATGAAATGTAACATTGTAGCAATTGCTCAATCAATGTAGCAAATATAATAAGAAATTTGATGTAGGAACTTATCAAAGCGAAGTTTAAAAGGCCACCAGCAGCGGTCCGGACGTTGGCATTTCTGAGCTTTACGGCCATCAACGTTAAAACTAATAACGGTTATGATCGCCCAAAGACGAAATATAGAGGAACCGTTAAAGTCAGTTCTCCTTTAAACTCTCTGTCAAAAGATGTACAGCTGGCTTATTTTCTAACCTGTGACTGGTTGGCAGGTTTTGTCAGATTCGAGGGTCAGATAAGGGTGAGTCCTGTATCAGAGCTCAGATTTACAGCAAAAGCTATACAAAAGGAGATGATAATTATTTTTCAAAATTTTATGGACATTTCTAGGTTGGTTAGGAATTCTTTATACTATGTGGAAAAATAAACATGTCATTTCGAGTCTCTAATTTTCTGAATAGATTCTTCATAGTAGGCTATACTCGTATTCATAGCTTTTCGCTTCACATACCCGTTTTGTTACACCCTGTGTATATCTATTTAGCACGAGCTTTGCAAGCTAAATTAAGCTCTCCTCGTTCCGCTTAATCCATAAAATATGTCTAGCTTATCGCTATAGTCTTCTACTGTTGTGTACACTTTAGATTTTTGCATATATGTATACGTATAATGTGCATAATGAAGATATGTGTCGGGCTGTGTATTATTTATTACTCGAGTGTGTTGGATGAAGAAAGGAATTGTCCTTGTTTCAAAGATACAGGGTGATTTTTGGTCGTCAACGTTCCCGAAAACTACGGAATCTCCTCATCATCACGATCATTTTCTCCATGGAAGCATACCTGGGAAGTGTGTGGTTTCCAAAATATTAGGGTCCAAAGTTGAGTAAATAGACTGCGTTTTTCTGCATAAATGCACATAGACGCACGTAGCAAGATTTTTTCACGAGAAATAATTAATATCTGTCTATAAATAAACTAGCATAAACACTAGACACTATAAATTTCGCCAGATCAAGTAATTAAAAAAAAAATTTAAAAAAAAAATTCCCAGCATTTTTTTTGGCATAAACTTACTTTATTTTATGTATAGAGTACGCACCCTTCGTTAAAGGTGGCTACAAAAAAACATCCTGTATATATTACTTATACTAGTGGGCTCAACTATGCCTTATTTTATTTTAATAAAAAAGAATAGCCTTTCAGCGCGGCAACGCAGCCAGCATTTTGGGCATGCTATCAGCCCCCCTAGCATGACCACGCATCGTGGATACCGTATCGACTCTATACAAAATTCAACATGGCGGCTATATTTATCGTATTTTGACAGGCTTAATGTCGATAAATCGGTTTATCATATCGTGTTTCGCAGGTCTTGCTACAGCAACTGATAAGGTAGATCGGCTGACCATCATTTAAAAATTTGGATGGTCAACCAACCTCCCATATGTACGCAATAGCTCTAAGTAGTTTTAAGTTAGCTAATAGGCGCAAATATTCCAGTCTCGACAGAGGCTACTTATTTGCGCCGTTCGGCGTGGAGACCCTGGGCCCTTGGGGACCGGCGGCGCTCAAAACATACAGGGACCTGGCCGGGCGGCTCGTAGAGTCCACACGTGACCAAAATGCTGGCTGCTACTTAGGCCAAAGAATAAGCATAGCCATTCAGCGCGGCAACGCAGCCAGCATTTTGGGCACGCTATCTGATAAGGTAGATCGGCTGACCATCCTGTAAAAATTTGGATGGTCAACCGACCTCCCACAGGTACACCATAGATCTAAGTAGTTCTAAGTTAGTTTTATAGGTTGATAAACATAAAAAGCAGCTGTTGTATAAAACGAATAAAAAGTTAGCTAATAGATTTTATGATCTTGTATGTAGTAGGTAAATAAATAAAATACACAATCAGTATTAAAAAAGAAGAAAGAATCCGAAAGAAACTTATTATCGAACAAGTACGAGTGTGCTGATGATCACTGCTTCTTCGAAACTGAAAATTCTATCTTAAAAAAACCATGTAAGTTACTAAATAGGCTCTATGAGCAATGTTCACACAATTATGAAAAACAAATATTTGATTATAAGTCGCAAATAACTTTTGTAGACCGTTTCTCTATTTACAAAGCATTTCGTTTCTCCTTCTGTTAATACTGCATACAGGGTGTAACAGAAAGGGTATGTTAAGCGAAAAGCTATGTAAATAGCCCACTATAGAGAATCTACTTCCAAAATTTCAGACTCGTAATCACATTTTTATTTTTCAAGATTGTATGAAAATTCCTGAGTTATTTAAAAATTCTCCATACTATCGGGAAAAATAAACATGTGATTTCGGGTCTCAAATTTTGTGGATAGGTTCTCTACAGTGGGCTATTTACATATCTTTTCGCTTAACATACCCTTTTTGTTACACCCTGTATACTTACATACATACTCGTACATGCATACAATGTCCATAGCCATTTTTACAAATGAAAAAAGCAGACATTGCATTGCACAAAATTGATTTCCTTTATAGCGTCGAGTATACGGTGATCGATATCCATTGAGTATTTATGCTAGTCATGCAGCTTTGCAATATTTTCCCATAGGAATATTTGCATGTGTCTACTTATATCTACTAGCTATTACATTGTTATTATAATAATACAGAATGTTTTTTCGTTGCCACCCTTAACGAACGTACTGTACCCACGTTCTCTATACATCAAATACAGTAAGTTTATGCCAAAAAAAATGTTGGGAAACGATACATGTAGCTAAATTATTTTGAAAAAAAAATCATTTTCTTGATCGGGCGAAATTTATAGTGTCCAGTCTTGGGAACCAGACACTTCCCAGGTATGCTTCCATGGAGAAAAATGATCGTGATGGTGAGGAGATTCCGTAGTTTTCGGGAACGTTGACGACCAAAAATCATCCTGTATAATAATATATCAAAAGCATGGACAAAAGAATAATACCCAATGTTGACGACCTCTGTATCGCAGGGGTTGTTCACCATGCAGAAGTCCTATAATAATTCCTGTGTGGGATTACTCAACCAAGGCAGAAAGAAGGAAAGTTATGTTTTTCCAGTGTATGTAAGTTTTTATGTTTCTTTGGCATATTTGAGCTTGTGAGGTACCATTTGATTCGGAGTGACACTGGATCAAAATTCTTACACAGTCGAGTTTTTTCTTTAAGTAAATACATACATATAATCACGCCTTTATCCCTTGCGGGGTAGGCAGAGCACTAAGGGCCGTTAGAACCACATGGTGCCACTTCCGACCAATTTTGAGGGTATAGTTGAGATGTACAAGTAAATGGGGTTATTTCAGTGGTTTATTTGAATATTAATTACAAAATGGATCTAGACTAGCTTTATTACATTAATGGCGGGTTAATAATTTTGTGTACACGAAGGATATCCTACGCCACGTTCATCATCATCATCATCATCAGCCTATTGCAGTCCACTGCTGGACGTAGGCCTCCCCCAGGGCACGCCACAAGACTGCCATGGGGGGTATTTGCCCATAGTCACACACCACGCTGGGCAGGCGGGTTGGTGACCGCAGTTTGTATTTTGGACTATGTTGTCAACACGGGAGGCGCTGCTGCCCACCTTCTGCAAAACCTTTAATCGCCTCTTACGATACCCACGGGCAGACATGGGGTGGTAATTCTACTCTGCCGGCACCACGCCTCGTTTAGCTAAAAGGAGCGCAAAGGAGACCCCAAAACTATGTTTTGCATAGCGACATAGATGCAAATGATCAGATGCTAGCTCATCACCTGAGATAATGCCCGAGTTTCTTAGTTTATAATAATATGCAAATAAATAAACAAAAACCTTCTTAACCTCAAAAACTTGTCGGCCATTTTGTTTTTTGTCACATAACCATAAAACATGAGGAGTCGGAACTAAACGACCGTGCCGCCCTCTGGTGTCCCAAAACGGTATGAAACAACCCCGAGCGGTGATTCAGGACCAGACCAATAATGCTATTGACGGGCTATAGGTACCTACGTGATTTTATTCCCCCATTTTTGGCACCAAAAACGATTTGCTGGAAGAGGTAAGAACGAATTATTTTTTCGAAATAAGCTGATACTCGTATAGCTGCACTTTTTGTTTTATACTTAAAAAGATGTATATGTGTGTGTGTGTGTATTATAGTCTACAATATACATACAGAATAACATATACAGGATGTAACAAAAAGGGTCCCACTATGGAAAACCTATTTCCAAAATTTCAGACTCGATATCACATGTTTATTTTTCAAAATAGTATGACGATTCCTGAGTTGTTAAGGAATTCTCCATAGTATCTGGTAAAATAAACATGTGATTTTGAGTCTGAAATTTTGTGGATAGGTTCTTTTTAGTGGCCTATTTACATAGCTTTTCGCTTAACATACCCCTTTTGTTACACCCTGTATACAAACGCCTGTTTTTCCAAAACGGGCTAGTCAGAACTGCAGAATCACGATAGAGATCCTGCAGCCACGTTTAGCATAGCGGGGACAGGTGTAAATGCTAAAAGACAAGTTGCTAGCTCATTGCCTGAGAGAACGCCCCTAAGTTCCTTAGTCGATTCACGACATGCACGTAAGAAGCTGCAGCTAATGTATAGGTATTCTAGTGAAGCCTCGCATCAGCATCAGGAAAAATCGTCCTAAATAGGCCAATCAGCGTCGCTCTTATTGATTTTTTATCCAGAC